>VWZT01008424.1:308937-324524 GCA_013397055.1 Pachycephala philippinensis
AAATAAAATAAAATAAAATAAAATAAAATAAAATAAAATAAAATAAAATAAAATCACACCATTGAAAGAACAATGGAATAAAACCCAATGATGATGTCAAAGTGGACCGAGAGAGATTTCATTTTTCCTCGCTGCTAATGTATTTGAGGAAGCATAAACACACCTTCATATGAGGAATGAAGGTTTAAACAACAGTATCATATTCAAGAAAGAATAAAAACTATCCTCTACATTTTCATATGGCACACTGAGGCAAAAAGATACCCCGTTGAAGCTATCTAAACTACCTCATACACTGCTACGAGGTAAAACAGGAGCAGGCTCTTAAACTTGTGCTCTCACCCACAGCTTTTTTACCATGGGCTCAAAGTGAAGCTGTAATTAAGCTCAAAATACTAGAGCTGCTCTGATCTTGAATATTTAACATTTAAATTTGGGACCACAGAGCTCGACTCTGATGCTATCAAGGCTGGCATTTCATGGCAGAATACATGGGACCACAGTTGTCATGCTGCTATTATTCCTAATATTAATTCTTATTAAGGAGAATTGCTTACAAAAAAAGGTAAACCCCAGATATTTTCTGTGAATCTCACAACTGGTGGGTGGGTTCAGATAACACTGAAAACCAAACAGTCTATGGATCAGTGAGGTTTTACCTAGCCAAATGTAAGCTACTTAGCTCAACTCTAATATTTATGATAGGCTTAATCCAGTAAACAGATAAATTGGTGAAAGCGTGAAAAGACCACACAACTGCATGTAGGCAATAAAGACCACACACATACCTTTTTTCAGACTTAGGGCATTAAGAAAATAAGGATGTGCCAACAAAAATTTAGACTATTGGACTGAAAAAATAAATAGTGGTCATTAGAGTTGAATAATGGACCACAAATCCAAACAAATAGTCAAACTTACCAGGCAAAAGCTCCCACAGTTTATTTTAGCATTACTTTAACATCATTTTCGTGCTAACATAATGGGTAAAATTGTAAGTACTTTCCAATCTATAGAAGGTTTTGTCATCGATTTCTCTGCGGCAAGAATTTGACCCTATGATTCATAGCATACAAGATCTACAGCAGCTCTTCATACACTTATGTGACTCTGCTCCAGAGTTTAATAAATACAACCCAAACAGAAGAAGCACAACTGAAAAAGACAAGTCCATATTAAATATACATACTCCAAGGAAAAAGGTCTGTCTTTAAGCATAATTTGAATAATTGCGAGAGACCCATGCAGACATTGGAAAACCTGGATTCTTCTTTCTAAACGTTTCTGTTAGAAATATGGGGTTAAATCTTGCTGACGTGAAAGGTACTCACTCGTTTTAATAGCAGAAGTTTACTTTGGAAATCAAAACAAAATATTCTTCTGAATTTCATATTGGAGTAAAATGGTTTTAAACTTCTTCAAAGCCAACTTCAATGGCTTTGAACTCCATGGGGCTAGTGAGAGATAAATGAGAAAAGCAAATAAATTACTAGAGAGCTTAAAATCTCCTGTTCCTGTGTCCATACAGAGACCTTCTCCAGAGGTAAATAAATGGGGAAGAAAAAAATGTTGCAACAGTACTATGGCTTATTATTCAGGCAGCCATGTTAGATAATTCCAATGGTAATTTCTGGCCTCATCATTTACACATAGCACAGGTAGTGATATACTAGTACATCTAAAATCCTACTGTTATTGCACTATTCCACATCTCTAATTAAACCTTATCTGCCTAAAGTGCCCCTACATTACTGGATATATGTGAGTGAGCAACGTGGTATTTGCATAGAGCTTTGTAAATTCAGAAAACTTTGCAAACAATAATGAAGTAAGCCTCACAAATACTGTGTGCAGGAAGAAGGGAAGTCAGGGATCCCACTTTTACAGGTAAGGAAAGCGGAGCAAACACATGCTTATGGCTGTGCAAATATTCATAAACGATGACAGAAGTCGCAGATTCGCAGTGCAGTATAATTCACACCAACTGCCCATCCCTCCTCTTAGCATAAAACTGTCACACCACAGCACAACACTACATATTTTACTCGGATATGCAAAGGGGAAGAGGAGGGGCTAAAACCCTCTGTGGCTTAGATGACCACATACAACTCAATAATTACTTTTTAGTGTAGCACCTGGCACAGTTGTATTATGCCAAATCAAGATCTATATTTTTTCAATTAACTAGCGATTTCTAATACTTCACCTTTAGGTTCAGCTAAGCCAAACCTTGTTCCGAGCCTTGTCTTCAGGGCTGGTTCTCAGCTCTTTCTCACGTGAACTCAGATCCCTTGAAGTCTCAGGTATTCAAAAGCAGATGCATAAGAACCTTGGTAGGCTTGAAGCATAAATTTCCCAATAAAAAAACACAATTAAAAGCTGTCTTTAAATTATCTGCTGATCATCAGAGCACCTTTATGAAATGAAACAGAGAAAGTTTATTT
This sequence comes from Pachycephala philippinensis, assembly GCA_013397055.1. Taxonomy (NCBI): domain Eukaryota; kingdom Metazoa; phylum Chordata; class Aves; order Passeriformes; genus Pachycephala; species Pachycephala philippinensis. The sequence goes on from VWZT01008424.1 coordinate 311,382, forward strand.
TCCTAATAAAATAGCATTAACTTTCCCTATTAAAATATCAATAATTTTCTCTTAGGTAATCTCTTCCACAGCATTGCCAGCTCTCTTTATGTGATTATACATTGCAAGGAATTTGTGTCTTTGCTTTCGTTTTTATGTATCCTTGCTATTTTACCCTACCATGAGACTAGAAAATACTCATTTTCCAAAATGGCTGCCACCTCCTGAAAGGGCCAATGTGCAGAAAACATGAGCTGGCCTCGCTGCCTAAACTGCTTTGCCCTCGCAGCTGCTGTAAAGGGGAGCGACACTGTCCTTTGGAAAGAGCATTTATAATTCATGCCGCAGTAGTGCCTGGAGGGGCCCTTAGCAGATAGGGCTCAGGTTATAGCTGGCACTCTACATCCATGTAATCAAGACACAGATCTCTGCTTAGCAAATAAGCATATGGTTAAATACAACAGAGGAACAAAATAGGTGGTAATGACACAAACTTTTGGCTCCTCAGGGTGCTGTCTCACACCAGCCACCTAAACCCAATTACTTTGCAGGGTTTATGGTGTTCTGAGAAGAGGCAAGAGGGCTTCAGTGTGAAAGATTGACATAAGAAAAGGCCAGGAGACTCTTCAGGTTATTATTTTGGGTTCCTTCTGGCCCAAACCCCAAGATGGTGTCTTCACTAAAGGCCTTTGTTGAGGAGGAAGGTTAATGAAAATGTGATATAAGCCAGCATGCTGGGCCAAGGAAAATAACCCTAGAAGCATGCAGGGAGGGTGGGCCTCTGTTACTTAAAGATGGAGGATTTCAAGAGCAGAGAGACAGCAGCTCCTTGAGCACAGCAGAGCAGAAGAGGCAATGACAAGAAAATGGAGGCTGCTCTATGTGTGCACATGTACATCTGAGAGTATTTAACATGAATTATTGGCACCCTACACAGAAAAACTGATCCCGAAAGCAACATTCAACACCATGTGTTTCAGTTCACTGATACCTCAAAGTGACCACCTCACATGATTAACCACCTTTGGTTAAGCAATTCAGTGCCATAAGAAAGTCGAAGAGGCATTTTGCCCCACCTGACTCCTACAGGACAACTGCTCTGGAGCCTCTTTCCAGAATGGTTGGGAAGCCTTTGTGAATTCAGTCTGTGTCTAGTTAACAACCATTTATCCTCATGCCAGCACTGTCTCTTAACTCTCAGTCCTGCTGCTGAGCCCTGTATCTTTAGAGACAAAAAGTAGCATTAAATTATCTTTTCCTAGATTGAGTAAGCCCAGCTCTTCTACCCTTCTCCTGGGGCATAAACTTTCTATTTTCCCAATTGCCCAAGAAGCCTGTCTCTGCTATAGCCTGAGTTCAGCTTTTACCAGTGGAGATGGCCAGAACCAGACAAAGCCTTCTTAAATGGGAGCCCAGCAGAATAAAACTCCCCTTTTCCCCCTCTTTGCTGAATATCATCTGTCAGATACACCTTTGCACTTTTTGCCTGTTCTTTTTTTTTATCCTGGCCACATCACTTCAGAAGTTCACAGACATTCTGTGATTGACTAATAGGCCAGTCTTGTCTTTCTCCTTCTCTGTCATTTACAATTGATGGATTCCCATTTTAACATAAATTCTTATTAGCCCCTAAGTGATTGCCCATGCCATTACATTCTATCACTCAGTTTCTCAAGATCTCATCTCATGTAGCTGAAGGATATTCCATTAATTCCTTGCATTAAGAATGCATCCCAAATTTATCATTGGTAAAGGAAGAATACTTCTTTAAGTTATGAGATGATTATACACACAGGTGCATGGCTTTAAAAAAAACAAAAGCAAAGAGGAGGTCACAAGAAAGGTGACACAGGTCATTCAACTGCCCATTTTAAACCTTGTAGGCTGCCTGTAGCTGCTCTTATTTTTCAGAGTGTTTAGTGACTTTTTTTCCCCTCTCAAGAGCTTAAATCCCTTTACTGTGCTCAGCAAATGATTCTCATGTCAGTTCTGAGAGATCTTTCTGTCATCCTTTCTGGTCATCCCTTCCATCTCCTTCACCTGTGGAGAAAAGAGAGACAGAGAGCTATTAAATGTTTTGGCCAAGGTTTCCTGAACAGGGAAGGGTTTCCTCTAGGCAAAGAGTGCTAATGCATGAAGACCCTCCTTTCTCTGGAGAGACCCTTATTCCAGACCTGGTCTGCTGAAAGCTGACTGTTCCCTCCTCTCTCTTCACCCAACCTCTATTCAGTTTTGGCTCTCAATTAATCGTGAGAGGTACCTGGGCTTTAAATAGTCAACAAGAAACAAATCTCCAAGTGTCCTTCAGCCTGGTGGGGGAGAAGGGCGTGAATATTGTGGCAGATTCAAAGGAACAGCTTGAAAGCAGCTGGAAAGCTTTGCAAAAAACCCCCATACACCGCACACATACAGAGCAGCTGCATAGAGGGTGCTATGCACAATATTAATTATAAGCATGTTATGGAAGGCAACATTCAACATTTCCAGTGCAAAGCATTCAGCATAGGAGAAGCCAGTGACACTATTTCACACTCCCGAACGCACCTCCACTAGGACTTGATTTAACATTATAAGGTTCCAAGTCTGTCAAGCTGTGACAATTTGTATGAGTGAGATTTTGGGTATCTCACTGAAATACACATTGCAAAAAAAAAACCCCAACCCCTTCGTCACAAGCCTGCTTGATTCCAAAGGCTGCCTTGAAAGATGAATAATAAAGAGTAAGGGAGTGTCCCTAAAACAAATCAAACTTGGCAGGGCTAACTTTCCTTGTAAAATTAATTTTTACCATCTTCTCTCCAGCGGCCCTGCCTCAGCTGTCTCCCCCTGTGCACAGTTAATGATCTTGTTGAGCAGATAACCAATCTCTGGTTGATTTACAAGGCCTTTTATTGTCTGAAATGTCTATAATTTTTTTTTAATAGAGCTTCAGTTGATATTGCAGTAAGACAAGGTTCGTTTTACATATTTAATGAAAAAGTGAAAACAAGCCAATAAAGACACCAAAGGACCAATTTGCCAAACTGTTCCATGCAGTCCAAAATATCTTACACGCCAAATATCTGTAAAGCAAATGCACAGGCTCTCGATACTAAATCTTAAGCCTAACAAAAAAAGAAAACCTAATAGCATGCTTAACACCTATTTCATGTCATGAATTGTTTATATGTTTTCCCCCTTATTATCCCAAACTACATTAGAAGGATTTGTTCCATTTCTGTTTCTAAGGGGGTAGCGTGAAGATTTTAATTGTGCTCTGCTCCAAGAGCCCTACCTGATGGAAGCACAAAGTGTCGATATTCGAACGAATCCTCCTGAACTGATGTAACTCAGCACAATATACACCATGCCAGGGAAGCAAGCACCGGGAGCTAGATATTTTAAAGTGATTGATTACACACTGTGCAAGCACAAATGAAGTCAGTGCATAGGGAGTGCATGTATTCTCAGGCACCGTTAAGTCAGGTTTTCTGCTAGCACAAAGTAAAACACACAGGAGCTCAAAGAACCACTTGGTTATTTGTTACAAACCCCAGCATAATGCACCTGAGAAAGTGTTATTAAGAAAATAAAAGGCATGCCAGTTCCCGATTCTTCATCAGCCTCCCCTTGGATGGAAGCAGCCCCAGAGGTGGGAGGCACCACAAGGCACAGCCCCAGGTCCCCCTCAGCCTGCGGGGCTGGAGCCGGGGCTCACCCTCTGTGGCAGCCAAGTGCCATATGTGGCTCACCCACGCACGCTGTCCCAATCCCTCCCAGGCTCTCTGTCATACCTCCATAGGAATAACACCCAAGACACCACGCCCCAAACGTATCGGATCCTGGCCAAGTGTCTAGGACAAATTTCTGGTCATAAGAGCACAGCGGGATCAGGGTGCTGCGAGCAAGCTGGTAAGACTTTTCAGACAGGTCCTTGGAGCCAGCTTTTTCTCCCTGTCACCTCTGCGTTTTTTAAGCTGCTGCACGCTGTTGTTGCCTTATGGTGATTATTTTCACTGCCAGCACAGTCTTTTGCATATTAGCGGCCTTTAATCCATTGCATCAGCCAGCTTAATTGGGGCAGGACGTTCCGATTTCCAACCTCTGTCCTCTGCTCCTTCCCCCCTCTCCCACCCCACCATGTTTAAGGGGTGTACGAAATCTATAGTGTTTCTACATCTGAATGGAGCATATAAAGGGTATTTGGTCAGATCTGGTTAATTGGGGGGACTTGTGGTTTAGTGGTTAGGAACAGGCCTAATCAGGGATAGAGGAGGAAGGAGAGGAGGAAGGAGGGGAGGGACAGAGGGGGGCTTCTTTTTTTATTAAAATGTGGACCTCCCTACAGTAATTCCCCTTCAGCTGCTGCCTCACAGATGGACCTTTTAATTGAATTTTCTTACAGGCCTGAGGGAGGGAGTTCATTTCAGGTCAGGTGAGGCAATTGAAGTGAATCTAATAGCTCTAGTTTCTTTTCATTGGGAGCAGAGGGAAGTGTGTTGCTTTGTTTTTTCCCCTCTCCCTCCCACCACCCCCACCTTTCAGCTCAGCTAAAAAGTTTCAATTAAAAATTGAAACACACACATGGTGATTTCCAAGGATTTGTTGTCTTCATTTTGGCACAAGTGGCAGCAAGGTCAGCAGTGGGAGAAATCTGAAGCAGTTTGCATCCTGTTCTGGTTTTGTTCCCCACATGAGGAGGAATGCAGCATGTACAACGTGGCACAAAAGCATCCTCTTAACTTGCACTGGCAAATGTAAGAATCGTCTTCCAGACCTAGAAACATGTTGTGAAGGAGTTACCAAATTACTCATCCCTGTGCCTTTTTTTTTAAAATACTGTGACACTTCTTCAGGCCTCATTGGGCTTGGTTCTAAATTAGAGAAAATTAAGAGGGAGCCATCCTAAATGAAGCCCTCTCAAGCACAACTTGCTATGTCTGTATTGGATAAGAAAGGCTGGGCTTAAAATTCAAGTCTTGTGAATGCAGTTTGTAGCACCAAAAAGTCCTTCCCACGTTGGTTTTCTGTCTTTCAGAGATTTCTAGAGCCAAGTTAGCCGTGATAGCAAAAGAACATTTATTCTGGCATAATATGTCTATGTTTGGGGTTTTTTTCACAGAGCAAAGGTGCAGAATTTTCTGTTGTGGGTCATGCCTTTAGCACATCAGAGCATCAAGGGTATAGTCTCTTCTAGCCCAGGGTGTGTACAACTCCATGTGGAGCCATGGGCAGAGGAGGGCCAGCAGGTCCATGGTACAGGTTGGCCTTGCCCTCTGGGAACATTGCTACCAGCAGCAGGATGGCTTCCAGGAGCCTTGCCAGCAAAGGAGGCAGAATTTTCTCAAAAGGCCATCTGGTCACCTATGGCTGGGGCAGACAAGAGAGCAGGGTGCCATTCCAGGTCACTCTCAGGGAATGACGGAGGATCTGCAGGGAGAAGGGTACTGAGATGCCCTGCAGCTGCCAGGACAGAGCCTAGGAGGTCCTAAGTGGATTTTAGGGAAGGGAAGATGGGCTTATTGTGGTCAGAGAGGTCTGGTCAAGGAGCAATGCTTTCCCTTGGCTGAAAGCCTCTTTTGGCACATCACCAGCCACAACCTCATATATGTTTCATTAGCCAATGTACAAGGCTTTCAGATCTCCCATCCTCCTTAGTCTCTGTGGCATCAGATGGGGGCTGGGAGGGCTGCTGGCCTTTCAAGGTGAAAAGCAGCTTCCCATTGCTGCTCAGACAAATGCAACTTGAGCCAAGTGCAAAGCGTGGAAGCAAATAGCTCTCCCGGACTTGGCACCAGCCCAAAAAGTAAGCACAGTTGTTCCTAAAAGGGGACCACGCTACCTGCAGCTGTGCTGCTGTTAGGACCAATTCTCCCTCCTTCACTTCAACTTCAGACCTCTGGGGAATGATAAACCACCTGCAAATCTTTGGGGCTCTGCGTGGAGCCTCTGAACAAACTCACTCCCACCAGCCTAAAATTCTCTGTACAACACTTTGCACTTTCACTGGAAAACTGAGGAAACACTCAGAACACTCAGAATGTTTGAAAAATACCTCTTTAGGGATCATTTGATGAAAAGATGGCATCTGTGTGTTGTTTGGTTGCTTTGAACCTAATATAAACAAGGAAATCCAGAAGTGCTGGTGGGTTTTGTGTATGAGATGGTGAACCTAGGCAAGTATCACTCCATAGAGGGAGGGACCCATTACCTTACATACATGAGGTGAACAGCGTAGTGACAGGACAAGGAGTAATGGGTACAAATTGAAAGAGGGGAAATTTAGGCTAGAGATTAGGAAGAATATTTTACTGTGAGGGTGGTGAGACCCTGGAACAGGTTGCCCAGGGAGGTTGTGGATGCCCCAACCCTGGCAGGGTTCAAAGACAGGTTGGATAAGGCTTTGAGCATCCTGATCTAGTGAGAGGTGTCCTTGCCCATGGCAGTGGGATTTGGGACTAGATGGTCTTTAAAGCCCATTCTAAACCCTTGACATTCTATGATTCTATGAAAAGCAGAACACTAAGGCCACAACCAAACTAACATAAAGATTGTCTGGGTTACTTCATGGCTTAATCTCATTTCTCCTGAATTGCTTTGACCACAGTTTATAGGTAAAGATAAATAATATCCTGTGTCAACATTCATGTGTTTCAGTATTTCAAATATTGCAATGATACTTCATTTCTAAATGCAACTTCATTTAATTTTAAATTTCCAAATGCTAAAGCTGCAATGAAATTATTTTGAAACTTTTTTGAGGAGGAAGAGGAAAGGGAAGATCTAACTTGGCATAGATATACTTGCAATATCAAATAGCAAATGTCTGTATCTGTGTAATGCAAATAGCAAATGTGTGTATCTGTGTAAAGGAAATAGCAAATGTCTGTATCTATGTAAATTTAAGCTAAACCACAGTTTAAAGAAGTTCCTTTTGCAGTTGGGTCTTTCATCTTAAACCATTCCGGGTGTTGTAAGACAAGTGCACCTAGCATTTGGCTTCCCTGCTGGCTTTTCCAGCATCATCTCATTCACATGCTTCTTTATTTTAGTTTTTTTTAAGACCTAGCAATGTACATAAGAGCAGCTTGGCCAGTGGGGCCTGGGCGCAGATTAAATTTGGGGAGAGGGTCCAACAGAAGCCTTGGATCTTATTATTATTCCCTTTATAGAGCCCTGTTTAGAGGCCCCAAGTGGAAACAAAGGTAGCAAGCCATCCCAATCCTGCTGCCAGGAAAAAGGAGGGGTGGTTTAATCAACCATCCGTGTAGCACTGTAGCAGAAGGGGCAAAAAAGCGCACATTTAGGACCAGATGCTTCTCCTTTAGATGAAAGGATGATTAAAGCACTTGTGCTGAGAACTGCAGCGATCCCTGTGTTATAAATACAGCAGTGCATGTCTGACCCTGCCCTTTCAAAAGCAGATTCTGTGGCTATGGTGAGGGTATACAGAGGTGACAGGGGAAAAAACAGCACCGGGTAACGTTCAACTCAAAAGCTCAGCTCACGTAGGAAAATGTAAATGCTTCGTTTGCTCCTCTAAGGAAACTGACTGTAGTTTCAGAGCATATCATAAGTGCCCTAAAACTTTTCTAACCAGAAGGAAAGGGCACTGATTAAATCCCTGTGTGGAGTTGACTATGGGCAACATACTTATATTTGTCTTGAGACACCCACAGTACCATGCATAACCAGAAAGATTTCTTTCAAATGCAAGGAAGAATTCTGAAAAAGCCACTGGCTATTACAAACAATCAGCTGAATGTTACAGGACGGCTGCTTCTGCATTGTAAAACACATGCAGGACATGGTGCTGGGGAGCCATCACAGTTCTTGCTGCAAGAGATGGGTTTTGTCCACAGCACCCCTTCAGCACCTCTAGCAGTATGAAGAAATCTTTAACATACTGCATTAGAAACGCCTGGTGGACAAACATCACACATATCCATTCTCTAATAAAATATTATTTTGAAGCATTATAATGTTAATTTTATATATCAAAAGGATTTTTACTGCCTGGGCAGCTTTGGGGGGAAAAAAGGACAGATTGACAATAAAAGATGGCACTTCAGTCTTAAAAGGAAACAAAACACAAGCTCAATTTTCCTTATTGTCCCCCCTATTGTGAAGCATCCACGCCCATAAAACTGCCTTGTACTGATAGAAAGGATTAAGTCTTTATGCATGAGGTATTTCACATCTTGCTGGATCCTGAAACAACTATGACAACCAAGTTGTTTCAAGCAAAGGACAGTAGTAGCAGTTTCTCAAAACCAGAAAGAGTCCGTAGGAGCAAAACAGAAGGCAAAGCTGTTTCCGGGCACAGCAATCCAGACATAAATGAGAGTACACGATGTGACATGCACTTCACCATTCAGAGACTAACAGACCAGTCTGCACAGTCGAGAAACTCTAAATGCTTCTGTCAAGTGAATTTTCCATATAAAAATCTTGTAGAGATGCAAAGAACTAATTATAGGAAACACCTAATAATGGGAAACATAAGCTTTAAAATTGTTAGTAGATAAAAGGCAGGGAGCTACAAGATGGAATCTTTTGCATCGGGCATTTCTTTTCTTTTGAAATTTCGGTGTGCAGGGATGAGAAAAATGGGTACAGTTTCCCTTTACATGACAGGAACAATAATTGAGTAGGATTATATGTCATCCATGAAAATACTATATTTATGCCTCATTGTAATCCATTCATTGGTTTATGGATCCGAAGTCCCACGGGTAGTGTCACAAATCCACATAATGTCCCTGAGTAGTGGATTTTGCATTTGGATCTGAGATGTAGCTGGCGGACACAGCAAATGACATGTAGCCAGACAGCTCCCAGGAGAGCACACAGACGGGAATGCCAAACATGACGGACCAGCTCAGGTGGGAAACACAACCTTTGGCTCCCCAGTCTGCCAGCTTCAGAGAGGTGCTCTAACATATAGACCATTTTCTCCCCAGTCATCAGAGAAATTTTACACATCTACCACTTACAAGTGTCAAAAGTGGCTATGATCTATCTCCTGTGTCATATGGAGCCATTTCTTCTTTTGCCAAAAGATGGCAGAAGCCTGACCCTAATTATATCTCTTGGACTACCTAGAGATATCTCTACAGCCAAATTTCAGAAACATGAGACCCATAATTATTTCTTTCTTCTTACATTAGGAGTAATCCTGAAGTAGAACAGTAATATGTGATAACCCTGTACAAGATTTCCTGTGTGGCTTTGTACCAGATCTATACTTCAGCTTCCCCCTGGAAATTGAGGGGTTTGTTTTTCCTGGCAGTACTTTCCTTAGTTAGCCTTTTGGGTTGTACATTTCCTGAGACAAATACCATTTTTTATTTCATGCCTGCACCAGACTCAGCCAGGCTCCAGTCTCAAATGAAGCTTTAAGGCAATATCATAACAGCGATTAAAAAAAGTACTTGAGAAGACTTTATAGCCACTGCTTCTGTAGATTACACGTGTCTGCTCGTAGAGGGAGGTGCACTTTGGTAAAAAGCTTTCCTCATAATTCATTAATTAGGTATTTACAAATATCTCAGCTGCCAAACCCTTGAAGCTTCTCAGTCTTTAATGAAGAGGGGAGGAGCAGGGAAAGAAGTTGCCACATTTCCTTAGACATGCATCTCAGACAATCATATTGGGTGTTGGTCCATTATTGAAAGTTACAGTAAAGTAATAAAATTCTCCATCCAGTGTGCTGGCTTGATTGTCAATATAAACACGGTCCTATGCTGAAGTTACAGCTGACTGTGAGTAGCCTAAAACTGTAATATATAATCAAGCCATAACTGTTATGCTACAACTAAACAGAATCAGATGGAAAACAGCACCCCGGTGTAGTATCTTTCTGGAGTGTTTATGCCCTAAGTGTGTCTTCGCACCAAAACCCCACCCCTGGTGACAGTCATAGGGCACTGCTCCTGTCACAGGCAGCAGTATTTCTGCAAACCCCCAGTGCTGGGGCAGAAGCACCAAGGCTCTACCTACCAGATCACTGCAGCCAAACTAGTAAGATGCAGCTGCGTGGTTTCCATGATGGAACACTTGAATCTCAGACTTTAAGTTAAAAATGAAATGGATTGTTTCATACCAGAAGTCTTGAATGTAACATTCAAGACTTGGTTTCAAAGTGCATTAAAACTTGAGCAGCAATTATTCCAGCTGCTTGGGTATCACTACCATGAAAGCCCTAGGACCGATCCGAAGCGTGGGCCTGACCAGTGTCAGCAGTAACACAGGTAACCTTCTCCTGGCTATCTTGGCTAACCCTTTCATATAAGATTGTTGCACACCACATCTGACACTTGAGGCCTTCAGTTCTTTTTATGGTTATGAGAACCTGCAGAATAAAGCAGACACGGTCTGTTCTGAAAGAAGAGTCCGTACGGAAAATGATTTCCCAATTATGAGTGGAAAGACTGACGACCCAGAAGCTAAACAACATCTCAACTTTCAATCTCCCTTTGCTTTACCTTTTCTTAAAATAACATATTTTGCAAGATTTTGCTGTGTAAGTGGATTGACAGTCCTGGAACTTGTATTCCTAGTATACATATGGCTCCTATCATATCCTTCCATTTCATTTGTGTCACATGATAGTTAACACATCATCTATTTCAGCCACTACAAAACTTGAAGAATCTAGCCTTTCAAAAGGAGTTTTTTTACCTCAGCAACAGCTAGCACTTCTACAGCAGTATCGGTGAGGCAAGGGTGCAGGTTCTGGTCTTCAAACAGTACTTAGGAGGAAGATCTCCACATTCCAATATGCCTACTTGCATCTGGCGTGCCTCATGCATGGAGTATTCCTTAAAGGACAAAGGATGAGGTGAAGTAAGCCCATCTGAGGAGAAAGACCTTTTGGAAAGACACAGAAGTTTATTATTAGAATTGCACTGTATGTTTTCTCAAAGTTACATCAGTGCTGCACCCGCTAAGCAGATTAATAAAGGATAGCAGCCTCTCAGGTACCAACCTGCCTCTCATAATTATTAAATCTACCTAGGAAGCAAGTGAAAGTGATGTTGGAAATCTTACTCAAGCAAAATATATATAGCAACTGGATATAGGGAAATTTCCTGTATTGCCTTGACCTTGCTGGTCCTCTTTGTTAAAAAAAAATTTTAAAAAAAGACAAACCCCAATGCTATTCCATAAAGATTTTATGAAAAACTATAAACATGAATGCCTGTGCACCATGCAAACTGAAAAATGAGTGGTACCTCTGGCCTTGCAGGATTTTGAGAATGTATTTAGACTTCTGTATGATGATATTTGTCTCAACTGATTTCTACAGAGCTATCCTGAACACTAGGAACAGAAGAGTGAATGGCTCAGGTGTGGATGGATCCAAAGAAGGCACAGCCCTACCCCCAATTTTCTCTCAGGTCCAATCAGAGTTTCACTATCTCCCCCCTGGATGCGAAACCTTGTGTGTCCTCCCCACCAAGGCCCGGAGGGCTTCTTTCCCTGTTTAGGTGGGTGCACCCAGCATGGAGACAGCACCGTAAGGGTTAAAAAGTGGATTTTTTTTTTTTTTCCACCCAGAAGGCTGAACGGACTCCTTTGAAGCCTTTAGTCTATTGTATAAATCCCTCCCAGTTTTGAGGATTACAGAATAAATACATTGTAATGGCTCCATAGGAACCTGGCCCGTGGGGTCACCCTGACTTTAGTTTGTGCATTATGTCCCAAGTGACAAAAATCGAAGCACATTAAATGCTTCATGAATGTGAAATGTCCAGAGTTTTAATCTCAGGAGCTTTGCGGCCTTACAGTTTGTCTTGGATGCACCTAAATCCACACTGCAGACTGATTAGAGAGGAGCTGGCTTCAGCTGACACATTCACACCAGGCAAATTCAGATAGTTTCAGACTTAGAGCAATAATTGCTTGGTATGTGTTGGGGTGGGACTTATCTAGCTTTATGCATTATGGTAGAGTGCATCCAATAAAGACATAGACAATTTATGCAGAAAAAAATCTGTTTCTATTAAAAGAAACTATTTTTTAAAAGTAGGTTGGCCTAATAAGACACTTACAGACCCTTCATAGCTGAATAACACCAAATAACTACACAATTTCACTCCACTTGCCTCCAGGTGAGAAAGATATTGATGGAATTTACAAGCAAGGAGAATAACTTATAAACTTACCAGACTCCCTTCAAGACTCTCACCTGACAAATCATCTTAAAGCAACTCTGCCTTGCTGGGTAAAAAAAAAAAAAAGAAAGGACATCCTTTCTCTCTCCCTTTCTCTCTCCACCCATTAATTTAGGCGGTGGAAGTAGAATTTCTGCATCCTCTCTTGCCCTCAGCTGTACCTCATTCTGTTTCTATTTTCCTTTTTTTTCCTTTTTNAAGGCTGAACGGACTCCTTTGAAGCCTTTAGTCTATTGTATAAATCCCTCCCAGTTTTGAGGATTACAGAATAAATACATTGTAATGGCTCCATAGGAACCTGGCCCGTGGGGTCACCCTGACTTTAGTTTGTGCATTATGTCCCAAGTGACAAAAATCGAAGCACATTAAATGCTTCATGAATGTGAAATGTCCAGAGTTTTAATCTCAGGAGCTTTGCGGCCTTACAGTTTGTCTTGGATGCACCTAAATCCACACTGCAGACTGATTAGAGAGGAGCTGGCTTCAGCTGACACATTCACACCAGGCAAATTCAGATAGTTTCAGACTTAGAGCAATAATTGCTTGGTATGTGTTGGGGTGGGACTTATCTAGCTTTATGCATTATGGTAGAGTGCATCCAATAAAGACATAGACAATTTATGCAGAAAAAAATCTGTTTCTATTAAAAGAAACTATTTTTTAAAAGTAGGTTGGCCTAATAAGACACTTACAGACCCTTCATAGCTGAATAACACCAAATAACTACACAATTTCACTCCACTTGCCTCCAGGTGAGAAAGATATTGATGGAATTTACAAGCAAGGAGAATAACTTATAAACTTACCAGACTCCCTTCAAGACTCTCACCTGACAAATCATCTTAAAGCAACTCTGCCTTGCTGGGTAAAAAAAAAAAAAAGAAAGGACATCCTTTCTCTCTCCCTTTCTCTCTCCACCCATTAATTTAGGCGGGGGAAGTAGAATTTCTGCATCCTCTCTTGCCCTCAGCTGTACCTCATTCTGTTTCTATTTTCCTTTTTTTTC
>VWZT01008424.1:324639-487066 GCA_013397055.1 Pachycephala philippinensis
CTCTGTCTTATTGTACTTTTCACTAGATATTTTGGTCAAGTTGGTTTTGGTTCTTTTTTTTTTTTACCAAGAGAATTTCCATTCCTGGCAGAGACAGAGATGCCAGTAGCACTTACTGAAGAATGAAGGAGAAAAGGAACATAAGAGAATTGAAATGCTGCCATTTAGTATTTGAAATAGTTAATAGCAACTGAAAAATACTGACACTTTCACAGACACACAAACATATGCTACAGTATTTCGCTGTTTGCTTTGGGGGTTGTGTTGCATTTGCTAAACTTTTCAATAGAAGTATTCATAAAATTATTGTGATTTTTAAAAATTTTTTTTTTTTTCTTATCCTCTAGAGAATTATCTGCAGCACTCTCTCTCATAAATGCCTTTGACATTTTGGAAGAANTTTTGGTAAGCTAGCACAGCTTTGTGCTGACTTGAAACTGCCTTTGATAGGTACGTTCTGGCTGATTTTATCTAGTGCTCAGCATACTCTGTCTTATTGTACTTTTCACTAGATATTTTGGTCAAGTTGGTTTTGGTTCTTTTTTTTTTTCCAAGAGAATTTCCATTCCTGGCAGAGACAGAGATGCCAGTAGCACTTACTGAAGAATGAAGGAGAAAAGGAACATAAGAGAATTGAAATGCTGCCATTTAGTATTTGAAATAGTTAATAGCAACTGAAAAATACTGACACTTTCACAGACACACAAACATATGCTACAGTATTTCGCTGTTTGCTTTGGGGGTTGTGTTGCATTTGCTAAACTTTTCAATAGAAGTATTCATAAAATTATTGTGATTTTTAAATTTATTTTTTTTTTCTTATCCTCTAGAGAATTATCTGCAGCACTCTCTCTCATAAATGCCTTTGACATTTTGGAAGAAACAAGCATATATTCTGTTAAATTACATTTGAAGAAAACACTTTAAAAGTTGAATTTCACTTTTCTTTGTGATACCGTGGCTCTTCTTTACTCCTCCTGAACTCACTTTTACATTAGAGAGTTTATAGTTTTAAAGGAACTTTCTGAATTTATTCTCTATGGATTTGCTGAAGAAAAACAAGTATTTCTTCCCAAGCCAAAGCTTTACAAAATCATATGGCAGTGGATATTATCAGCCAGTCTGACATCTTATTACAACAACATCGTAACATAACCTTAGCCCAGTGGGGATGGGAATGTGCTGACGCCTCTCTCATCACCAGAAGGATTCCCCCATCTTGCCCTGATGCGTTTCAGTCCATCTAATCTCTTTCTCTCAAAGATCCCATGAAATAGCAACCTTGCTCGAAAAGAGGAGAAAATTGCGTCGTTATGTCCCCATTTCTTGCACACCCAGTGGCACTGACAATGTCCGTGGTGCTGGGGCTGCACAAACAGGTAATGGCAGCATCCTCTTGCCAGGCAGCTGCTGTCCAGGGGCTGGGGAGAGGCTTTGCAGGTTGTTGCCAGGTCTCAGGGTGTACCTCCCCTTGTGAAACGATGCAGAAAAGCCCAAGCAAGAGCCCAGGACTGGAAGCAGTGCAGCCACGTTGGAGAGTAGCCCACCTGAGCACTCAGGCGTGGCTGGGCTGCTTTCTGGACCTCGGCTACCACCTTCACGTGGCACTGCTCTGAGCTGTGTGCCACCTACTGCCACAGCTGCCGTGCAACTCAGCTCTGCTTTGTATTAGCTTAAGCAATTCTCTTCAGCTATCCCTAAAGCTGGGGCAAGGACCTTGCTGGGCTCCCAGAGGCGCTGGGAGCTTTCTGTAAGTGTGGGTAAGTGCTGAAGACTGCTCCTGTGCTGAACAATGAGTACCCAGCACACAGCTCCCTGAGCTCCTACGGCTGTGGGAATAAGGAGTCAAGCAAAGGGCAAGATCACAAGCCTCTCACACTGCAGTGATTTAATTTCAATCCAGCGCTCCATTTCTCCTCTCCTTGCTATGGACAAGTCCATGTTTATTAAGGGACTCCATTAGTCTTCCCCTGTGACTCCACCTTGTTGCAAAATGTTTTTTCCTCCAGGGCTGTAGCAGCAGCTGGCACACTATTTCCTTCTGAGGTGTAGCCAAATAATGGCCTTTTGGAAGGGGATCTGTTTCATCTCTCTTCTCCATATGTTCCTTTCAACTGAGGGGCTTAATACACTCATTTTCACAGTAGCTATCTACGTGTTTTTCCTTTTTTGTGTCTATTATTGAAATGAATAAATGTGCACAAGGCAATGAGGCACACGAGTCAGGTCAATATACTAGAGCTTTCTTTCAGGAGTAATTTTCCAGGAGACCTGGAGAGAGGAGGGGGTTGCCAGGGTTGGCCAGAAGTTGATCCTCTTGTCTGGGGCACAGGGACATTAGTCATGTTTATATGAGACAAGAGAACAGTCTTCTTCCCACGATATATGAGTGCTTTTCCCAAATGGATACAGCATCCCTGGTCAAGAGTACAGCATTTGCTGTAGTAAAACTACCTCTTTTGGGCTATGATTTTTCACCAAGATGGCCCAACAGCAAAGCAGATGTAGATAACTTGGCAAGCACTCCATATGCAAACAGATAGATAGCTGGATAATGCTGGAAACTTCAGGGCAGGAGCAAACAATAGTAAGTGAAGCCTGCAAACGGGTACAGCTGTGCTGTCAGAGCCCTCCTGTTGCAGCCTGGCCTAGGAGACCTATTGCAGCTGAATGTGTTTTAGTATTACTGGATCCACACTAAGGGATATAATCTGTTTAAAATATACATCACTGCATTCAAATTGCTATGTGTCTGTACATAAAGCACAGAAACAAAGGAGCAAGCCAGGGAAGTAAGAAACCTGAAAGAAGAGGAGGAAAAGCTGGCAGGGGATAGCAAAATGTACACTGCATCCTCCCTTCACCTTCCACCAGTACAGCACCACAATAACAGTGAACAGTTTGGGAGAACATGGAGCAAATCAACCCAGGAAAGCCATCTTCTGCTAAGGAAAGTGACAGAATGGCACATTGAGACTCTTTGGCTGGGAATTTGGGAAGGTAAGATGCAGGTCGCCAGGGAGTGTCAGACCTCAGAAAAAGAAGAGCTGATGACCAAGTACCAGAACTGAGGAAATCCAGGGTGCAAGAGCTGCCACGAGAGATTCTCTGGTGCACAATTCATTCCCTTTTCCTTCCATGGCATCAGTAACACAGTCTCTCTCCTTCAGTCAAACACCTATTTACACAACACCCATAGAAGCATCTGATCTTGGAGATACCCACTGTTCTGTCAAATTTGGCTGAAATCATTAAGTGTGTTCAAAATTTAGACATATTTAGCAGTAACATTATTTTCTGAGAAATTAAGGTAGATAAGTGCAATGAATTAAGAAAGGGCAGTGAAATAAAGAACAAGCAGCAAGGACACTTGAATTTGATGTGAAATAAATAAATCGTGGAAGGAGATTGACATGGGAACAGCAGCAGATTTCAGAAGGTAAATTTTTGCAGTGATACAGTGATATTTTACCTGGAAGGAATGTGAAAGTTGAGGGGGCCAAAGAGAAGAATGGAAGTATCAATATGAAGAATTGCAGGACTCAGACTGCTGCTGCCCACAGTGATGTGATCAAAATTAGAAGAGTTAGGTTTTACTTCAGGGAAGGAGGAAGGAAGTGCTCACTAATCTGGCCAAAACTGCTGCAGCTTGTTCTGGCACGACATTAAGGTGCTCACTGCCAAATGCCAGGTGTCCTGCTTTTCCTCTGCACAACTGGGAATCACTAGATCTTTATTTATGGGCAGTACAAACAGATTAGTCAAAACAGCCCAAACAGGGAAAAAGCCCCAATTCATGCCCCAAAGAATTTATAGCCTAGAGAGGGTACACATGAACGCACTTGAAAATATCTGAGGCATGCCAAGATGCATTTCTTACACCATTCAGAACTGACTTCACTGCTCAATTTGCACTCCCTGCAGCATGGCTTGTGAAGAGAAAACAAATGGCATACCAGACCACACAGAGAAGCAATATGGTTACCAGCGAAACATTTATTAGCTTAGGGAAAGAAACACAAAGCCTTCTTTTCAGAATTTCACCCTCTCCTTGCTATCCTCTCCTCTCCTCTCATACATCATTTTCCTTGCCTGGACTGCTATTTTACAGCTATCTGCTGCACAAAGTTGTAATTTATTTAAAGCAGCATTTTGTAGTTAAATTCCACTCCCATTGTTTAAAAGCAACTGTCCTAATTCTCAAAAGCAAGACAATAAATGCACCTCCAGAACAGGCTCTAACAATACCACAGGTTTTGAATTTATCTTCATCAGCTGAGGTCACCTCATTGCTCAGAAGAACTGTATTCAAGCAAAGACAAGGGGATGGGAAATACAGCCACCCATGCCAAGGAACAATAAATTCAGCTTTCTTTGCAGTGCTATCGCATATTTAGCCCGCATTGATAATAATAAATTGATACTTTTCATTTATATTCCCACTTGCTGGACTTTTAATGTTTCTCACACTGAAGGTTCTCCAGACTTTCTTTTCTATCCAAACCTACCTGTTCCCTCTGTACCTTGTGCTCTCTCATTTCATCCTGTCCACCTCAGTCTCCCTGTTTCTCCCTCCCTCTCTCCAGCTTCAGCAGTTCTTTCTGTTCTTCTGGCACAACATCACAGGGTGGAAGCTGAATAATAAACACGCATAACACACTAAACCACTACTCACTCGGCATACATGCTGTCAGTACATACACTGACTATGCAGCTATTTCCAGAGATCCCTAAAGAGCTGAGGAGGTTTGTGCTATTAATATATTCTGGAAAGAGGGAAAATTCCCACCAGAGGCCTTAAACAACTCCACAGTGCTGCAGCCGACCATCAGCCCCTTCCAGATTCCACAGCAGGGTTTGCATAGTCTTCCAGCTTGTCCAGGTATTACATCCAAGAGGAAGGCCTCAACCCCCGCTCTCTTTGCATGAGAGCAGTCTGGAAGGAGCCTTCACAAACATCAAGCATAATGCCAAGGAGAGAGAAGAATAACCAAGGAGACAACGCGCTGCATTGGCTCCTCCGTTTCTCTGGCAGGACTCCCTGGCTTTGCTCAGAATATGACTGACTTTGTTGCTTTCAACATTTTCTTCCATTTCGAAATATTTTACTCATTAGCAATCCTCCTTATGCTCAGAACAGGAGATAGCAATCAAGTTCTCCTCTTCCTAGCTGCTAAATGCCTCAATGCCGGCTTTTGAAAAGCTGCCCTTTCCACCATGTTTATCTTCCCAGGATTTTTGCTCATCTAGTTTCATCCTCCCTGTCTGGTGAATCTCACCTGCCCTCAGATGTTTGCATACTGTTTTCTAGGCTGATGATTCATACATATAGTCTTTTTCTGCTTTTGTACTTCCCCATCCTCAGCCCTGCCTCTATATCACACATCTTCTCATCAGTTTTCACTTGCCTTCTTCATTCAACCCTTCCTGCTCCAGCTTCCTCCAAACTAACTTTTGACTCACTCCTCTTTTTTTCTCCACAAAGTCTGCCCTTATCCCAAACCCTGATGCTTCTTCAGTCTCAACATCACCTAAAAGCCATCTTTTGGGTTTCATACTCACAAAGGTGTCTCTCACTTGGGCTTTCATTTTTTCTAACTTGCTCCTGAAGCACCATTGTGGCTCCTTCACTGGTACCACCATATTTAAGTCCTGACTAGAGACAGCTGCCAGCACTGTTTCATTTGATCCTGTTAAAATTCCCTTCACCAAACCTCACTTCTCACTCCTATAACATAGCATAGCATAGCATAGCATAACATAACCATCTAATTTCAAAATTCAAAGACTTCAGGTTCAGATTCTCCTTAGTCATACCTCCTGGCACCCCTTCTCCACCAGCTACTGGACAGGCAACCATTGCAGTGCACTGTGCTCTGTAAGGTCTCCTAAAATGAGAAGTCTCTATGCTTAAGTTTTTCCTGAGACCCTGCCTCTGTTGTGCTGCAATACAGCAATTGATTCAGCCCATGTAAGCTGTCCCTATTAAGCCCTTCCTTAGCTCCCTCCTGGCATCTCCCACCTCATTGTCTTGGTCCAACTTGTGGCTGCATCTGGTGTTGTAGTGATCATGAACACGTTAACACCACCAGCACTTCTAGACAGACATTGCAGTAATGATGCACTGCCCACCAAAACAAAGCCTACAGAAGGCTGGGGCACCTTCCCAAACCTACCACAAGCCAAACAGAAAAGTAATTTCTTGCCACACTGAAGACCTCCAAAACCACAGTGATGCCTCCAAGAGAAACTACTCTATGGACATGACTAAAGACAGGAGAAACCCTTTAGATGAGGACTAGCTGCCAACCCAAGGGAGACAGTCACAGTGAAGCAAGAAGATCACACTGTGTCAGCAGTAATGCTAAAAAGCCAACCCTCTTTTTCCTCTTCCAGGCAGTTTGCTGGGAGAGACAGAAAAGATGTGAAAGAGGTGCACCTTAAAGTATTTGTGATGTTGGCTGGATGTAACTGTGGCAACTGAACTGCGTGGCAATCCAAGGACACACAACAAAAAGTGAGCCAGGATCTGCCAATCATTTATTGAGTTTTCCAGTAAAAAAAGGCAAAGGACCCCCTCCCCTCCCTGCACCACTATCTCATGTGAGTGCTCTTGTAAAACAAATCACACAGAAAAACAGGATTTGTAGGATCAGGCTGGCATGTTTCCAAAACACATACTCAGTGCAGAAAGCTGCAAGAAAAAGAATAGGTACTGAGAGGGACATGACAGATTACTGCCCTGAAAAATCAACAACAGCACTATTTGATGGGAAAAACCCTTGTTGAGCTACTTAGGGTAATTTATTAATATTATTTTTATAGGGATAATAAATAGATAGATGTATCCTACTGCAACTTATATAAAACCACGAATTCCAACCCAAGTGAAGCTATCAACAAAAACCAATGCATCACAGTATAACTCACATACCGACATCTCATTTCAAATTTCAGAAAAATCCCACATTATGGACTAATCGTTTCTGAAATGCAGCTTCAAAAAGAAAACAGCATTTTTGCTCTACTGGAATACAAAATAAATCTGCTTGAGCTTCTCTTTTGACATATTTTTGCAAATAGGTAACAAAAAATTAAGGGGCCTTCACGTTTTATTAAAGAAAAGACTTAGGCTGTGAGTTTGCTTTTCACTTTTTAACAGCCAGGTTTCAATGGAGAAGTACTTTTTATAGATAATATCAAACCCTCCATAAACACAATGCTATCAAAGGAAGCAATAATAGATGTTGTCTTACAGTTATGTACACACTATCATTTTGGGGGTGGCACTAAAGCCCCAAGACCCAGACAAAGACCTGGAAAGCATTTTGATCAGTGAACTGCTGATGGACAAGCCCCCTCTTCTCTCTTGGCACAGTAATAAAAACATTGCCTCTCTCATCTCCCTTCTGAGTTTGACTCTTCATATGGAAGCAGGATGACATCCAAGCTCTCTCCAAGAGCCGCACTGTACCTCCAGGATTTGCCTGCCCACAAGCTCAGTGTCTTTACCCATCTCCATGTCCTGGCTTCTTTCCACTGCCCCACAGAGTCACCCCACTCCCCACTGCTACTCTGATGGCTCTCACGGACATAAGAGTAAGTTGGTTGTTTAATACTCACCCTCTCTCTCACAAGGAGGGCAATTAGATTAGTTTACTGCAGGCAAAATCAATAGTGAGCATCTCCGGGGGCACACTAGCCACTGCTAATTAGAGCTTTTAGACATTATTTGAATAAAATGTATGAGGTTGATCAACCAAGGTGGAAAAAATCCATAATATTCCAAGTCTGCCCTGGGTTTGTCAACCCAGCTCACTTTGGAATCAGAAATGGAATGAAATTCCAGAAGTAAAGGTAAGCTTTTCTAGACTGGGATAGATGCAGGGAGAGGTGGTTATTCGCAGGGAGATGGACGTTTCTGTGTCAGATAAGAGGTACAACACTGGCTTCTAGACATTTAACTCAATTTGTAAAATATTCGGAAGCTTTTTTGCATGAATCTGATAAAAATCAGAGCCATGTATTTTTAGTCTACTTACTCTTATTGAATTATTTTAGTTGCAGCCATCTATTTTTAAAAGACAAATTTAAAAATTGTAGAATTATATATGCAATGCTATAATTCCATGAAAACATTTTACTAAATTAGCCATTTATTTATATTCATTTAAATAGTTGGGGTTTTTTAAAATCTGCTATTACATTTAGCATGTAAATGCCTGTTATGATGCCTACTTCATGCAGTAATTTTCAGGCCGTGTAATGAATTACTTTCATATCTTCAGATTAGGTTGCAATTAGATGATGTGTTCAAATGTGAACAATACATTTTCAGGGTAGTTTTCTTTGAGTACTCATCCATAGAACATTTTGCTTGATAGGAGTTTCCTCTTTAGACTATTGGAATTCTCATTTCAGGAAAGGATTGTTTCTCCATGCAATGAAATATCTTTTTCTCAATATAGTGTTCTTAAGCAGTGATTTAAAGTACAATAGGAAGACGAGCATAACATCTTAAATATGAATGGGAGATGAGCATGTCATCTGTAATACACTTGAAAAATGTCTTTCTGAATCTCAACCATAATCAGAAACTTACAAAGACAGAAGATTAGTCATATTTTAGATGTCTAAATAAATAAATGTTAAAAATAAATGTAATTATTTCTTCTAAGTAGAATTATAGAAAGTGCAAGCATGCAAACACAACATAAAAAGAGGGCTTTTGCTACAGAGGCAGAAGAAGGATTTATGTATTTATTTAATTTTGGTGGGGGAAAATACAAAATAACAAAACAAAACCCTTTGTTGGACCCAGCTATTCAATTCAGAGACTGTGCAGTTCGGCACAATCAGTCTAAATTAGCCAAACACCTCAAATAAATTTTTCTTAAACTATCTGGATCCAAGCAGATCCTTAAAATATTTGAACTATAGTGTAGTTAATTTTTAAGTACAGTTTCAGATTCTTAAGTTAATCACGCTTTGATGAGGAAAGAGTAGAGGGAGAGGAGAGAGGCTGGAGTCCCATTTGAGTTGCTGTGCCCAGTGGATTGAGATCCAAGCCCAAGGGCTGTTGTTCTCCCCTGTTTGGATTAGGATTCAACAGCAACACATTTGTGAATGTACCTTAAATTTTGCTGTAAAACAGCAGAGACCAAACGCTGTCACATTGTCACCCTTGTGAATATTGGAAAAGAAAAGCATTTGAGTGATATGAAGGAGCCTTAAAGGACCCCAAGCTAACACTGCTATGTATAGCTTAAGTGTGAAAAAGCAATCAGGCAGGCAACAAAGTCCTTAATTCACTACAATTCTTTGCAGTTTTGGGTAGGCAGAAGCGGATGCCTGCCAGTGTGTGGGATGCCTGTCACTGTTAGTTTAAAAAAAATATACTGAAAACAGGTTTTGTTCAAACTGAAGGTGGTTTTTCAGATCAGCTGCTGAGATCATATTGAGGCATGGAGAAGTCCTCTCTCTCTCACAGGTATGACATGGTGCTGGCCGGGGGGATGCTGTGTCTATGCACAAACAACAACTGTGTAGGGGCCTTTCACAGACCAAGGGACAAACTTACAGTCCCAGAGGTGGCTGGAGGTTAGGGAAGGAAATACAGTGCTCCTGTCACATGCCATTCCCCATCTGCTGGGTCATTCTCCGTATCTAGGTACATGCAATTTTTTCACTAGGATTTAGCTTCCAAACTATTTTTCCAATTCCTTTCCCTTTCATAGAATCTTTTAGACTGCAGCACCTTTTCAGCTATTTGCAACAGCACTTTTTAGTAACACGTTCTTTTCTTTACAAAGCAGCAAATACTTTTGAACCACAAATGCAAATACCAACTTCAAGATGATTGAGCCCCTTTTTGGCACCTTATATACATCTCATCTCATAGGGATTTGGTACCAACTACAGGAAATCTCATGCCAGAGGAGAGTAAGGCCATTAGCATTACACTGCTACAAATGGCATCAGAAATGTAATTTTATTTAAAAAATGCATTTCCATAAGAAAACAATTTCTCCAGTATTGCATTTTCTGCATATTCCATTTTTGTCTTATATTAGCCCCCTGAAATGGTACAGTACAGTAGTATGATTATTACTGTATTTATGCCCTTTTCTTTGGCTGCATTATACCTAACAGCAGAGCTCTTGGGCAATTTTACTTCCAAAAATTGAAGTACTCAATTGTGTGCCAGTGAAAGGAGTAGAGAGAACCAAATGTTAAGGATCCGAAAACATAACATGTCTATAATAGGCATATAGGGTTTACTCCCTACTGCAGCATCTTCAGCATTTACCACCATATACATAATAAAAACCACTTTATGAGAGGACCTTCCTTGTCTTTTGGTAGCTGGACATACACAATTAACAGCAAAGATTCTGGATCTAACAACTAAGTGAAGCTTTCCGTCTTCTAACTAAACTGTTTAATTGTAGGAGGCCACAGTGTCAGGAGCTTCTACATAATGCTTGGGATCTTGCTTGAAACTTGGAAACTGTGAACTCCAGGGAACTCAATCTTTTACCTTCAATTCAGTGAAACTCTTTGCATGAAATTCAGTCATGTCTCAAAACACTGGGACAGCAATACACAGAGAAACTCACTCATCTTGTAACCACTGGCAATTCATCAGACAGACCTGAAATAAAACTACATAGAGTTTCTCTAATTCAGTACAGGTACTAAACGCATTTATTTGACAACATTAGGAGATACATGATAACATAAATCAAAACCCAGAGAAATTCCGAATAACTACTTCTGGTTTTTTAAGTCATAGCAAGCATTTTAAAATGTAGCAAATAAAAAAATCCCCACTTTAGGGTTTCACTTTGGTAGAAAACATCCAGAAACAGTTTCCCCATCCTGTAAAATTTTTCATGTTGTCAAAACATTTTCTGTGATAGGACATTATGAATCCTGTTTGGTTCAGACAAGAAGATAAATTTGCCTCATTGGGAAGGCTTGCAGTAGTAGTTGTTACACAACTCACATCCAATTGCAAAACTAGTGATACCAGTTTAAAAATTATAACCACACTGTTCTTCCTTAAAAAACCCAAAGCACTCTCTTGTCTCTTTCATCCAAAACATTTCAGCTGACAAACAGGCACTTTCTGATGAAAATCAATATGCTAAATATTTTTAGTTATGTTCTCCATAGGTTTACTATCCATCTTTTCTGAGGGTTTGCAGAGATAGAGCAGTAAAAATAAGACTACTGAAAAATCCAACCCGGACACATTTACCATCCTCTTTTGTATTTCCTCCTTGTCTCTGGTGACCTTAGCTTCTTATTTTAGACAGAGACATCCCGTGAAAACCCTGTGGAAACTGGGCCTGGGAGCAGGTCTGAAGGGGATTCCCTAAAGATGACCAATATTTGTCTGTGCCAGGTGAAGCCTCTCAGGATAAAATGTGCACTATATGAAGTGTAACATTTTCAAACAAGGACCCTGTGATGGGGCTTATAGGTCTACCAAATATTAACAAGAGCAGACTCAATAGATATGCTGAGTTTTATAAGGTTATAATTTTTTTCTTCCCACTAACCTGTGCCACCGGCTATAAATTACTTCTTCCCTCTGGTTTTCCCTTAGGAAACAGCCACCTTACCACTGCTTTCTTTACTGGCATCTCCTCTGCTCCACAGGTGCCAACTACATTTTCTCTCAGACATTTTAGCTGATTAACATTTCCAGTTAATCTCAAAGCAACTGCGCTCAACCTGGATTTCACTTTGATGTCTGCTGCTTCTCTGGTTTAGACCTGATTAAGAACTTCCATGTGCCAGAGAGCTGCTGCTTTCTCCTGAGAGGACCGCGCTGCCCTGAGGAAAGGTCCCAGCTCTCTGACAAACCCTGCCTTGCTCCCGTGCTAAACATCCACCATCAACCCAAGGTGGGGCTCAGGTGCAAAGGATTAATACGTCCCCTAAACCCTGCCATGTGAAATGGCCTTTCACAGGATCTTAGGTAGCACGGAGGCTTTGCTGCAGCTTAATTGCTTGCTGGCTAACTACAAGCGGCTCGCTGGCCGGCCACCGCGCCGCTGCTGAACTGAGCTGAAAGAGCGCGCTTCTCGGCATGACTCGGATCGTGTAGTTCAGTCAGTTCCCATCATCCCTTTGTCCCTCATATGTCTGACATGTGGATGAAGCCTTCCCTATTGTGCCTTCTCTTTTCTGGGAGAACAAAGGGGAGCTGACAATGAAGTGGCTGCCAGCCCATTGCCACAGTCCATATATCCACGCAGCTGTCATTACACAGTCAAAGCAGACGTGCTAGCAGGAGAGAACAAGCGGCCTATGTGAGAGGCAAGTGGGTTTAGCTAAAAAAGATATATTATCATCTACAATGCACATACTGCTAATAATATGCTGTTAAAGGGAAGGAAAAAAATTCCTGACATGTAACCCCATGACCTCAGAAAACTTTGGTAGCAAAGTGCACTTAAAGAGCAGGCTTGGAGGGATTCTCCTTCATGTCCTCTGCCTCCAACTATCCTGAGCAGGCACCTAGCCCCTGCTCTAAAAATAAGTGAAAGCAATTGTGTCATTACTTAGGTATGCCTAACACCAGTTTTCCATCGAGGAACGCATCAGTTTGCTAAGGTAGCCAGGACTCCTCCTGTTGAGCGCTGACATGTCACATCAGTGGATTTCTTGTTTACAGAAGTGGCAGATTGTTAATGTGAAGGCAATTTCCTGCATTACAACAAAATCCCATGATATATTTCAGTTGTTGAAAACCTGGAATGAAGAAACAGCTCTGTGATACGGAAATGCCACTGAGAGCTAAGTGGTAACTGGAACTAAATTTTATGAAGTAACTAAGCAAAAAAAAGAAGGGGGAAAAAAAAAAGCAGCTCTCTGTATGAAATAAGGTCCCCTCTTGAACTACTCCTCACTTCCATCCCAGATGGTGAAGAGTATACAAGCCACAGGTTTGTTGTTCCTGGTTAAAGTAAAGAGTGGAAATTCACGGGACAGCTGTTGGGGGTCTACCAGGTTAGGGTGGAACCTCCAAGAAACCTCTTGGTAAATTGCTTATATGGCCTTTCAATGCATACAGTTTGTACTGTATATATGAATGCAAAAAATAGGGAGGAATGTAGATTGTAAGTGGTACTGAGGTCACCTGGGACTTCTGATGGTGCTGTACAGCCACTTCCCCACCTTGGGGAAGTCATCTCAGCACTGAGTGCCAGCTTCCATTTGTAAGATAAGAATAGTGATATTTCTCTTTGGATTGCATATCGTCTCTTTGGATTGCCTTAACATTTACACAGAGGCTCTAACACCCTGGGCCCCCAGGGATCTGCCTGGAGCCTGGCCAAAACTAACCCAATCACTCTCCAGCCTCACAGACATCACACTGGAGCCCAGGGGATGGCTGGAATTGTGCATGCTGGACTGCCTAGTCAGTGCTGTTCTCTGACCCACACAGCCACCCTGCAACCCTGGTTGGTTCATGCAAGCCTAGCTGCCTGGCAACACCAGGTCCCCGTCCCTCCAGGTGCTCCCCAAATTCTTCATTGCCAGAAACAACAAAAGTTGCTGTGTAAGCTCAGAAAGAGAAACAAAAATACTTCATTAGAATAATGCTCACTGAAAATACAGAAAATTTCTGTATCTGGATGGGCCTTGGCACTGGCACAGCAAGAAGTGGGGCAGGATACTGGGACCCTTCCAGAGTTCATACTGTCTGGTGTGAACCACTGAGTCTAATTTTGCATCATCAGTAAAGAACATAGGATCCAAAAAAGATAAAAATGCACATGAACTGGACACCCAGCTTGTCCACTCCATTGCTCTGGTCATGCCCCCTCCTTTGCCCTACAAAGCACACTGTGCTCTCTGTGTCTGAGCAGCTTCACAGAGATGACTCAGAGTCTGTCCTCGGTGGTGCCTCATGGGGTTTTAGCTCCTTCCTCCCCCTTTATGCTGTCCTATCTGTGAAAAAGCTAGGGGCCTGGGTTTGCCACAGCACAGAGCCATTCATCTGGAACTGCTTCTGACATCATCAGCTTCCCTGTGTATACTTCCTTGTTCAAGCATCTGTTCAGGGCAGTGATAACAATGCCAGGCAACTCCACCGTCCCTCTGCTGATCTCAGGAGTCTTCAATTGCCATGACCTTCCCTGCCATTTCAAAGTCAGTGCCCCATGACCTCTTTGAGATTTTGGGTTGCTTCATCCCCACTCCGTGTGTCTACAAGTATGAGCCTACTCTTGCGCCCTCACCTACTCAGGGTGAAAGAACTTCCTGCTTAAATCTCCCGCATTTCAGGCAGCTCTTCTGCAACAGAGCTGCCTTACTTCTACTTCTGCCATAGCGGAAAACATGTTTTCCTCCTTGCTTCTAGCACCTCTTGATGTGATTTTATTCTATTTCATTTTTTTCCCCTAATTATTCTTTACTGATGATACTTCATCTGAAAATTAAGTCAAAGTACATCGCGGGAAAGAATATCATCTTGCAATAATCAAGCTACTTCTTGGACAATGGAAAGTCCCCTTTATGTGTTTTTTAGAAGGGGGGTTTTTCCAAGTTCTCAAAGCAGGTATGAAGTCACTCCCACATCCCTAAAAGGAGGATTCAAAATTGTCATGGGGAGATTAGCATCTCAGCTCATGTTTCAGACTTCTTATCAGGTTAAGTCCATCCTCAAATGTGAGCTTAATTTTCCACACTAAACCCCTTTCTTCTCTCTTCCTCCCCCAGGCCCCTGCCACCCCATTATTTGTCCAGGATGATCCCAAATGATATAACATCTTTGTAGTTTCAGTAAACCCAAGAAAAGGCTTTCTTTTCTTATTCCAATCTACTTAAGATACACTGACATAGAAAATGCTTTGTGAAAGAATGTCACACTTCCCTCCTCCAACCTCAGCAAAACACACGAGCACTGAGGTGATTTTCTTACCAGTTCTCATCTCTTTCTACAGAGATTTGCTAACAAAACAAAGGCTGCTTCAGCAGCCTGAAATGGGGACTTCATAGGTTTTGTTTGAAGCATGAACAACAGTTGCTCAATAACATGAATTGAGGGTACAAGTACCGATTTGAGGATAAAGGATGGTGAATCACTTAGCAGCTTGGACTTCCATTGGGGTCAGTATGACCAAGACAAAACCCTGAAACACAGTCCAGTTTTCAAGAACATTTCATAGTCTGCTAGAAAAATGACACATTGGTTGGAGCCATGCCAATTTATACCAGTATCAGGAACACTTCTGAGAAGAAGCCTCTTTGGGAGACAGACAGAACCATTACTGGTGCTGGCAATAGCACTTGTGCAGTAATGCTGTAACACAACACCCGTCTGTGTTTC
Organism: Pachycephala philippinensis; assembly: GCA_013397055.1. Taxonomy (NCBI): domain Eukaryota; kingdom Metazoa; phylum Chordata; class Aves; order Passeriformes; genus Pachycephala; species Pachycephala philippinensis. The sequence continues at coordinate 339,989 of VWZT01008424.1, forward strand.
CACATGCAGCTGAGCCAGGCGAGGGATTTACCATCACCAAGAGAGAGATCCCACTCCTCTATGCCCCAGCTCCTCCCATCAGCTCCAGCCCCCATGAGAGACCTCTGTGTGTGCAGCTCGCTGGCCCCACTGAGGAGCACCTTGTTCTGGTGGGCCAGCTCACAGAGGTGCCTCAGGAGCACCACAGCTGGTGCAAGGTCCGAGAGGGGCCGGGCTGCCAGGACATGGAAGCGGCGGGGTGCTGGCGTTTACCTATCCACAGCATCCTGCCTCTGAGCATTACATTAGAGGGCTTCACTCTCTCTCTTACACTGGAGGAGGGGCAAATTTTCAGCCACCTGCTGTGGGAGACAGGATTTGACTTCACCTGTAGTTTTTCTCAGAGGAGGAGCAAAGGGAGAAGAGAAGGAAGGACGCATTAATGAAGAAGAAAGCCTTTGATAGCTTCTTACAATCTCTGGGAAGAGGCCTTGCCTCTACCTAGGTTTTGAATTTGGGGTTGTTGCTGCTGTCGTGTTTGGTTTTTATTTGCTAGAGCAACACTTTAAAAGCCCAGAGTCGTACAGATTCAGCAGAGGTCAAACAAATTGTTTGCATTTTTGCCATAAAAGGGGCATGAGGGAGAGTGAGACAGATGGTAAATTGGCTGCTAGGAAGCAGAGCTTGAACTTTTTCAATCATGTCTCCCTCTTAACTCACAGCTGGCAAAACTCTCAGTTCTGTGACAGGTCTTTCACTGGGCAGATCAAATCCAGCAGCACAGAAAACAAAACTCACCAGGAGCCACACAGGGTGAGAAATTATTTCCTAATAAAACTACAAAGCCCAGAACAATAACTGGGCAACACTGACATGTATTGTTGGCCTTTATCACAATCTCTTTATAAGCCTGGGTTAAGAACAGAGATGCAGTTGTCCTTTGATGTCTTCGTTCAAAGGACTTTACACCCGCTTCCACCAGTGATAAGCTGGGGAAGGGGGAGAGGAGAGGCTGAAACACAACAGAAAAGGCTTGGCAAATAAATAATTTGTTATACTTCTGTATTTCTGGAGACGCTGCCGTAAAAGATACAGTCACAGAAATCACAAGTCGGATGCCACTCAAGCAGAGCTGCTTATGCCTGTAGCAGCTGCTTCAGAGCCAAGAGCTTCTTGGAAACTCACTTACAGTTCAACAAGGGAAATGGAGAGGTAAACCTAGCCTTGTTTGTGGGCATCAGGGTTAGCTCCACTTAGACCCTCCCTAGAACTGACTTTTTCCTTGTGTTACACCAGCACACAACCGGGGCTTCCCAAATCCTCTCTGGTGATTCCTTGGCTCCTGATGCCCAGCCCTTTCACAGTGAGCTGTGGGAGAGCTCACCTCTCCATAAACACAGCACCAGCACTCTCACACCACTAAACACTTGCCCGACATGGAGCAGAAGCAGCTTAGGGACAGCACCTGAGCAAATCTGTAGTTTTTCTCCACGGTGACACCAAGCTTCTGGAGGCTGTGTGAACAGGAAGAGCATGGCACTGTCCCCACCAGGTTCACAGTGGAACACTGTTCATCACTGTGCTTTCTTCTTGCTCTGTGCCCCTATTACGAGGCAGCAACTTTTGGCAGAGGTGCTAGAAGAGATAATGTTCTAAACAGTTAAATCTCCCAAAGATCCTCTGTCAGAGCTCTAAATTCCATTTTCAGAAGCAATGTAAACACTTAGCAGCCAAGAACCAAATGCTCTTAAAAATTCTGCTTCACATCATGCACTGCAAAAACCTAGTAATTGCAATATGACACACCAAAAGTAACCCCTGATTTGGAGTTCACTGCTGCTGCTGCAGAATTAAGAGAAATTCCAGCTTGGCTCCTGCTCTTGTTCACGACACACTAACTCCATACAATAGGGCATTTAGCTACATCTAGATCAGGGGGACTTTTTAAAGTAACAAATTAGCTGCCACAATCTGAAGAGTAAAATAATCAGTCTGATCCTAGGTATTACCACTGCCATTTTATTCCAGACACAAAGAGAGCATACAACTCAGCAAAGGTCAAATGTGAAGTATGTGCCAGACCTAAAAATTGAACCCATATGTCCCAAGTTCTAACCCTTCAGAGCGAGCCCACCTCTCCTCAGGGAGGATGTTGGCCACAAAGATGTGGTCACAGTGTGTGAAGATGCTTCACATTTATTATCACGTCATGGTTGAAACCTGGTTTTGAAAACTGTTCGTAAATAAGGTCAAGTTTCCCAACAACATAGGCCAACCAAACAGATGTCACAGTTGCTTAAGTGTTTTCAGCATGTCTAGACACCACGTGGTGATTAACACCAGCAGACCATGTTTCCATATGTGCTAGGAAGAGCAGAGCCGAATATGTGATAGATGTACAGGGGAAGAATTCTGGAAAATGCAGATGAAGTTAGAGAGAGAACCAAGGGCTTTCTCACGTCCTGCAAATAACTGTCTGAGCCTCAGCAGCACCCAATTAAGAAAACAATTAAGACTGAGATAGGCACCAACCACAACTCCTTTGTCAGAGTCATTGTGAGGTGCTGCCAAAACATTAGCCTCCCTTGATTTCAAGCACAGCCTGGCAAATGGCAAAAAGACAATTCCCAAGAGCAGCCACAGCAAGCGCTCCAGCTTCTGCAGGCTTTGGAGCACAATAGTTTGGAAATAGCGTTAAAGCCAAGAATGAGGATTGCGAGCTAAAGCAGTAAAATGTTATATTTCCTAAACAACAGGCAGGAAGGGGAAACTGTGGATCCTGGAGGAGCTGTCAGAGGCAAAGAATGCGCTATCTAGTACTTCTGCTGCAGCGAGCCCTGCTGAGACCCTGCTGGGAACAGCGTGGTTCCCCCTGAAAGCCGGGTACTTCATGCCAGCACTGACAGATATGGCATCGGTTCTGCTTATCCCACGCTCTCCTGCTCCAAGCAGCATCCTGCTCTTGGAAGTCAGTCTTCCTCTTCAGTCAGCCATGAGTCTCACATGGCCAGACATGCACTGCAGATAGTGTTAGCTTTATGATTAGAGCTGTCTGCTGTGAGACACATTTTAAAATTCATGACCTTTCCCATCAGGGTTCAAAACCGAACTGGCCTGAAGATGAAAGACTGGCTTAGACTCCTGCTGTAAGCCGCTTCCCTTCTTTCCTCCCCCCAGTACTTCTCCTTCAGCATTTACTTCCAATTATTTTACAGACTGCCTTCCACTAACTGTGGGTTTAAAAATTGCTAATGAATTGAGATAAATTAAAGTTCATCAGTATCTGAACCAAGCATGTGTTTCAACTTTACAGTCATGCCTGACTATCAAAGGTATCTCCTTTTGTCAGGTAGAAGATGCTCTAGGAAGGCTGCAGCTGGCCAAAAGAGATAGAGCTGAGTTTTGAAGGAAGAAAAACAAGAAGGAGAACGCTTATATTGCCTGTGAAAGAGGTATTTGCAGAGGGATTGGCCATAATACCAGTAAGATGAAGGAGGGGGTGGAGGAGGAGAAGAAGAGAGGAGGAAATGCAAAACCAACCACGACACACACATTGGCACTTGTAGAGTCCTGGAGACTTTGCCAATGGAAATTAGAGAGGAATGTGTTTGCTCCTTACCACAATTAGAAGCAACCAAACTGAAAAAAAAAAATACTCCTCTCAGTGGGATTGTTGTCATGAATTGTATTTTACCACTCTAACACACTCCCACTGCTGGCTTTTTCTCAAGGAAAATCCATGAGAATAAGAATGCATTTTCATAATTTACGCTCTGAAAACCAGAATGTTTCTGCCAGTTCCCAGCAACTGCATGAATCGTGTTTCCTAGTCAGGCTGGCCAGAAAACAACAATTCATTTCGTGAGGCACTTGGGGACTGAAAACAAGGCCTTCCGAACACAAAAAGGGGATTCTCACTAAATCTAAACCACGTGGGACCACTCATCGCCAACCACCCAGCAGGGAAATGGCTGCACACACCCGCCAGCCTTCGCAGAGCTCACCAGGGCACATGGCTCGGCAGCAAGGATGCCCTGAGCCATGGGGAAGCTGCACACCCCCTGGACAGCACTGCTGCTTGCATATTGCTCCTCTTCTTCACTGTCACCTCAGCCCTGGGAAAAGTCCCCAGCCACTGCTGGGATGCCACTTGCCAGCTACCAGTGTGTGCCTTCCCAGTGCGGCTGCTCCTCTCCCTTCCCCTCTCACCATTTGCAGGCAGTGCCACACAATAGTCTGGACCCACCCCAGGCACAGCATCTCCAGCCGACCCCTTCTCGGCCAAAGAACATGCCCATGCCTGTCACCTCTTCCTGGGACTGCAGTCACTGCGGCAGGGTGGCTGGAGCTCGGGGAGGGTGGGCAGGGGCAGTCACGGGTGTGGTGCCCTCAGGGCCCCTAAGTAGCCACCGTTGAGATGATGGAGTGTAGAGCCATGCACAGCCCACACTACCAGCAGATGAAGGGTGAAACAGTAGCAAATATAACTTTGATTGGATTTACCCATGGCATGAAAGCCATTACACATGCACCTATCATCAGTTTCACCCTCTTCTTTGCTGGTGATGAAGCAAATCTTTACAGACAGCCTCCGTTACCCTTCCTGAAGGTTGCAGTGGCAAACCTCCCATGGGTATGTCTACACAGCCTGGCAAGATGCATGGCCACCTAAGCTCTCCATCACTGCTGCGTGGGGGAGAGCAGAGAAATGCCTCCACGCTGGCACTGGACCCATGGAGATTAGAAAAGCCATTGTGCTGCTAAGTAACATGGAGAGAAACCATGGATAGTCACCCCCATGAGAACCCAGGCAGCCAAAAAGTGCCTGGTGCCTGAGTCTTGCATGCTGCTTGGTTGCTCTGAATGCAACAGCGCCTCAAACGTGTCTCTTGGCCTTGGTCACCGGTATTTGCAGATCCTGACAGCCTTGGCAGGATAACCAACATTTTTTCAGCTCTGGGACTAATAGTCCTTCTTCCCTCTCATCATTTAAAGCCCAGCCTTCATGATTTGCACTTGTTTCCAGCCCTCCAGGATTGCCAACAGGACATGCCTGGAGGATGAGAAGCGCAGGGCTTTCGTACAACACTGAGGAGAGCAAGCCTTTAAGCACAGTTCGTCTGTTGAAAGTGAACAGCCATCACCAGTCCCTCTTCCCCCCAAGAAGGACAAGTTCTGCCAGTTGGTGCCAAGGGTGGCACTACTAATGAATAACCTCAAAAAAGACACCACTGAAAAAGGCAGAGGCCATTTGCAAAGACCTGTGTCTCTTTCTAGTTCAGCACAACAAGGAAAGGCTGGCAGCATCGCAAATCATTGTGCAGATGCTGCACAATGAGAGATTGATTCACGTCAAACCAGGCCATGTGAAAGCACTTCTCTGTCTCAGCTGAGCAAGAGTCCCCTTGCCATTACTTTGCATAACACAGAATGAACGTACGGACAGGGGCAGTAACTGATGCCACAACATGCAAGCAGCTTACTCTCCTGGAAAACATGGAAGGTAAGGGGTGTAGATTCACTTTGCTGAGTGGAAGTTCAAATTTATCACCTCTGATGTCTTGCCAGGGGTCCAGTGTTTGATTGATGAACAACCCTCCAGGGATGGGCAGAGGATGGAGATGAAGGTCTCCCTTTGTGTGCACTTCTGTGTGCCTTTTAATGAACAATGATTTGAGTTAATAACAGTGCCTGGTTTTGCTGTCTCAAGCTTCCCACAACATAGTTAGAGGTGGTATGGAGAGAAAGACCTAAGCTTCCCAGGATAAGGAGGATCAGGGTGGACCACAGACCAAGGGAGAAGTGCACAGAGCTGTGTATCAAGAGGAGAAAAGTGGAAACTGTGGTATAAGCCACTGCCAGTCTATTTCACCCTTGGATTCACACATCTGCAAAAGCCAGGGCAAACTGGGGACATGACAAATGACAGATTAAGGGGCACACTGTGCCTGGTTGCTGCTGCTCCTTAAAACTGGCAATAAAGCCTCTCAATCCCCAAATAAGATGCAACTGAAATAGGCAGGGGTAGCTTGAATTGATGTGTGACCCTGACCCTTCTATGTGTGATGGGTAGCAAAGAGAGACCCACAAACCAGGCTCTTTCAGTTCCCAAGGCTTCTTTTCAAGTGCGTGTTACTTAAAAAGAATCTGGTTCCCGGGAACAGTGGGAATTCTCCTCTGTTCCTCAGAGCCTCTTGCAGTCCTTGAAGGTAAAAAAAAAATTTAAAAAAAAATCAGCCCTTAGATGAAGGGAATATCCGATTTCTGTCCTGTAAAATACATCCTCTAAAATAGCACAATGTTCACATTTTGCGACACATCCAGTTTCTGGCACTGCTGTGGCCCAGCAATGTCCATTATTATTTTTGGCTTTCCTACTGGTCTACCACAGGGTATGTGTTTTGACTACAGACACCTGCTTTTTCCATACAGTGCTGTCTGGTAGAGGACAACCTGCTTGGTTTCCCAGCTAGTGCTACTTTAAAAGTACTCTTCACCTGAGTAAGCCCAGGCTCTATTCAAATGATGCTGCTGCAAATACCTAGAAAAAAAAGTTTTCCTGTTGTTCGTCAAGAATGGCTTTGGATTGAAACTTTACTGTGTCCCTAGTTTGGCCTGGTATAATTGAGTTCTTTTGTATCAACAAAGCTGACATCCAAAAGGGAGGTTCCTGACAGAGTGACTCCTCAGAAAGGAGATTTTCCTTCAGGATCCAACTAAATAGAAGGTAACCATAGGCAGAGACCAACCCAAATTCCTGGTAGCAAGCCTACAGAAGTCCAAGCCCAGAAGTCACCCAAGAGAATGGCAAATGCCATCACCTCACATCTACTGATGAAGAAGGATGTAAACATCTGACATCCCTGAACTTGGAGCACAAAACTCAGAAAAGGAACAAGAAAGGATCAAAAATAGAAGGGCTGGACTATGTGAGATTGAACAAGGCATGCCAATCAGCCAGTGGGGAATACAATACTCAATCTCTATTGTGACTAAAGCCGATATTCAGTTACCCTCAGAACATATTTTAAACAAGTTTAACACAATATCACCAAGATACATGTCTCATGCTGCTGAGGTGTTTCTAATCTGATCCCAGGTATCTTACCAGGGGTTTTATCCTAGCAGGAAATGTACATGTTATTCTACTGGTTAGGGCTCTGGCTTTTGGTATTGGATACACAGGTTTGCAATCCTGCCCTGAATTGAATAGAAGGCACCTGATGCCATACCCTCATTCAGCATTGATGTGAAGATGAGATACTGGAAACACACTAGTAAAAAAAGAAAATAAAAAGGGGAAAAAAAAAACCCAAAAAAACCAAAACAGTTCAAACACTAACTTGGACAGGCAAAATGACTGACTTGTATTAGTAAACACACAAAGTTTGTACCAAACTCACTGTTTGCACCCACTTCAACCTAGGCTGAGCATGGTTCTAAGAATCTGAAGATTTTTCCAGTACAAGTAAAAAAGAGAAGTCACTTAATACCATACTTCCTTAACCCACTTGCTTTCATGCTGCTATACTAGTAGATAATTCTCTTTTAAAAGGAAAAGGAAAAAAAAAAGAAGAAAAAGAAAAAAAATCAAGTCACAAAATGGAGAACAAAGATGACACTGTATAGAAGTTTGAAAATAACCTAAAGAAATTCTGAACTCTGGAAGAGAACTCTATTGTCTGTTAAACTCCACAGGGCAGTTTGAAAGTTCAACAAAGAAGTTTGTATCATTCTCTCTCTTACAGAGAGAATTTACAGCAATTTTCGTAGCCCCTATTTGATTACCATACATCCCCACTGGTTTCTTCTTCATTATATTCAATAAACAATTTTCAGATGGGAGACCAGTATTTCATTGCCCTTTCATAAAATGGCAAATTGATTGTAAATTACATCTGGTTCCCTGTTATGGATATTTGATTTACTATCATTCACAGTACAAAACACCATTACCAAGGAAACTGTTGAATTTGGTCTGAAGGACATCAAATGAAACACAAAATACGGAAGCTCTGAGAAGAAAAAATTTTTACACCTCTGTGCATGCCAAAGCACACTGACCTGACAGCCACAGGTCAAATTTCTTCTTCTCCTGTGCAGATAGGATGCACCAGATGCCTTGTGTATCTTGTTCCCTGTCACTTGAAACAACTACGGCAGGAGCAGCTTTCTAATGCTGTTTGGTTAGAAGTCTTTGACCTAAACCCAAAAAGACCTCTTCTAAAATCCAAAGACCATCCCACTATCCCAAGCTCCTCAGCAGGAAGCTTTTCTGCTCTGAAGCCAACTTGAATGCCAGTCAACACTAACTGGGGAGGCTGGTGCAGGCACATCCACTGTGAAGCAAATTAAGGTGAGCATTTACATCAAATAGAAAAATACATTATTTCACCCACTTCTTGTACAAAACAAGGATTTGAACATAAAGTTAGTCTAGAAGGTAGGAAAAAACATGAAACATTTACTGGATCAGATACATGTTTCCTCAGCGCACGTGCATTTTTTAGGTCTATGTTTCTTCTTTTAATGCAAACCTTTAAATTGTCTTTACAGACACACTGTTCATCTGTGTCCTCACCAGGGACTGAATTTGGGGAAATCTCAAACACCACCAGCAATCTCTTTGCAGACAGAATACCTACGGTAGCTTTTCCTGTGTTTGTAAGATTTCTCCCAGCATGTGCATTGATCACTCACAAGGGCTCATTTCAGCTCCTCCATAATGAAGAGCCAGATGCACTCTGTGCTGAGTAAGAAAAAATGAGTGGCAGAGAAGATATTGTCTTCAGTGTAATCTGCTGTGTTTGCCATCACTCGAGCTTGTCAGGTCTTTTTTCCACACTGCCCTTGCCTCCTCTTCCACCTTTGAGTCTATTAACACCTCTAAGAGGAAGAAAAATGTCCAACTGTTCTCTCAAATTGGAACACACTTGACAAATACCTTGTACAACCAATATTAGACCATCTTCACAACCTTCTCAGAAACCAAATGTATCTAATTCTGCTTGTTTAAAAAAATTCCGTCCTCTCCTTATTTTATTTGCTAAATGTTAGCTCCCAAAGGACTTAGTGAAGACCAGGTTATCAGGGTTCCAGACAGTGGCAAACAGGATTGGGGCACAGCAGTGCTTGTTAAAAATGTACAGGCTCCAGCCTTGTTCACAATTTATTTGATTTTACAATTACAGCAAAGTGAAAATGCAGTGAATATTAGCAAAAAGGTGCTCCAGTTGCAGCCAGTTTCCTGCACAGGATAAGCTACCCTAGCTAGAGGCAATCCATACCACTACAACCATTTCCATTTTAGAGCCTTTCGCATTTGTCATTGAGGCAGGAATGCTACTCTCTACTCTGCATTGCTACCCAGTAAGTGGCTAGGAGCATATGATGAGTATGGAGCAAGTCCAAGGCAGGCAGAGGGAACTGAGATGGCCAGGGATATGGGGTGATGCCCAGTTCTATGGAGCCAGCCTGCTAAAGCCAGAGGTAGCAGAGCCCAGAACTCCTAAGCATTGGTTTGGAGGCACAGCTGGGAAATACTTGCTCTCAGGACCAGATGGAGGGCCTGCCATGCATCAGTGGGATAGCAAAGGGAAAGGACTGGGAAAACGGGAAGGAAGGAATCTCATTCCTCAGTACATATGGCTGGAGCATGCATGGCACCCTATCTCTGGGCCTTGCATGGCTGGGACACATGAGTGTGGTGCTTCACACCCAGCTGTGCTCCCCAGGGAGTGCGTGGTGCACTGGGGCAGCTGAGCACAAGCTCTGCCCAAACCAGCATTGTGCTTCTCCCTGCTGTACACAACTGCTCTGCCCAAGCTGCATATTTCTGCTCCATTTCCTAAGTTTTAGCTTACGTCTGGCAGATAAAACAGCATCCATCAATCAAACTCAGCAAGGCTGTTATCTGCAAGAGCAATAAGTCTCTCTCCATACTCTCTCCTCCAACTGCCTTCTCAGCCAAACCAACTAAGCTAAACCATCCTGGAGCTCTCAGGACAGGCCCATATGCCCAGCATCTGGAGAAGGCATGCAGAGAGCACAGCCTGTGCCTTGCCAGGGCCATGGTAGCTGTTGGAGGTTTTCTTCTCCAGCACAGTCTGATCCAGATCCTAATTCAAACCACCAAAACAAGCAGACGGCAGCCACCTCTGGGTTCCTGCAGGAGCTCCCAGAAATCCTAGGACACAACGTGACAAATGCTGTCTGGAGAAATATCTCTTCTCACTCTTTCCATACAAAGGATCCCCAAGTGATGCATATCCTGAGATGACAGATAACATTGACTGTTGGAAACTCTCCTGAATGTTACACTACTGGGATCTTAATATTATCCATATTATCTTGTATAATATACTTAACTGCATCCAAGAAAAAAAGGAATACTTAGGGAATCTTGCTACTAAAACCTGTCAGAAAAATCATTAAGAGCAGTAAATTATGATAATGAGTGATAATTTTAAAAATTAAGGCCTGAAAATGTCTGCAATTTCATGTTATGTTGGAAAAAGTAACTGAAAATGAGAAATAAAATGCTCATAACTTAAGCTGCAGAAATTAAAGGCCAAATGGAGATTAAATAATAATAACAGTAGTATACAGGGGGAAAAAAATACATATGCACACAACAATTTTAGGAGTCACACCTCCTATGAACGGGGTTAGCAGGAGGCTTAGGCAAAGCAAGCAATTGCCTGCAAAATGACTCGTAGTGTTGCCCATACTTCCTTGCCTGTGTCAGCACCCCAGGGCCAGGGAGGCACGGCAGCCCCCAGCTGCTGTAGCTGCCCCACGGCTCCTTGTCCATGGCAGTGAGTCCAGGGAGGCCCCCAGCAGGATCCATCCTTGTCCTGGCTGTGCCCACCTTCCCCTGCCTCCTCCAGAAGCTCCCTATCCAGGCCCTGCTCCAGCTCCTGTCCCTCACTCTTTACATGGAAACATTCAATGTTGTCTGCACAGCTGAGGAGTTTGAGCAATTAGCCATTGCTATTTCAGAAATAACATTTGTAGTGTCGGCAGGCCAAAATAAACCGTACCTTCCAAACTGATTTACTGCCTTCAATTTTTTCTGGAGGAAAAAGGCAAAGCTGTGCCAATAGCACATTACTCGGCCCTGAAACTGCTAGTCTGGTCACCACGAGAACTGTGCTCTTCCCATGGATTTGTTACCTTCTAACTTTGACCCTGGCAGCCTGTTTAATCTCTACGTTTTAACAAACTAACCTTTAAAACAGAAATTGGACTATTCAAAAAAAAGGGCTTTGCATTGTGGAGATTAAGGCATGGATGAAGTTAGTACAACTATATGAAATTAATTTTTCACTTCAAAATGAAGGGGGCACTAACTTAAACAGCTTACACAAAGGGCTATGAATAAATACACACACTTAAAACTCCCTGTAAGCGGCAATTCAGACTTGAGTTGAAAAGAAAACGACAGTAAGAAGATCAACATAAAAGGGATTAGGAGAAGTTTGAAGAAGAGGTTTGAAAAAGAAGTGTGATTGGCATGCAGAAGGTGGGCAGATTTTCCAGACACAGAAAACAGCATGGGTAAGACTTCCAGCGCCAAAGGAAACAAGATAAACAGCCTACCAAGCAAAGAAAAGTAAAAATGGGAGCTATGTTTCCAGCAAGATTGATGTCACTGTTGCTCCCACAAAATATGTGCAAGTATTTTGCAACATCTGTTCTCAGAATGTCACATTTCAGCTAGAATGGGCACTGCCCGCATGTGTAAGAACCTAAGTGTGCATATTTGTATTTTGCATGGGCTCCTTGTGTTGGTGCAACTAGAAACTGATGTTTGAAAATTTGGCCCCAAATAGCTTCACTGGAAGCAGAATGTAGACAGATTTCTATGAATCTCAATGCGTTTTATTTTTATGGCACTATCTTTGCTGAATCCAGCAGAAATACCATTACCATGATAAGCTCTGCCATGTGGTGTGCCTCACCAACCCACATAAAAAGCAGGGAATCTTCATTTTACATTGCAGTTAATCCATATATTAGCAGACTGTAGTACCTATAGAGTTGAATATCAATATCTTAATCAAACATGGTAGCAGGACTGGTTCTTGAAGTTGCCACTGCATCAAATGGGAGTGCTGACTGGTCAGAAGGGTGGGACAAAAACCATATGGAGAATGGAGAAAAGGAGCAGGTAAACAATGTTTTTGCACAAGGAGGTCGTGGGTCAATAGCTATCGAGAAGCCTGAACAGTATCAGAAAAACTGGACAGAACTGGGGTTTTGTTGGGCAGAGCAAAAGAGCCTTATCTTCATGAACACCTACCATGCTCTCTCCTTAGGATTTCTGCCTCAGCTGGCTGGGAGGCACTGAGCATGAGTTAAAGCTCCTTGCATTGCTCCTGTCTTGCCTGTTGCAAAAGGGGGTACTGAGACCGAAGATTACAGCAGGAGAAAGTAGAGCAGACAAATACTGACCTGGGGAGATACATCTGCCTGTTGTGGGACTGAGGGAGTCTCTTTAGACCAAAGAGCTTGTAGGACTTTACCAGCACAGAGCTCACAGTACTACCTCTGAACTTGGCAGAACCATTTGCCGAGCAGCAGCAGCCAAAATGCAAGTCAGTGGGCTGTATAAAATGCAGACATAGGGGTAAGGTGATAAACAGAATGTCGTCTGGAAAAAAAATTATTATGTGTCTAAACCTTGCATTCACTTTGACCTTGATCCTGCACTCTTGGCTGTTACTCCCAACTACAGTGTGAAAGCAATGCTCTTCCATCTTATGGTTCTACTATGAAAATAAACCCATTAATATTTTTAAAGCATTCAGGATACTGTCATGCTGAATGACAGCAAAAAACCCTCCGAGGAAATTAATAACTCTGTCTTCAGTGCAGTATCTGAACAGGATGTTGGAATTAAGGGATCAGCTACTCCCTCCCCTGCTAAAAAATGATGAAGAAAAACTACTGAATAGCTGCTTAGTGAATGAGCACTGTCAGTCCCATGGCCGGGATGAGGCATGGTCCTGTGAAGCTCATCTGTAATTGCATCCTTTAAGCCTGTGCCATAATGCACCTCCACAGGGCAGCCAAGTTGCCCTGGCAGCTCCTCTCTGGCTGCAGTCCCAGCAGGGACTGGCAGGGAGGGGCGTGAAGGTCCACGTGCACCCAGCAATGGGTGACCAACTGTGAAAAAAATGTTCCCATCTCCAACTCTTTCATTTTCTAGGTTGACTTCCAGTGTAAAGTATTATTACCCTTGCACACTTACAGCCTATGCGAGGCAAAACACCAAGGACACAAAACAGATGGAACAAGAAAAAGCAATGGAGATGGAAGGGATGAGTGGCAAAAGGAAACTCACCTGGCCAGTGGTGAACCCCCAGTAAGTAAAGCCAAGGGCAGGAAGCCCGAGGCACAGATGGGGAAGCTCAGAGGGGCACGGGGAAGGGGATCTGAAGCGAAGGCAAGCACAGGCTGTGGGCCAGCACTGGAGGAAGGACACGGCAGAAGGGATAGCCAACAGCAGCCAAAAGAAACTGCACTGCTTGGGAGCAAGGTATGCAATTCAATCATATCTGAAAAAAAAATTCTCTTAAAAGCCTAAAAGCTATGACAGGCAGGGAGAGCAAGACCTCTCCTGGGCAGATTTTTAAAATTACTCCCATTAATGTCTGAACCATAAAACTCTACTGATTGATGCTAAAACCCTGTAAGGGAAGGCTGTGAGGACTGAAATCCAGGTGAGAAGCAGCTAGCAATCTGGCAGAGGATGTCACAAAGCTAAATCTTTCCCTGGCATTCCTGGGATCCTTGAGCTCCTCTCCAAAGCAATACATATTTCCCCTGCCTTATCCTGCAGACAATAGTGCAGGGAGCCCTACCTTTCACTTGGGGCAGGATGCCCAGCCAAGGCTGTCCACAGAAGTCAAACATCAGAAATTAGCACCCATCATAAATAAACCACCACAAGCTGAACCGAAAGGAGCTGCGACCCCAAGCCCAAATGCAGAAAGCCATTGTTGTTTCAAGGGCTGGGTTTTTTCCCTGTTGTGAGCATGGTAAATTTTTATATACAGATCTCCCTTTCAAAAATGCGAGCGCTTTCCTAGCCCTGCACTTTGAGGTGATTGTTGCTATTTGTGAATGACTTGGGAATTAATTAATGTAAAGCCAACTGGCTTATAAATGGTTGGCATTGTGAACAGCCCCAGAATCATGGGGAGTGCAGTTTATGTGGTCACAGCCACATTCAGTGCTGTATGTCAAGGGAGAAGATTTATTATCACAGTAGGTCCATTTTCCAAAAGTTTGCAAGGGCTGTTTCATAATGAAGGGGCACTGTTCACAGCACAATCAGCACCTATTTTTTTCTGGGGTGTATTATAAATCCCTAGCTAGAAAAAGAAGGTGGGGGAGAGTTATTTAGCACTGAGGGCATGAAATTTTAGCATAGGAACAGCATAAACAGTGTATTTACTGTGGAAAGAAAGATAGAAAGGAAAAACAGAAAAAAATACCTTTTTAAAGAAAAATTCAAAAGAATACAAAGTAGTAAACTTGTTTCTAATCTGATGAAGAGAGTTAAACTCCCACGTTATAGCTAATTAAACTAAATGAGTCTACCAAGCTGAATTTCAACGTATAAATATTTTTGGTCACTTGCCTCCCTCAGAAACCATCTTGGATTTAAAAATACCAGAGAAAAATAACAAGTATTTCATAATAATTTAATAATTAGATAAATTATTAAATAATGTAATAATTAGAAGCAGAAGGAATGAAAGGCATATGTACTTTCATATAAAAAGCCAGCTGAGTATTTTTAACTAAAAAGCAATCCTGAATAGACTAAGGTAAAATTGGTGATAGTACCCACCAAAAACCTCCCCACTGATCTCCAAGTGAAGGAGTGAGGTTGTGCCTCAGGCCATATCCTGGGTGGTGGGCAAGGGGCTGGGAAGGGGCCAGAGAGGCTGTAGCCAGGCATGTAGCTGATCTGTGTTTGCTCTGGTGGAGAGGGACATCAGCAGGGTGAGCTGGGTTCTGTGAGAAGCCCTTTGGCCCCCCCTGCACGAGTGCCAATGCTGCTGGGATGGGCCCAGTGGGCGCTGATGGAAGAGACACGGCAGCAGGGCTGGCAGCACGCTTGCTGTGCCATCTCTGACACTGTCTCACACTGATGGCAAAGCGGCCTTGGGCACATCCCCATCTCTGTGCCCACAACAACATCCTTCCTCTGCTCTTCCCTGATGTGTCTACAGTTTTCTCCACTCTCTAAGTTCTCTTGCATTCTGCTGCCTGCAGCAATTTGATTACATGTCCTCGGGGCTGGGGACAGCACAAGGAGCCGCTGGAGCTGGGATCAGCCTTACCATCTCTGTTCCCCCATGAAGAGGAGGGGGAGCTCTCCAGTGTGCAACAGACCCGCTGAAGCAAACACAGCTGGCACCCACGTTACCCCTTTTTCCAGTCATCCCATTCCCTTCTCCAACCAGTGGTGCATCCTCCCTGCAACTGGGATGCTGTAAGGCTCATGGACATCTGTCATGGATTTTTACCCTGGGATTATAGTCTTGCAGTGATACACGGATCAAACAGCTCTTGATGACTGTGTATGCAGAAAGGTATTTATAAGAAACATTCTGTGATTTGCCTGGCAAATATTACACCAAGAAAATATCTATATTTAATTCTCCCAGCTAAACTGCATGTGTTACAATCTTCCCCACCTCACTATTGTCGTGCTTTCTTGAAAAGACAATAAGAAACTTTGATGAAAACAATAAAAAATTATGATGCTGCATGTTCTCTTACCTCTTACAGCAAAACTCCTAAAGCCATTTAATAATCATCCTGTATTTCTACATCGTGGGGAAGAAAATGAAAGGTAAAGTGAAAGAAGCCAGAGAAGTCCCATGAGGGAAACTTGAAAATTCATGCTTTTACCAAACCACAAGTGAGGAACCAGATAGCGTAATGTATATAAATGAGAACAGCAGCTCTATTTCATGCTAGTTAGACCATCAGATGTAGAGACCATCATTGCCAAGAACTCCCATGTAGTTAGTTTTAAAAAGAAATCTCATATATGATGAAGTAATTTTCTGAAAAGATGTTTTTTGAATCACTTGTCTAGTGGGTTTCCATAGAAGTCATCCTGTTCTCCAAGCAGTTTAAGAGTCATGTTAAGATCCTGACACCATTCACGAGTGCCAGAAAATTCAGAAATTGAAGATACTGCTCGCTCCCTTGGTCACACCATGTGCTCATACTTGTTTACATTCAAATGCTATCTCTCTTTAAAGGAGAGCTCTGACAAAAGCTTTCCACCTCTCTCTGATAATGAAAAGAAAGTAGAGGGGAAAAGGAATAAACACTGTAGAGCTGAACAGCATGAAGGGCTTATCTCCTTCTTCAGACACTTTGAATTTTGTGAAATTTCCCTCACATTTCTAATGGGATTAAATGCAGCACTTAAGAAAAACCGAACCAAAAAACCCCCACAGAAAACAAAAAGAATCAAAACAAACAAACCCCCAAAAAAGTCCTTGCCATACTGCCATACATATTTGCTTTCTCTGAGCTTTGTGACCGACTATAAAACCACACATACCACATCGATTATTTTACCAGTGAAAACCATGGGTGACCCTTCTCCCCATCAGTGCAGAAGAGAGGCAAAGGCGAATGCAACGATAGCTTTCAAAAACCATCAGATCCTCTGCTGCAAAGTCACCTCACACTAGAGAGAGGAACAGAAATTTTAGCTTCAGTCTGCTCCTAAGGAGCAAGTTCAACCAGCTGCTCTCTTATTAAAAAAAAAATAAAGGAAAAAAAAAAGGAAAAAAAGCAAGAAAGAGAGGTTTAACTGGAGTATTATCAGAGATTTAAAGTATTAAGAGCCTGTTCAGCTGTGCCCTTGCTAACAGGTGTCTCCAGCAGTGAAATGCAATTAATATGGAGAGGATTCCTGGGAACATGGGGATGGATAGGTCAGCCAAATAATCCCACATTGAAATTAGTGGGTTGTTTATAGCTAGTAACACACACACAAAAAAAAAAAAAAAGATAAAAAATACAACATTCAGGTAGCACTGGGCTTGCTGAAAGGTTTTATAAAAAAATTATTAAGCTTTTCACACCATAGTGACACTGACACCTCTGTAAAACCCTGGAAAGATTCCAACAAAGCCAAAAATGCCCTGCTCCATACCATTACATACTAAAAACCACTCTTCTCCTGCCTTATCCCTGTTCTCCATCACCTTCCTGGGCATCCTGGTCTTTACCCTCTCTCATTTTCTTTGATGTAGTTCTCAAGAGAAGAACATCTGATCCCAGTAATCTCAAAAGAGCAGCAACAGTGGGAGGCCTATTAAATCTCATTTTCAGCTTGTTCTGAGAAATTGAGAGGAGGGAGAGGATGAACAAGAGAATCCCAAGCATGGCAGTTGCTGTAAATAAGAGAAAACAGAGGGCACATCAAAAAGAGAAGAGGTTGTTGAAGGATCAGTGGTCCCAAACTAGAGATTATTAAAGTGGAAAGAGAGAGAGACACCCCAGCTGGTTTTCCACAAGCAGCAAATGTTTGTGGTGAAGGAAGCATGAAATAAAACACGGGGCAAAGTCTGCACTAATACGACATAAGGATTGCAAGTGTGAATGCAAAGAGGCCTTTGAGGGCCATCATTACACATCCTGTGCATTAACACTGAAGTTGGACTAAAGCAGGAATTGGAAATCTGAGCCCTTTCAATTATATTCAGCTCTGGAGGCTCAGAGACACACCTCCATCCCAAGGGTTTGGATGGCCTTAGTTCTTAACACAGAAGCTGCAGATTAAACACATTTCTACTTTGGATTCCAACATGCACAGATACAAGGGAGTACCTTTGGCAAACTACTTTTATTTTACAACACTTTTGGGGAAATAACCTTTCTGAGCTAACTAGGTGCGTGGGAGACAATATATAAGATTCCTGGGGTGGAGAGGAGGCTGAAGTAAATTAATCCCTTTATACTGCAGTATTGAACACACCTATTTACTAGATGTCACGAAACTAAGACATTGCCACCAAACTCTGTAAATTCTGCTTTCGAAGTGATGACTCAGATAAAGGATTTTGTAGATTAGAAGAGACCACACAGGTTACTTCTGATCTTCAAAGTAAGTTTGGAGCTCGGATGACCTACACATTTGCGGATGAACAATCCTGGGAGGAACATGACTCCATGCACAGTCTTGGCGCGAGCTTGAAAAGCCACACGCCTGGGACCCCATCAGCACTTCCTCTCCTCCCGGGGCTGTGCAGGCAGCTGATGAGGCTCAGCAACTTCTAGTAATTAAAGAAACAGGTGGAATAACATCACACTATCACCCGGGAACTTAGCATGCTTCTTTTTCTGTTGCACTCACACTCAGATGCTTTTCTTTTATTCCCCTCCTGTCCTCCCCCTTTCATCTATCACGAAAAATTAATTTCTCTTTACTGGAGTTCACAGGCAGGAGGTGAAGCTAAAAATAAACAACTTACACGAATTCATTTGAACCAGGGAAAATATCCAGTAATTTCAGGCCTTAGTGCATTTGAAATTATGTAATCATGTCCACTAGTGGTGTGGAAACATTTTAGCTGGCAAACAGGGGTGCAGAGCAGGCATACCACTGGAAGCTTGAAATAGCAAGTGGCAGACACTCAAATAAAATAACCACAGCGAAATGCGTAAGATTAGAAGGGAAAAGGACACAAACCAGCTATGGCTTGACCTTGGTTTCAGTTTACTCCAGATGAAATGACTGAGATACTTATAGCCCTAAGCCTCACCATTTAGTCAGGAATTGCCTGTGATGAAAGCAGTTGGAGGGAAACATTTTTACACGCATTTGTCTGCTTTAATTTTTCTCCAGCTGCTGCCTTTCCAAATTTGATCTCCAGACAAAGAGCATTAAGACAGGTGATTTAATAGACCAAGCTAAATTGAAGATATGCTGGCAGCTAGCACACAAAAATTATATCCAGCTTCCTTGGGTGAGGAGACCACTCTGTGTCAGAGAACCAGGGAGGGAGATGATCCTTGGCTCAGGAGGCACCTTGGACACTCAACATCAGTCAGAAATACCATGAGGACAACCCTGGCTGCTGCTCACCACCCACTCCAGCCCCATGCCCACCTCCCGGATTTGGGGCCCCCAAGAAGTCCCCAAATGCCAGGATGCAGTGTCACGATCTGTCATGATCTGTTATGTCTGTCTCAGGTAGAGCTGCTGAAAAAACAGATGGTCCTGCACCACCTTCTCCCTATTCTCTTCACCTGGCCTGCTTCTCTTCCCCATCACCTTCTCCTCATCACAGCTCCTTAGCATCACCCTACAGACACTGTCAGGGAGCCCAGAGCATGCAAAACCGACCCTACAGGGACAGAACAAGCAACTTGGCCAACACAGCCCCCTAAACAAAGGACACAGCAGGAGAGCTGCATAGCGATGGGGGTGGGAGGGGACAGAATCCCCCTCAGATTAAGGCATTTGCATGGTTAACCAGAGCCCTTAACTTTCCTTTGGAGATGTCCTCTGTTTAGTGCAGAGGCCGGGGCAAGAACATGAGCACTGCTTTCATCTGTGAGTGTCTTCACCTTCATCTTTTTTGTATAAATAAGCACTGAAACTGAGCCAAAAACCAGACAAATCTCTGATCTGAGAGCAAAGCCTTCTCAGACTGAGGGTTGCCAGGCTGGTGATTCCCACTCGAGTGAGCCAACAGTGTTACATACACACACCATGCCACGAAAAACCATGGAGGCACTGGGCAGGAGGCAAGGATCAGCCTCCATCACTTTCATAAGCCCAGCATAAACTCACGTTTCCCTCCCTATTCCTCCTGCCCCTTTGTAGCATTCCATACTCTCCAGCAAAACCATCTCTACATCTCGAGGCCTTTGGATATAAGCAAAGCCATGCTCGTTGGCAAGCAAACTTTCCCTTAGAGAGTCCCTTGGCTCTGGCAACAGCACATTTCTGTTTTGCTGAAAGGTACAAGCCGTGCTGTTTATCCCGCGCTTGGTGGGAGCACGTTTGCATTCTTAAGAGCAGTGGTGCAAGTCACTTTCCCTGGGTATTACCATAAAAAGCTAGGTTCTCCCCAATTGCTTTTCTGTGCTTCACAAGATTGCCACTTTGGGTTTTGTGCTGGGGCAGCAGGGGTGAGATTAGCTTCCCAAAGAGAATTAAATCCATAAAAGAGGTAGAGGAGAGCCTGCTGGTGCTATTCAGGGGCAGTGGGAAGATACACTCTTCTGCAGATGGAGCTTCAGAGCATGGCCCCCCTAACCTTTATTATTATTCTTTCACTGCCAGGGAATTTAATTGATCAAAGCAACCCAATTCTTGGCACAAGTGCTTGAAGCTGCAAATCTGTCCAGATCTTGAGCTTACGGCCAGAAACCCCCTAAAGTCGCTAGCAGGTTTTGCACTCAGCTTCTACAGGGAGCATGTCCCAGCACTGCAGTAAAGAGGCAGTGATAGAAAATGCTGAGAAAGAGGGAGGGGAAAGGGCTGATTAGACAAGCTCATAAGGATTTGATCTCAAGTGGGCCCGCTAGGCTCAGAAAGTTTGGACAATTGGGATTTTCTCAGCCCTGCGAAGTGGGAAGCCAGAGGTGGCACGGAGCACCACTGTTTCCTCAGCAGCAACTCCCGCCTGGCACCATCATTTTGTCACATTTGTTCTAGCACATGATGGGATGAGTCTCCATCTGGGATCCAAGGTCAGAACCACAAACATGGAGAGGATGGCTGCTTTGGCCCCTCACACTTCTCGCAAACAGCTCAAAACCTTGGGAATAGGCACAAAACAAGTAAACTGAGAAACAAAAGCCCAGCTGGAGGGGCACCAAGGACACAGGTCTGTACAGCAGCACTGCCAGGCAGGAAAGCAGATCCCAGGCAGTGCAGCCACTGCAAGGGTTTGATGTGGAGCACTGGCCACCAAACAGCGCTTGTTGCCAGGGAGGGCAGACGGCAGCAGAAGCCACTGGTGGCTGGGGCGCTGCCACCAACCCGCGCTTGTTTCTGTTTCTGTGTCCCCAGTGCCCACAGCCCTGCCAGGACATCCTGACTGGGCTGCTTTGATTGCCGCTTGGCTGTTGCTGGTATCTATAAAAACCACCCAAATTACAGCTCCCCTTAAAACACCAAGCTAGTTACTAAATCAGCCTGAGATCAAGAGCACAGACCTGGCACTGATCTAGAAGCAATTGGCAGGGACAGGCTTTTAAAATTATCTACCTAAATATGGATTTCTAAGAGAGAAACCAGAAATTAAAAGAGTATAAACTGCTGTCATAAATATTTGAGTGAGAAGCAGCCTGGAACAAGAGTCTTTTGGTCTGTTAGCTGTAAAGATGCCTTTTACATTACCAAAACATCCTCTGTCACTCTCTTTCCCCGCCTGTTCATTGCTCCTGCGGCTTTTTCCAGCCTGACTTATATAGAGTCATCGGAAAGGAAAGCTGCCTGTGTTTTATGCTCTTCCTAATTTGCAAGAAAAACAAATGTAAATCACACCTCACATTTGCAGCACTGCAAAAGAAAATGTTAGATTTAAGGCTCTGATATGTACAACAGCAGAATCAGGAAGTATAGTCAGAGTGATTGGATACCAGACAAATTATTTCATATTTCTTTTAAGGTCTGCTAGGGAAAAAGAAAGGCTTGAATATGAAATAGCATTTCCCCTTGACTCACTTAGTATTGTTTTGCATTAAAAAGGAAAAAGCCGCATGGTACAAAGCATGCAGCAAGCTGTGTGAGTGGAGCGTGCATGTTACAGCAACGCACTGAGCATCAGCGCTTATTTATTAAAATTCTGATACGAGGTGAAACTCAATTTAGTTGATGTCAGCAAGCCTCCTAATGAGGCCTCTTTTTATTTTTTTAATATTTTCATTATGGAAGGGCAGCTTTGTGCCTCCGCTAATCAGCTTGACAAAGGACATATAAAAATGCAAAGAGACATAAATATTACTGTAATTACCAATGAGAAACACCACGGACAAATGCAGGAAGTAGCTGCAGATCTATCGGCAGATGTAATGGGTGAATATTGTGGGTCACTTGTTCTGCTCTGGTAAGGAAGGGTATTTTGTAAACCATAAGTCACTTTGATCAAAATCTAAAACCAACCCCAAATTTGCAGCTTTTTCCCCAGACTCAGACATATTCAGAAAGTACCTCTGACTAAGCACAATCTACTTTCCTGTTCACTAGTTTTGCAAACACTGATGTGTCTCAGTTTATGAGCTTTCTGCTAGGCCCACACAGGGGCTTTCTCCCGATGTAGCAGATGAGTAAAACTGCCCTTTGGTCCCAAGCCCAGAGCTCAAACTGTCAACTCTACAAAGAGCTTAGAGGTGGCAGCAGCAACATCAAAGGTAGATGCAAGGGAGGGTATCGCTACAAACCTAGGAGTTGTTATGCAAATTAAATGATGCAATGTAAGGGTATGTTAATGCCTGCATTAAGCCTCTGAACATGCCCAGTGTGAACCGTTTCCAGAAGCCTAAGCAGATTCATTCTCAGCTGGAGGCTTGTATAATTAATAAAGGCACCGTGCCTTCTCTCCTGACCCAAGTGGCTAGGTACCAAACCATTTATAGCTTTATAGGTTAACACCAACATCCAAAAACGTATTGGCAGCTTGTGCAGATCCTGGCACATTAGTGTGATGTGTTCCCAGCGTGAAACACTACTTAATAAGCGGGTCACTGCATTCTGCATTAGCTTCAGTTTCTGAGTGGGCTCAATGTATAGCCCCATGTAGAGTGTATTATGGCAACGACGTCTCAAAGGGACAAAGGCATGGATAACTGCAGCAAAGTCCATTTGAAAAAGAAAATGTAACCCTGTTCTCACTGGAGATACAGGCATTTTGAAAAGGGCACTGTCACTGTTCAGGCATTCTGGAGCATTCTTCAATCTAACACACTGAAGAAGTTCACGTGTGTTAGAGGGAAAGGTGGTTGCTCCATCATGTAACAGAGCCCATACGGGTTCAACACACTCCTGCCACTGCCCCACCAGCAACAGTCCCAGTTTCACCCACATGAACGTGCAGCCCTGCTCATCCTCAGTGCCAGTCCCAAACTAAGCTAGCCAATGGGACACTGCTTCTGCACTGGGACAGAGGATTTGTAAGAGTAGAGAAGTGATTTATGATCCTACTAGCCCTTCTTCCAACTGGAGATTGCTTGCTTGACAAGCAAAACTTTGTTTTTCATGAGTGTCCACAGTTGAGTGCAGAGTCAGCCCAGTTTTTTGTAAAGATGATCCAGTAGGAACCAAGCTGACTTTGCAGTGTGATGCATCAGAAAGCTCAAAGAATTAATTACTCAGCTAATTCTGTACAGAAACCACTGCAGAATGTGCACAATGTTAAACGCTCATATTTATGCAGTAACACATTGGCAAATGGAATTGGTACCTACCAGCACAGCCCAGTGTGCTCGAGTTCTCTGGGCCAGATAAAGTCATAAAGTAAAGGAATGATCTATTGCAAATGTAGTGCATTAGAGCTCTTCATTAACAGAGGGACTAATCAATTTATGGAACTCATGAATCAGTAAAGCTATTACTTATAATGATTATTGGCAAATTAACATATCACAGTGTACTGACCCCGATTCATCTCCAGTGTACGCCTATCCTTCCACAGCCAGGGAAGGGCCCAGCACTGTTCCCTGCCTTTCCACTCCGCTCAGCCTGACTGGGTCCACTCAACACCGGCAATAAAAAACCACAGCAGAGTCAGCCTCCAAGGTTTCCACTTTGGTAGTCATACATGTGTATTGACTCCACAGATGACAGTAAAGTAAAAAAATGTTACATGTGTGGAAGATTACAAGCCTTAGCCTCTGGGTATCAGTTCAAAATCCACTCAAGGGTCACATACTAGAAGACCCACCAGTGGGGTCCAACGTATGAGAGAGAAAGAGGTCCACTGCCAAATTCTAATGCTGATCTCGTTGCCCACTTAATGCTTGCTCCTGTTTTGGAGGTAACATAATCCAACTCATTAATTTGGATTCATATTTAGCCCCACAAGGGCTAAGTGAGGAAGATCTGTTTACACAAAAATCCCAGGGCCAGGCTGGCTGTGCCCCAGTAGCGCAGGAGCCCTATAGACCAAATCAACCAGAGTGGGACACATGGAAAACCTTAACGCAAGATGAAAGAAAAAGAGAGGGAAAGAGAGAAATAAAGGGAGAAATGCTATTATTCAACCTACACTCAGTCACAGAGCTCAGTAGGCCACATGTACGATATGATCCTTTATTAGCGATCCTGTGGCTTTAAACCAGAGGAGACATGGGCTTTGAAATCCTACAGACAGACGATCATTCCCTATTTAATTCTACTAGGCTTTTTCACAGAAGCTTTTTACAGTCTAAACTGACATTCTTCTCTCTATTCATTACTGCATTCCTGGCCTAAAAACTGTATGACAACGGAAAGGAAGTGGAAAATTAGGTTACAGTGCAAACAAACATACTGAAAACATTGCACATTTGAAAATAAATTAAGTTTAACTATACTTCCCAAAGGTTAACTTCATAGGTTTTATTATTAGAAAATATCAAAACACTGTTCATTTACTGCAAGGCTCTCCTGCCTGCTGCTTTGTTTCTGGGTCATGCAAGTGTCACGAAGGGTCAGCTCCACATTACTTACAAGCCACGCTTGCTTAACAAAGTAATCCACAATCTTTCCAACACTCATCCACTATTAAGTGCTCGCGCATAGGGTATCATGGACATCAACAAAGCACTCATAGGTTCACCAGAACAAGGAGTCTCCTACCAGCTGAGTCATTGGCTTTCTGAACATACTCGCAAAGGGCAGGACACTCCAGCCCGCCTTAAATCAACATTTCCTTGCTAAAGTCAAAGGACGCATGCTGCTCTAGGCCAGCGAAAAGCCCATCCTTGACATCGGGCATATTGCTGTCTGCTGAATTAAGGTTAAATGCGAAGTTTTCATGGTCTTTGTTAATCTATTATAGCTTATTTTTGTTCTCAAAGCAACAGCCTCACCAATACAAAGAGCAACCAAAACTGCATTATATTAATTCAGGGCTCTGTACACAAAGGTGAGTTTGGGAGGTTGGCTATGCCCAGATGCACCCTCAAGTTCTGCACTGATGCCACAGTGCTGTGCAGTTGTAGCCACTGTCCCTTTCTCTGCGTCAGTTTTTATGGGAAAGGAGTACAAGAGCCAGAGACACTCGCACGATTCAGTCAGGTGTCCACTCGGGAAGGTCAGGAGATGACAAACATATCTCCACATGTCATTTTAGAATCTTTGTGTCTTCACTTCCTACATGTTAAATTTGCACACGAATATTTGAGACTATGTGTGCCATAACTTGATGGGGGAAAAGCCCATGTTAGCAGTCTGGTTTGAGGCAATGCATCAGACAAGATGACATAATTGGAAAAAAAAGCTCAGTGTTTAGAGCTATGCTGGGTCTTAATGGGTTTCATCTTTGTGTGCGAGTTAATTGCCAGTCCCCTGTCCTGCTGCCATCACTCCACAGCTTCCTCTTGCTGAAAGCTGTCCAGTCTCTTGACTAGCACGACAAACATGCACGTCTTAATCATCACCATCTTAAATGGACTCTCCAGAGTAAACGACAGAAGCACAGCTGCAATATTTACTTTTCTACAATGAAAGTCCCCCAGGGAAAAAAAGAGGTGGGGATGGGGAAGGGACCCTTTCTTTCTTTTGAGCACTCTGTGTAATTACATTCCTAATGGTGAATTTATGATATCTTATCTTGTGCAAAATGAATACTTTGTGTGAGTCACCAGATTTGATATGACACTAAAAAGAAAGAGTGGCTCACAGTTAAGCAAAGACAGAGAACTGGATGGCCAAGTTTTAGTTCTGTCAAGCACCAACGTTTCATCACCTTGAGGGCATTATTAAACTTGCCAATCCTTTTGCTCCTCTTATTGGTAAGACATTTCCTGGAGAACAGGAAAGGAGGAGGGAAAGGGGCATTAAAACATACTTTCTAAAGACTTGAAGACATTTGTCCATTTTATGACTCTTATTTGTTCTTGCTCTCTCTGTTCTTCCCATTGTGCTTCTCCCCATTTAGATCATGTTGACATCACTCCTTTGTTATCTTCCTAAATTAGCTGCAATGAAGTCCTTTGAGCTACATGTGCACACCTTATTTCTTCAGTTTTCGCTTCTCTGAACTGTTCCTATTCACTTTCCTTCACACTAGAGCCTCCCTCCTCCCAGTCGACAACACGTTTTCTAATCTGCTTCTCATTTGCTTCTTTTCACCTTTAGTTACCCACTGGCCAATAGCCAGTGTACTTTACAAAATGAATTACTTTATTACTGACTCTCACTGAAAAGTGATAGGCACGTACATGGATAAAGCTGAGCATCTAGAATGGGAGCCATCTGAAATTTCAGTGCCCCAAAACACAAGGACAAAGACAGAAATCAAAAGGAGATAGCACAAAAACCCCTGAAGGGGCACTTGTAATTTCTGGCACGTGCAGACAAGTCTAAGGGATGTTTGTAGCCATAAAACCACTGGACTGCAGATCATGTAGCTGCAGTACTGCAGCCTGCCTGGCCACCTGACCGTCACCCGACTAAACTGGAAGCTGTTTTTATGTAGCATCTTTCATAATCGTGGTATTTCACAGCACTTTACAGAATAATGAGTTGGCATACTACAGCTATTATGCACTTAGCGATACTGCACCGACAACCTTGCACATCTAGAATCAATTTTATTGAAAAGCTGATGGGCAGGGCAGACAGGTTATTCTCTGCCTTTTTGTTATGAGAAGTGCCACGGATCTCGAGCTTGCCTCTTGCAAGGCAATATAAAAACTGGGCTTTTATATATATGTTGGGATTTTTTTCAAAGGAAAAAAGAAAAGGTGTGTTTTTACTGAGTGATAGCTAGCTTAAAGTGGGTTACAAGGACTCTGCATCCCAAGAACTGCCTCCTAGTCCCTATTATGATGATAGGCATATTTTCATGATTAGCTACTATGTCAAACAACATAATTTTCATCATCCTGTATCTACTTGAGAATTTTCTTCAAAAAGACACAAAGTGGAATGATTCAAGTGGAAGATGAAGATGGCACTGCCCCTGAATGGCAACTCCCAGAGGCAACAGCAGTTCTCTACACAGTCTATGATTTGCCTCACCCTATTAGCCATCTTGATGAATATTTACATATTATTCTTTTATGCATGAATGCACAATTGCACCCACAGGTAATGGTACAGTGTGTGGCATACGCTATGAGCTTGTGACACCGGATTCATCCCCCCTTCTCCTCTCCATGCTCAGTGTAGGAGCAAAGCACATCACCATCCACGATCCCTTTGGAAAGTGCCTTAGTGGTAAATCCCTGTCTTTTTCCCTTTCTCTGCAAAGCACCTGACACACTGCCTTTGGGGATGGGCATGAATTCTTCTCCTGGAATTGCTCTCATCTGTCTGAGAAATTAGGTAAGTCACCAGCAACTACACCTTCCTGGACACTGTCCTGTCCTGGTAAATCTATACAGGACCCAAGCAGCTGAAACATTTGTTTTACTTGAAAGGTAACTTGTAAAAAAAAAAAAANAAAAAAAAAAAACCACACACAACTTTCAGCATAGGCTCAGAGTAGGACCCAGAACCTTACTTTTTTTTACCGAAGTTCTTCAATGTGTTTTTTCTTGCTTGAATGAAAGAAAAGATCAGTACTAGCAGCATGCTACTTTTGAATTTCTTTTTTTTTTCCCCAAATGCAGGCTGTATTCAGAATTTTTTCTTATCACACTGTTCCACAGTGGCTTTGTAATTCTCCTTGGTGTTTCCCAGGAGAGCCATAAATACCTTGCAAGACCCCAGCAATGTTTGTAACAGTGATTACTGGGAGGGGACCACAACTGCTAACATTAGATATCCTTTAATTTAGAAACAATAGACACAAGAAAGGCAACATGGCCCAGCAAAAGGGAGCTTGAGGGACTTACTCCTGTGTCTGTCCCTCTTCCTCCTGCACTTTGTTTAGCTCACGCATTTAGATGTTGACCTCAGCTGAGCAGTTGTCCTCTGTGTCTGTGAAGACATAGAGGATGGATCACATGGGGGCCCTTCTACAGAACATACAGAATCAGGCCTTTAGCCTGATGCAGTTATGCAGCTGGACTGGTGGTAGGGCAAATTTCCAGCCACACTGATAGTTCACTTTTAAAGGATGCATACTTCTTCCTATCTATCTTGGATTTCATGTAAGAAAGGGAACTCTCCAGCTTACATGTTTACAGTGAAACTTTCAAAACAAATACAGCAAAGAAAGATGTTGTGACAAGTTACCTGCAAACCTGGAAGATAATAGCTCTCAGAGGTCAAACTACTCCGTTTACCCAAAAGAAGCAATAACTCTTACATCTGATAAGAATATCAATGTCACTATTCAATATGTGACACATTCTCTTTGCAGAAATACAAAGACAATCAGTTTATCCATTAGTGCAGAGTGTCACATCAATTACTGGGATAGATGCATCAGGGGAACTCAATTGCTCTCATAGATTTTTTCCAAGCGTTAAAGTTGCGTTTGCCTTGACCCCAAAGGAAGGAAGACCATCCTTTCCTCATTATTTAAAATCTCCACTGCGGCACAAATTAGAAATCCCAGCCAACTTTCACAACTCCATGTGTGCAAAATCCCTCAGTAGTGCCAAGTACATCCTTAAGGGAGCTGCAATCCTTGATGCCCAGTTTCAACACTACAAGTGTGAAGTCTTTCCACCACCCACCATGGACAGACATTTTCATGCAGCACCCTCAGAATCTGTGCTCTTCCCACAGGTCTGCAGTCATTGCAAAAGCTGATCTCTGTTCAGGTCAGGTAGTTTCCCAGTTCACACAGGGAACTACTAGCCCCAGCAAGAGGTGAATACACAGAACAGTAAAATGGTTTGGAGGGGCACTGGAGCTGTTTTAGGTGTTTCTAATCCTGTTAGCCCAGCCTTATGGCTTGGGAGTCATACTGAAACACCCCCAAGAGCCAAGGCCTTTGACCAAATCTGCAGTCCCTTACTGCCTCTTATGCAGTATCCTGTATCCATTAAAACCCATTCTTTATTAGCCTCTGGAATCACAGATGACAGAATACTGCAAGCAAGGCTAACACTGCTTTTCCAGGACTGGCAGATGTCAGAAACACTTGAAATCTGGTGAGAAACTTCCATCTCATGACATTTCTTCAAACCTGGGAGCTCTACATAACTTGTTCAACTTCTTCAAGCACAGCTCAGCTTTCAGGCCCTGACCTTGTCTGGAAAAAGGTACCACAAAGGCAAAAATGAGATGTAGAATTTGAGAAGCAGCCAAAATTTTTCAAAGTATGGAAATACCTTGCTCATTCTGAGTTTGCAGCTCGGGCCTGTGTTTTGCTCTATTTAATGCAGTTCACTAAACAAGGCAGGGGGTCACATTTTACAGAAATACTGCAGAAGGACAGAAGGCAAGCTGGACTTGTCTATCTTTTCCATCCTATGTCCTCATAGGAGGACCACTCTCTGGAGAGCTTATTCACATTTCAAAGGACGAGCTGTGATTCCTGAGCTGATTTCAGTCTGTATCATTTCGGTCCCAAGAGTGTTGGCACAGTTAACAAAAACACACCCAGCAGCAAGGCAGCTCTGTTGCTAACACGGCACCATGTGGATGCGAGGTATGCACATCAGTCACAGTGCTACTCTGCACCCTGGGCCCTTGCACGGTACCAGGCACACTCCTTTAAATTTCTGATGCTACTAAAGTGACCTGAAATCTTCGGTTTCAGCTCACTTGTGAGCTCCTCCGCTTGAAGAAGAGCTCCTGCTAGGTTCCCCACCCCACACACCCCCAACCTTCTTTTTGAGGATAAAGAGGGGTGGAAAACACATCAAAGATACTGGAATGATATCGTGCCTCTCATCCCACAGTCCAGTGACTCAAGCAATCTCCCAGGAGGCAGGAAACCCACCTCCAGTTCCCTCCTCTGCCTCAGAGCCTGGACCACCTTAGATGATCCCATCTCAGAGTACCCAGTAAGACAGTGGGTATTCGAGGATGCAGATGTGCTGTGAACTACCCAAATTAGCCCCCCCTGCTTTCGCAGGGCAGCTGAACAGGGAACAACCATACCAGGCTCTGCAGAGCCCTGGTACTTGTACGTCACCTCGTCAAACACATTCTCTTAACTCTGAACTTAATTTTACCACCCGTTTATTAATTACTGACTTCCTAATCAAGCGCCAGCAAACAAGGCATTAAATAAAGTGAGCAGCAGTACCAAGGCATTTGATAAACTAGAAATAACACATCAAAGGCTACAGTCTCATGGTAATACAAGTTCTAGTTAAAGGCCTCCCCATGCATATACGCCTTGATCTGTTAAGGTTATTAAAATGGCAAGCACAGCTGTATTTTTATTAAAATAATTAGCTCCTTCAGTCTGTTTTGAGTGATGTTCCTCATTTTAGATTCAATTTAAGCTCCATCCTATCCAAAGCAGCATATGATTGCAAATTATCTCTATCACAAATGAAAGTTACAGTGGTATTTAAAACCTAATTATTAACTCAATATTGTAATGGCTTGAGCCTGTAAGGCGCAGAGTTCTTGAAGGCCCCTGTAATTCACAGGCATCAAGGTGTTATACAGCTTTCCACAGAAACCTGAGCCACAACCCTGTGTCCCATTGCAGAAATGTCCCCAGAAAGACCATGTTTGAAAGCATTTGACACTTCCCATAGACAGCAGGCAGCCATCTAGCACAAGTTTGTGAACTTCTCTGCAGCAGGGTTAGTTTAAGTAATAATAACATTTATATTCTAAAGAACACTGTTTAAATACACCTCCCACACAATGAGATTTACTATTTTTAGATGGAAGAGGTCTGCACATCAGAAAAATAGCAAAGATCAGAGCAAGGAGTTTGAAGTCAAAAGTCCAGTTTTATGATTTTACTGGGGCTGGAGAAGGGAATGTTTGATTATTACTATTTTTTAGCCACCTCTATTTGCTAAGCATTTTTTACACAGAAGTCAGTAGAAATATTGAAATTCCAAGAGAACTTTGTGAGGTCTGCCACAAGCAGTCACTACTGTTAGACCTGGACTAAACTCCCTAAATACTGCATCCTGAAAGTTAGCCCATCTGTAATATACATAAAACTCTTTGCCTGATGGAAAGGGACCAAATTTAAGTTCCTCCCTGCCACAGCACCTGAAGAACAATGCTGCATCCTGCTCGACCAGCACGAGTGTGGTGCTACCCTTGGCTCATCACTAGCCCCATGCAGGGCTAGCAGGGCCTGGGGCATCACTACTTGGAAGCAGCCCCTGGCCTTCTCCAGCTCTGTTATCCCATTGTCGGGGCAGACATGGCCAATTCTCTCAGGTCAGTACTGAAGCCGTGGCCTTGCACAGCAGTGGGAGGCCGTGGTGCTTCAGGTAAGATGGGGGAGCACAGCTGTGAGCTTTTCATGCAGGAGAGCTTGTGGCACTGCCCTGCACAGGCACTGGCCAGAGGTACCTTCCCACGCCAGACCCCATCCTCCCTGTACTGGGAAATGCTATTTCTCACTGGTAGCACCATGCCTTGCTTCGGGCAAGCTGTCTCCCAGCCTACAGGGACTGAGTTTCATGCTGGGAGGAAGAAAAAGAGCACTTTGGAAGTCCTACTAAACCCATTTTCTGAATCTGGGACAAGTCATTAATTATTTTACAATAATAATGCCTGAGAGTCAAAGATGACCAAAAAGCCTGCTGAAATTAGAGGGTTTTATCACTGTAGCAAAACAGAGGGGTATTTAGGATGCAATTGCAATTAGATGTTCTTTGCTGCTCTTCCCCTTGATGGAGTTTTTTCCTGGCTTGTAGGTCACTGACCTTCCCTCATTCTTTGCAGGGACATATGGCCATCACTCTCATGTCTGCAATAAAACTCTGCACACAGGGCCTTAAACAAAAATAAACTTTTCACCTTGAGCACAGTGAGTAATCACTGCTGTTTGAGCACTTTTCACAATTGGCAATTTTTGCACTTTGGCAGTTTTACTCTCCAAGTCCAGAAGAAACTCATATCTTGCCCTGGATAATAGATTGAGAAAGGTAAGACAATTATAAAAATTGCTAAAATGGAAAAAGTGGTGGGTAATGGCATCACAATGAAGGCACAGATTTCCTGCAGGTAGGACTTAAATAAAGAAAGGAAAATAGGCTTTGCAGTGAATGTAAGCAATGAGAGACAAAGGCACCAGAAAAGTTTACGTACTCTTACAAAATCCGAACTAGACCTCCAGAATTTTTTGAGATACTGTTCATATATACAAGCTCATCTAAATTCACCTCAGAAGTGCTCTATACTGTAAGCAGCCTGCCAAGAGTTAATAAAAAGAATATATATATATTTCTCTCTATTTACTCTTTTCTGCCAGTGTTTCACAAAAACAGACAGGGGGGTGGGGCAGAGGGGAAAACACACATGCACAGATAAAGTGCTTGAATACTGAGCAATCCTTTAAGGTTTTTGGCTTCAAAATATTTTGTAGCTGCCAAAAAAAAAAAAAAGGCAAAATGTTTTCACTCAAGCAATCAACCAGCACTTAAATCCTATTTAAACTCAAATGATGGACTGCCAGTAAATGCTCTGTGCTAACACCAAAAGATAGAAACACACACAGACCTTTTTTTCACCCCACTAACCAGTAGTTTTACCCCACTGGTTAGTGTTTTCTCTTATCTGCTTATTTCTCACAGTTTCCTATGCACCAAGAGAGGTTATATTGCTCCTTCATGTGCTACCTGTGCTCAAATTTTACAGATTTCTGCACCCATGAAAACATGCACTGGGGTTCAGCTGCTCCCCTGTTAGTTATCCCAAGTGAGCCTGCACTGAAACCGATTTATTCCAGCCCCTTTTATGCCATTTCCCTGCAGACAGGCTGCACGCAGCCGTGCCGAGAACTCCCGTTTTCTTTTGCACGACAGGTCATCAAAACAGCGTCTTGGTTTGTCAGTGGGCACCACACAGGTATCATATGCAATGGACTGGACCTGTCAAATAAGGAAAAAAGCTGAAAATATGAGTTTTCCCTCTATAATACAGCCCTGTCATACACAAAACTATTGCTGTGTTTATCCTAGAGGCTTAGGACCAGGACACATGGGTTCTCCTCCGTATTTTACCACTTGGATCTTCTTGTGGTTATTCTTTCCGTATCTCAACAAATGTAAATTCTCAGGAATGAAAAATACTAAGGGACTCATCCCTCTTGAGTTCGTGAATGTCTTGAAAATAAAAAGACAACCCTGGTGTACAACTTCATCAGAAAAAAACACGCTTTCCTTTTGAAGGTTTCTGCACAGAACATGTTAGCAGAAGTATGTTGAGGTAGGCAGGAAACATCACTTCTGTGATGTGAGACTTAAAAACAGAGAAATATATTCTATTTTTTGAAGTCCTGCTTTGTGTGTGTGTGTCTTTCCCCCCTCCTCCCCACTAAGCTGTTGCAGTTCAGTGCTGTCAGCTTTGTTTCATTCATGAAAAAAGCTGTCAGCTTTGTTTCATTCTGGGTCCTGGCCCAGCTCTAGAGAACAGGGCTCTTTCTGATAATGCTGGACACGTTTTTAGGAGACGTTAAAGAGCTCCATCAGGAACACAGTGGTCTAAAATCTTGCCAAAAATCTGACTGACTTTATAAGCTCTATTAGTGGTCAGCCTCACTAGCAGAGTTTGTAAGCATTGCCAAACTGCTCTGGCTGCAGTTCGACATGCTGTGCTGGCTGCAGCTGATGCAGGCTGAAAAGTGAGTCGTGATTATCCCCCTCCCCCCAGGCTCTCCCCTAGCTTGTCACCACCTTCCTATCAAAATTTACCCTGCCTCATATCTGACAGAGCAGCATCACAGGCAATCACCCTCTCAGCCAGCTGTGCTCATACAGGCCAGGTTGAGAAATACCACGGTTAGAAATGCTTCAGCTAACCACGGTCATACAGCCAGGAGTGGGGCAAGGGCAGCTATGAAGCTGGTAGGCTGATGAAGCTGCAATCTGGAGCAAGCTAGGGGATCAGGCAAGGTTTGGGGACAGCAAGGAGCTCATCAGTGTCCTGCTTCAGGAAGACCTGAAAGGAGAGGGCTCTCCCCTTGGAGTTTTCCAGCAGCTGCATCCAACAGAACAAGTCTTTGACCTCTGCATGGGACCCTGCTCCGCTGTTTCCAACACAATGGCCAAAAACACACAGCCAAAAAGCTCCCCACACAAAGGCAAAAGCTCATGTTATGTCCAGGCAATTTTGGACACCAGGAAGCTTGCGTAAGTTTCTATTAATAGCAGTAACAGATTATCTAAAAGGAATGAAAGGCAGCTAATACTAAACTTGGTGCATGGGTCAGTCTGTAGACAAAACACGTTGCTTGCTCTGCAGTAACGATTCTAGCATAAACACAAGATATTTAAAGAACAAACCTTAACTATCAGTTTTCCCTTTCCCCCTCAAAACATGTAGAGCTTCTCCACAAATTTAGGTCCTGCTGCTTCCCAAGAAATACAGTTTGAGAGGAGAGGCTGTATATCACCCCATTAGCACAGCCCCAGGCAGCACATGTGCCCCGAGGCACACAGTGCAGACCCCACACCTGTATTTTGACTACAGGATGCGCTAGAGTGACTGAAGGTGTCCAAAGGCCCCCAAGGATATGTATCTACCACTGAGTGATCCCTTCCATTCCCTTCTCCCTGTATGGATAGTTTTACAGAATTGGCTCTCAGTCTTAATTGTGACAGTGTTTTAATGGAAAAATATTGCCTGGACTGGCCACCTATCTCAATTACTGGATCCTTAAAAAGTGAAGAAAAAACCAAACAA
Organism: Pachycephala philippinensis; assembly: GCA_013397055.1. Lineage (NCBI taxonomy): Eukaryota > Metazoa > Chordata > Aves > Passeriformes > Pachycephala > Pachycephala philippinensis. The sequence goes on from VWZT01008424.1 coordinate 374,907, forward strand.
AAAACAAAAAAGCCAAAATCTCCCAACCAACAATAAAACACAAGGAAAACCCAAAAAACCCTCCACACTAGAAAGCTGAGATGCAGGCAGTCCTCAAAACCACCTTTAGAATCTCCTCTCATAACCTACCACAAGACTACTGTGGGCTTGCTATACTTAAACTAGTGATTTAGTGGACTCCTCTTCCTTTTCCTACATCTAGTGGAGGCTTTCTTCAGGACATCTTCCCCTGCCTTCATCACCATTGAAAAACTGAAATGGAACAAAAATCCAGCAATCTCTTGCCACTATGGCTCCCCAGAAGAGGGACTGATGCCCACCATTGTCAGAAAAAGCCAAGGATATCATACAGCAAACAAAGATGACTGCTGCATGGAGAAGCTCTTTCCCTGAAAGACTCCCCTGGGACCTCACCTGGCAGTGAGGCATCCATCGGACTTCATCTCACTGCAGAGCAGCGACAGGAGGTATCACTGGGACTGACATCCCCCAAGGGTACAGCACCAGCCAGCTCACTCTTCCAGGATCAGCAGCCTCCCTGATGGGCCACTTTTGAATGGATCACCTCACCCCAGCAGGAAGATCAGCCAGCCATTAGCCCTCCCAGTTCTTCACCACCAGAACAAGGACAACACCTTCCTGGAACACAGGAGAAAGGACGGAGGCATACAATTTAAGGAGGTGAAACCATAGCAGTGCTAAGCCCTGTGGTGCCAGAAATCCCAGAAATTTGTGTTTCTGGTGCTAGTGATGGTGCCCAGTGTTGCTATGGCATGTATCAGCACATCCAGCTGAGTCGGGCACACACTCAGAAACCAAACCTCCGTGAGCTGTGAACTGCTGTCCTCATCTCAAGATGATTCACTCAGATGCTAGAACTTTAAATGTCACTATTGTTAACTCACAGCTCAGCAGAACACGCAAGAAAGACTGGGAAGGGATGGATTAAGAAAGTCTGCGTGATTAGCATGAGACACAGCTCATTTTGGCACCACCGGCAAATAGACCACGCACCCAGCACTTCATTGCCTTCAAGAATCTGAACCCCAAGGCAGATGGTCTGAACCCATCCACAAAGGGGCTAGGCTTCAAAGCAAAGCCAAAGCAAAGGAGCCAAGCAGAGCTCATGGGTGTATTCCAAGCCCACAGAAGGAGAGCTCAAAGTGCCTGAAAACACTTGCACAAGACAGTTTATCATAAGAGAAACATATGATTTTCCAGCTGTAGCCATCTTCATGGAGGTTTAAGGAGCCCTTATTCATAAAAGGCTGCATTTCTGCTCCTCTCCAAGTCAGATACTTTTTGCTTTCTTTTGCTGAGCTGATCTCTAACTGGACCTTTCCCAATGCAGTTACTACAGTGTATGCCCAACTCCAGTCTTTCTTGAACCAAATTTGCGTCTTACATCAGAAAAGAAGGTACAGGCTCAATACCCTCCATACTGGATGGAAGCTGAGTTTGCTAAGCTGACAGTGTGCCAAGCATGCATGGTTTTTCTGGGGAGCAGGCAACGCAATGCCTGTTACTTTTTGTTGAGCATGTGTGAAAAAGCAGGCTGGAATCTCTATCAAATACAATAGAAACTGAGATTTTGTGGCAATGAACAAGGAAGTTATTGCTGTAGGCCAGAGAGCAAAAATTCATACCAGGCAATGGATGTAGGGCAGAGCAAAGTGCATGGTTTGGAGACTATGAACAGAAGAAAATAAGTTATGTTAACTGCAGAGTATGTCTTAAAGATGGGAGCACGTGGACAGGAAAAGTCCTTCATTCTTTTTCAATTCTAGGACTGCTGCAACAACAATACAATTTTGCTTAACACCATAGCTATATTACCAGAGGGACTGAGAACTTGGAAAGCTTAGAAGCAGCACAGCCATTCTCACATTTTTAAAGAGTCTTACCATGACTGTAGGAGACTGTCAGTAAATAAATTTGGTATGGTATCACTAGGCATGTCAAGGATGGAAGAAAATGGGGCAGGAGACAAATGAATGCATTTACATCTGATTTTTCCTCTAAGTTATCAAGGCTTCCAAAGTTGAAAAGAGCCAGCTTTACAACATCCTCACTATCTATTTGTTCAGAAAATGTCACAGCACTGTTGTTGGAATACAGTGCTCATGAAGGTGTTGTATTTATAGACTGTATTTTCACAAGTCCAGAGGCAAATCAGTCTCAGATCCTTCCCAATGCTTCATTATCATTTGCTTTGGTTGCCTTTTATTCCAACTCCAGCTTCATAGCTAGAATATCTAGTCCACTCCACCTGCCCTGCAATGGTGTACAACATTCCTGAAATGTGACACGATGATGGGACTGAGCCTGCAGGTCCATGGAGACCTGAATCAGTCCAAGACAAGTTTGTGGCATGCTGGCACTCATCCCACTCCTACATTCACCCTTCTTCTTCACCAGTGCGGGAGGTTATCAGCTTCAGTGGCAACCTGGCTTGCCACCCGCAGAGCAAACTCTGCTCCCTGGAGCAGCCCACTCTGCAACTACAGGAGCAACAGTGTGGGTATTAAGATAGAAATTATCTGGTCAATACTTCAGTTGTGGTTCCAGAAGGAGGTGGTTTTGGAGTGGAGTCAACGCTACATGTAACTCCAAAAAATACTTCCTAAAGAAAAATAAATCTCATTTAATAAATTAATTAATAAATCAAAGCATCCACTCAGAAACAAATTCCCCCAAAGTCTTTCCCCATCACTGAAGCATGATGTTCCATATTGCCCTTTGCTTCTTGATACGCTGGGAAGAAAGAAAACTGGAGAAGAACATTTCAAACATATTTCCTGTACAAAGTCATGTAAGCACTGTTGATATCTATTGCAGATGTGCAAGTTATGTTTGGATACAGATTCCAGTGCCTTACAGCTTTCAGTCATGCACACATTGACAAAGTCAGAGTCAAAACAGCTTGGTTTAGTTTCCCACAGCTCCAGTGTCATTCACCCTAACAGAGATGATCAGCATTTCCCCAATTCCCAGGCACCAGCAACACTCTCACAGAGCTGAACAATCCTTGTGACAGCACAGCTTGGGAAGAGAGGATTTCCCAAAATCCTACATGAAGTTTGGGGGCTGCTCAGTCTCTGTGTGTACCTGTCATCAGTTTCTTTATCTTTAGGACAGCATAAATGATCACCAAAAATTCGCTGTTATCACTCTCTGCAATGGGCTGTCTCTTCTGCTATGCAGAGCATCAACATGAAAGAGCAAGCCCTTGAGCAGGTGCAGACAATGTCCCATGTAAAGAAGATACCACCATCCCCCAGCATCTCTAAAGTCTGTGCACACAATAAGGAGCTGCTATGCATTGGTAGGGGGTGGGGAAAGGCAGGAGGACACTTATTCCATGTTAAGTCCTGTTTAAGTCCATTGGTTAGGTTTATCAGCAATGGATGGATTTGAGGTAAGGATCATCAGGATGGCAGGATTTAGAGAGTCCCTTATTTCCAGTGTCCTTCCCCCTTTTTATGGTGCCCTTTTCTTTTTTTTTCCCACAAGTAAATTAATGTTGCTGCAGTATTGCTGACCTCTTTCACACAGGGCATCAAACCTCCAAAGAGTCCCTTAAAGCCCAGTTCTTTCCCAGTGCTGTATCCTATTAGTGCACTGACCCTTTGTGCATCCAGCAGAGCTGCTAACCAAAAATGCCTTTGGAATCTGAAAGCTGTGGCACAAAGGCAGCCCTTAGGTTTGAATAGGGCAGAGTGGAGGATTTATTCCTCCTTGGAGTGAGCTCTTCATGGCATGGGGGTTACGGCAGAGCAGGCAAGGAGAGAGTGAGGGCTCTTCAGCAGACATAATTCTCTTATTAAAAAGGAAACAAATTGGAGGCCATACCAAGGATTTCCTGAAACAGAGCTCTTACCAGCTGAGTTTAGTTGCATAAGCAGCCTCAGACGTAGCCAACCTCCCAAGCCTAGGTCGCCATGGGGAAAAAACTCTGGGAAAGAAAAAAATCTGGGTTTGAATATGGATCAGAAGAACAGCAGTCCAGTTGTGTGCCACAGAAAGGCATCCCATTCAGAATTCAATAAAGGGAGTACTTGAAAAACAAAGCGTCTTTCAGGTATTAGAGCTACGAAAGCTTTTTTGAAACATTCCTTGAACTTAAAAGATGGGAGCAGAGTGCCTAGGAGCTCTATCAAGCTAACTTTTAAATAAGTTGGTGTGAATTGCTATAGAAAATATGTCTCCATGTTTTCCTTCATATCTCAAAAAGTTTTGAAAAGGAGAGGGAGATATCTACATGCAGAGAGCAAACAGATGTGGTAGATTACCACAGTGACTACTCTCATGAGCATAACTGGCCCTCAGGAAGAAAAGTCCAGGATGAAATAGTATCCCTCAGTAATGAATTTGCTCTCACACCCCACCACAAGTCAAAGGCCACTATTTCCACTATTACAGGGGAAGACTGATAAGACAGAGACACTGAACACACTCCCACATCCCGAATGCTTGTTTTTCTTTCCCTTCACCCATCCCACCAATGAATTCTTCATGCAAGACTTTTTTTTTCAAGAAGAAATTTGGGACAGATTCCCATCCTATCATGAACAAGGGATCATAGGAACATAGCTGTGTTTAGCATTTCACTTGAAAGTTTTTGTATCTATAGTTTTGCCTCAATTACATTTCCCCTTTGATCCCCACCACCCATACTTTGCTCACAGATCATTCAAGACTTCTAATTTCTCTTATCCTTCAATTCAGGTATTTAAGATAGGAAATAAGGACTTAAAGATTGGATGAATACACATATTACAATACTTTCCATGATCTTCCATTGTTATTGTCACCTTCCTTCAACAGGTAAGCTGAGAAGCCCTGCCAAATCTTCAGCCAAGTTAACAAGAGGCTTACAATGATACATCCATCACTACCACTGGAGTCAAAACAGAAGTCTGTTTTTCTTCCTTTCTCCATCCCAACACTTATTTATGTATTTGACTAACCTACCTGGTTGACTAACTGTTCATGCCTCAGAAAACAGAGATTTCAGTGTCTGGTCCCTTCCCTTGGTAAAGCCCAGAGGAATCCTGGCTCACCAAATCCCTGAATCACCTTAGGACAAATACCATGAAGCTAATACCAAAAACACAGCACTCACAAGAGCACCTTGGGCACAGAGGCCTTGAATTTTCTGCAAAATATTTTTAAAATACTGCAAAAAAGATAGGATTCTTTAATATTTAATTGACTTCAGCAACAGTGCTTCATCTTCAAAATAAAAACTAAACATGAATGTTTTGGATATTTGCAGCTATTTTCTCCCACGAATGCAGGGAAAATGAAATAAAAATACATACTGTGGGGCCTATGTGATCTAAAAAACTTACTTATTATTGGAAAGTTAACTGCTTTAAGTGGAGACAGGAAAGATATGGATAGAATAATATCAAAGGTAATAAAGTAAAAAATAATTGATGCTTTCCCCTTCCTTCTAAGTATTTCTACTATCACCAAAATGGGTAAACTTTAAAAAACAGACAGAAGGAGAATTAGATATGCCATTACTATCACAAGCTTAGTATCTTCACAGATCGACACAAAAATCTTTCCTTACCGCTTACTGGTTTCTCTCAGCAGCAGAGCTTCTGCCTTTACAGGAAAGGCCTGTCTTTCCCACAGCTCTGTGCTCATGTAAACCTTCTCTTACAAAGAAGGGCTCTGCTCCCTTAACTATTCTGGAGTGTTTCAAGTGTCAAAAAGAAAGCCTTTGGACAGTAAGAGGAAGCGATGCATTTTCAGTCTCCCTTTCTTTTGGACTTCTACTGCCTACATTAGTCAGCCATGCACATGCAGCATGTAACATTCATATCATTAATAAAATAGTCTGCCCACATCCTTGGAGGCAGGAAAATAAACCTGGAGCATTGATTTCAAGCTTCAGCTGGAACAGGCACCCAACATCGACTGCACAAAATGAAAGATGAAAGTCAAAGCCTTTGGCAACGTGCACACAGCAGTGTCTCTAGCAGACAGCTCCCACCTGGTTACGTTTGTTACCCCAGAACCACAGGACATCACACATCTCCACTGCTCTGGATTGACAGCTCTAGTTCAACAAAATCAGCACCGTATCCATAGCTGACTTTGCTTACAAGCACCAGTGCTGGCCCACCACTCCCTTCCAGCCTCCCCTACTGCAAGAACACCTTCGGCAAACAATACAACTTCACAGCCACTCTAAGGGACCTAAAAAGCTGTGATCACATTCAGCTTGGAGCATAAAGTTAAGAACTACAGCTAACAAAATTGTCATGGAGATGTTTCACTCAGGACTGACACAAGTGCAACATAACCCTCAGAAGTCATTTTTCTTCCATTCTGTCTTCTTACTAGGCACTTAAATAATTGATGACCTAAACAAAGTAGAGAGCAAGCCCACCACAAACGTACCTGCTCCTGCACCCTCTAGCAACTCTTTTACTGCAACTCACCTATTTGCAGTTAGGTATTTCCTTCATTGCTAGAAAACAGGTCTATGCATTTTTGTTGTCTCAAGGTAAGCAATACACTTGCAGTTAACCTGATCCGAACATGGAAAGCAGAAAGGCAAACTGAGGCCTTCACCAACATCCACATTGGCTCTAGCAGAGGGCTCCCACCTGACTGTATTTGTTACCACAGAACCATGGGACTCTTTTTGTTTTGTTTTCAGTGCAATCAGTTCATTTAGGTCAGCCGTAGACAGGCAGCACTGACCTCAGGGTAAAACCAGAGAGCTTTGTTGTTCCTGTATCACAGGACAGGTCATATGCACCAGTTACCTTGGGGTTAAAGGAAAAAAATACATGTATATCCAATGTGTCTTGATTAAGAGCAAAGAGCCTGCCTCAGAGCACCTTCTCCTTTCCAGGCTATAGAAAAATAAAGGAAGGGAAAGAGCACAAGCAGAAGCCATAGAAATGCTGCCAGAGGAGCACCTCAGTGATCAATGCAAGTGAAAAGGACGAGGCAGTTTTCATCACTTTATGGCAGAGCTGGCTGCTGCAATCAGCAGAGCGCTCTTCGGCCCATCACTGTGAGAGGCCTCATCTTTGACCCCCTTCCTGATAATTATCCTCTCAAACAGCTCACATCAAATGAGACTTATCAGGTGCTCCAGCTGCACTCAGTCACCATCTTGGTGTACACATCTTATGACTCCTTCTGAGGACAAGCAGGCAGAAGCCAAAAATAGCTTCCTCATCTTATTTACACAACAATCATGAACACTGTAATAAACAAATAAGCTCTGATGAAGCTGCTTTATAAAATTACTTCAAATTTAAATATTTTATCTTCCACCAAGAAGGATAAGCAGAAGTGCTAGCACTATCTTTAAAACAACAACCAAAAGAAAATCACAACTGATCAATTGTTTATTTCTAATGTGTGTGTGAATATTGACAATAATCAGAAGCATTGAAAAATAATTTTTTCCAGCTTTTTTTTCCCCTTCAGTTCTTACTAAAATGTCTGGATCAAACATGTTTCATTCTTTCCCTAGCTGGCAAAACATATGCTTAAGTTCTACTGACATTAATAAAACCTAGGCAAGCACCTGTTTTATCTTTTGATTGAAGTGTTATCCTCAAATCAGAGTGCATAATCAAAAGCAAAATTAAAGTGCAAAGAAGGCAAAGTGAAACAGAAGTGTGATCCTGAGAGTGAAGGAGTTCACTCTTGGGGGATTTGCTCTCTGGTTTGTCCAGTAAGCCAGATCAATGACCTAAAGGTCTGCAAGAGAGACAGTGTGTGCTGGAAAGCTTCAATTCGGTTCTTATGCTTGATGCAACTTTATCAAGCTTCCACTTCAAGGAATTGATGGGGTTTATGACCAAGATTTTGGAAACGAGGGATAGAAGCTCTGACCCACCTGTCTGTTCTCAAGGGCACCTTGAATTTAGATGACTGACTACGCATGGCAAAGGTGATTGGCCTTACCTCACTGGCTAAATCTCTTCTGATGTTGATGTGTTTGGTAACAGGACTGTGGTGAGCAAGTTTCTATAAAAGGCAGGGGCACTCCTGCAGCTGGAGAAACCCTGTGCTACACAGTGGAAATGCCACACCAGTTTGGAAGGAGTATCAACACCTGATTGTTTCCCAAAAGGTGAGCAGTCATTAAAGCCATACAACATCTGAAGGTAGCAGATGAACTTGTGGGAAGATCCTCGTTTTAATTGTTGGTGGCACTATGAATGTCCTGATAGGCCCTGATTTAAAGGAGACCAATCTGTTTCCCCTCCATAATGTACTCTAAAAAATGCAAGTGGACTGGCAGGAATTTATGGAGACTGTGTTTACAGCAGCTTTGAGCTCTATGCCAGGGAGCAGACATGGAAGACTTCTTTTAGTGGAGCTTGCATGGAAATCTTCTACAAGAATCAGGTTCTAACAGAAGACTCAGGTTCGCAAATCACAGAACCATTCATTTCCACTTCGAGTATTTCCCAAAATCTGAAAGACTCAGAAACTGAGCATTGCATTTGCACATTTCTATGCCAGCACAACACAACATATGCTTGACACATCTAGAAACATTATGGTGCTGCTTCCATTTCCTGCCAACCACTACAACTCTTTCTTTTCTTTCCTGATTTTAGGTTTTGTGAATTGTTTCAGTGAAGGAAGAGGAGGAATAGAAGAGCATTTCAGTACCTGGGAAAAGGAAGTGTTTAGAGGAAAGAGGCAAAGCACACTTACTCAGGATCAGTTGGAGGCAGAAAATACCACAGAGCGTGACACAAACTGAGAAAAGATTTTGTACTTGCTTTTCATTTGTTCCCACAACAGATGGGTGCTGGCCTGACTCAAATTCTCCATGAAGTAGCAGTCATTGCATATGCTTCCAGATCCGTGTCAGTCTAGCTGAAAGCAAATGCACCACTAGCCGAGTACAAGTTGAAGAATCAGCTTAGTGGCTGCAACTGTGATGGTTACGTACCCTCAGAGTCCCAAAAGGTTCTCTCCCACTCTCTTCAAGGCTCAAATTGCTTTTGGTTGTCTCTACCACAAGAAGCACTGGGTTTTAGATATATAACAGTGTTGATAAACACTTGGTATGCAGTTTTAGGAAGACCACAAATGGAGGATCCACCCTTCAAACATGTTCAGATTTGGGAGACAGTCAAACATCTGAAAGACTTGATCCTTATCTAGACAATTTGAACCATCTGAGCACCACCCAAGTCTGCACAAATGGATTGAACCCCCTAGGGAAAGCCCTTTCTCAGGAAATTTTGAGTATTTCCAAGCCTGGCTTGGCAAGAAATTAACGTGAGAGCAGACTCCCCTGTGGTATTTTGGTATTTCTGATTTCAAACACAGCCAAAAAAGCACAGCAAGAAGATGAATTTTAACATATTATCTGAATTTTTAGACATACAAATTAACTTTTTTTTTTTCCTGATGACAAACTCTCTAATATTTTTGAGCACAGGTGCCTTAATCTTGACCTATGATGGCTCAGCTTTACTATCTGCTTTAAAGCCTAACTTCTAGGGACTGAGTTTTGGCTTGTTTCAAAAATAAGGGCATCACAACACAAAGCACCATCTCGTCCCTTCTTACAAAGAGTTGGCCTAGAACAATGGCAGACCACTGCTCAATAGAAGGTAACACTAAGACTCTGTTACATTTCTATGACAAGACGTCCTCTGCCTTTTACGCTGTTGGCAAATCTAGCAAGGGTTGGTGGAAAACCATGTATTCTCAAAGGCCAAAGAGGGACTGTCATCTATAAATCTCAGAGCCAGTTTAAACAAAGTAATAAAGGGCATAGCATCGCCTATTGAGGAAGTAAAAGAAGTGTGATATTTCTCCCCAACATATAACAAAGGTGCAAGCAACACCAGAGATTACCACACTCCTCTCGACTGGCTGTAAGGGAAAAGCCACATTTTGGAAAAGAATGAGGGAGGGTGTGTATTTATATCCAGCAGCTACAGGAACAGAAAAATGGTATTTTACCCAGAGTCTGATCCCTGAAGAGGCCCACAGTGGCAAAAATAGGATAATTGTAAAATAATAGCTCACTGTGTTCTCACACTTTTTTTTTCCATGCTGCTAAAAGCAATTCACTCAATCAGTAGTTGGCTATCATCAAAATTCCCTCCTTCATCTCTGTATTCCACTTAGGGAGTAGCAAATATAGGGCACTCGGCTCATAACTTTTGTTTTTTTCAAGCAAGGAAATTCTTATAAAAATGAAATAAGCCTCTGGTTTAATGGCCATCAACTGAGCACAATAGCTATGCTGGGAACGAGAGATCTTGAAGAAATTCCCTCCATGACTATAGGGCTGATTCTCTCATATTAAATGATCATGGCGTGATTCCAGATGCAGAAAAGCCAACTCCTTCAGGATGGTTTGTTCTTGATTTTAGCTAATCCTCCCAGACTACAGAGTATTCTGTAATAAACCAATCAGCAAAGGGGCTCCCAGGGTGCAACACCCCACTTCTCAAAACTTGGATCTGTACCCAGTCACGCAAACTAGTCTAATCCTACACGAAGGCACACGTCTGTGCACACACTGGTAATTTCCAGAAAACCTTTACCATGGATGTTCTGGGAAAGCAGTTATCTTCCATCTGCAGTTTCTTTTTTCAGCTGGTCTTCATAATCAGTTGGCTTCCCTGTACCCCTGTTGATCACAGTCAGTATTTCTGCATGATCCATAAGACTGCTTTAACCTGGCATGAGTCTGGACATTTTCTACTTTTTCCACAGACTCCTTGACAAAAGGTCATTCTTCCCAAAATATACCAGGGTGACCCAGCCTCAAAATAATTCAGGACCAAACCATCTCATTAAAAACAAACAAGACTAGTTAAAAATAGAAGGAAAAAGTAATTTTTTTGTTTTGGGTTTTTTTTTGTGTNCCCAGCAGGCACATCTGCTAAATTGAGGCTAGAGAGATTCAGTTTGGGCCTATACAGCAGAAAACTTCCTGCAATTACAAAGACCAGGTCTAGTATAGAAGTTGTCTCTTCAGCCTGTCAGTAGGACAGGTTCTCCTTTCTGAAGGTTTACTCCATCTCACTGAAATAACTGTAATTCTTCTATGTTCCCCTGCAGTTTGCATGGACCAGATATTCCTCCCCTCCTCTCAAACCATTCTGTGACATTATTGTGCACAATCAGTGTGTTGTGCTCCATCTCAAAGTCAGCTGAGGTCTATGAGGATTAAGAAAAGGTGCAAGGTAAATGTTAGATATGCTATTATTACTTTAATTATATGTCCATCTACTAACAGCTCCTCACTGAAAGCACGAATTTAAAACTGGATCCTACCAACTTCCTGCTCCAAGCTGCCCGTGGCCTTCCAGATATATCAAGCAATTAAAAGAAGTCTGCAGAAATGGGGGACAGGGGAGGAATCTTGGACCACACAGCAAATATTAATGCAGAGAAGAAAGGACTCTTTTCAGAACTAGCACCCTGGTTTTGTGGGTCCCACATATTTTATCTCTTAATGTACTCCCTCATTCTTTAAAAGCCCCAACAGCTGAAACGTGTCTAAAACAAGGGATTCCTGGAGTCAAGTCATTCTTCCACAAACAGCTCCCAATACTGCCAGCACAACACACCAGAGCTGCCAACATTTTACCTTTCCTTCCCTATTCCCTCCATGACAACCCACCAAAATAGAACTGTTTCTGAAAAGCCACTGAAAAAGACCGTGCCAATGGAGCAAAAGCCCTAACTGGAGCCCCAGCCAACAGTTCCGGAATTACCACCTGACCAAGATGATATGCATTTCATTTGAGCTAGCCAAGTTTACCCATAATTTGCAAACATTCTCAATTCATAAATCAGTAATGATTCAGAAGTGATTATTGCTGCCTTACATCATTTTCTAAGAACAGCATCACAATGCAGCTGCTTGCTACATCTGTGAGTATTTTATGGATACTATCCACAAGTCAAGGAAAATATTTTCTGCCAGGACCCACCAATTATTAACATGCTAAGAGAGTAAAGGTAAGCTAAAATGAGGACTGCTTTACCCTTCACCTCTTATGAGTTACTTCTCTCTTCTTACAGCTCTGAGTGAAAGGAGCCTGGCACACCCTTTGAAACAGTTCATTTGAATTTCCATCTCCAAATTCATCCTTTCCAATTTGGCACAGTGGGAAGATTCTCTGTAGAGGTGCAATGCGAGTTGCTGCAAATCAGGACTCAGGTGCTTGGCAGGTATCTGCATCCAAAGTTCAGATAACACCTGGCCGTATGGTCCTGCCTGTAGATAGAATGATGATTCTCTATCTATCATAAGTTCAAGAGAAGAAAAAATGCAGATACCTAGATAACAAGCAAACAGCAGATTTACGGATGCTGCTGGGTCTTGAAATCTTGTACGAGGCAGTGAAGCAAGCAAGACTCATGATGTGGTGAGGGGGCAATCAGCTAATGTATCTTGCAGTATCTCTCTTTTCTTGCTTTTGGATAATTTGGTCTTCCTATCAAATATTTCGGTAGTCTTTGCTGAATGAAACATATGAGGTCTTAAGGATTTTGCTCTAAACCATCACATGATTTGTATGTCTTTTTGAGGTTTATCTATGTAATCTCCTTTGGCAATTTTTCTTTCAGAGGTTCTAATACTTCTGAAGACAATATCAAAATTATGCATGTACTTATGATTACATACAAAGCTGGTATTACACAACTGCAAGTCTGTAGCCAAGAGAAGAATGGAAACTCCCTAAACCAAAGATGATTTTAAAAAAGTAATTCCTTTCAATCACACAAGATCTGGTGCATCTCAGGTTGCCATTTTTCCACCTGGTCCTTCTGCTTTATGTCCATTCCTTGTGGACTGACACCCATTGTCCACGGCTCGATCCTTGTACATCTGTCCATCTATTTAGGCTGCCATTACCATCACGAAAGAGACTAGCTGGAAGAGACACACTCCAAGGAAAGCAAAGCCAGAACATGCCCCTTCTCTGCAGCCAAGTGCACCACGCTGCCAGCACATCTGCTCCCCACCAAGCCAGCAAGCATCAAGGTTATTTTGGGACCTGCACCTACATGAGATGGTGGCACAGAGCACCAGCAATATGAAATAAAGGGAGGACCATGTAGCTGAAACCTGCAATTCAGGGATCAGCTAGCACCAGGACAATTAACCCCTGCAGAAACAGAAGGCAAAAATGTAGTCAAGGACATGAGCTCCCATGAAGTATTAGTCCCTGATGCACTGAAGTGGAGAAAGTGGGCACAAAAAAACACCATAAGAAGGATGGGGGGTGACACTACAAGGTCCTTCTGTAAGTTTTGGCTGTGCCTTAATTGAGGCAAAGCTTCCAACAAGAAAACAGGATGTGCAGGACTTCAGGCTGTCAAAGACCAGCCATGGAGGGAGCCAGGGCTCCCAGGCTTTGTCCCTCTCCCCAGAAGAGAGGTTGCAGACACCTGGAAAGTTGCCTTTTCCTTGGGAGAACAGACAAAGCCTGCCACCAGGAGCTCATTTGACCCTCCATGAGGCTCCTGGATAGGGGGAGAGGAGCATGTGATGCTGGGGATCAGCTAAAAGGCTTTGCATGAGTGGGGACAAGGAGAGTTCGGTATGGAGCACCATCCCCCTGGGTGTGGGAGGACACCCAGGCTGAGCAGTAGATGCCTGTTGCCTTCTGGCAGGCAGAAGGCCTGCTTTAAAACACCCACACTTTCCTTTTGTTACTCCTTCTATCATTTATTTGCAGTGGGGGTAGGGCAGGCTGTGGTCAGGTGCAGCATTCTGGGAGGAGCCCATCCCTGGTGCCCACTCAGCCTCTGACTGCACGGGGAATGATTTACACCCCGCGGTGAGGAGGGGCTGCTGCCTGGGTCCCTGTGGCAGTGAGCACTGCTGGGTCCCGGGCACACGCACCCTTCTGCAACACTCCCAGTTCTCCACCTGAGCACAGAGGTGTTTAGGGGTAGTAGGTACCCCACGTGCTCAAGCGCCACAAGCTCATCCCCAGCCTCACAGTACCCGGCAGGTACAGTCTGAGCCCTGTCTGCCAGCAGGGTCAGCACCCAGTAAAACAGAATGAAATATGGCTTCGGATGTGGGGAGGGAGTTGCAGGGAGACATGTCTTGCAGAATATCATCTCTGACAAACAACACTTAACCACCTCTCCAAACAGAAAAATGGGAATTCCAGGGAAAGTTTAGACTGGCTATTAGGGATGATTTCTTCACCAAAAGGATTATCAAGCACTGGAACAGGTTGCCCAGAATGACCATTCCTGGAGGTATTTAAGAGATGTGTAGATGTGGTGGTTAGGGACATGGTTTAGTGGTGGACAGTGCTGTGTTAATGTTTGGACTCAATAATCTTTGAGGTCTTTTCCAATCAAAGTGATTCTATGATTCTATGAATTGTGGTAGCTAAAGCTGCAGGGGGCTTTGCCCTCTTCCTCCTAGAAGTTTGCTCCATCTCTTCCATGCCCAGAGAAGTGCCCATGGGCTCCATCTGCACAGTGACATAACCTTCACCTGCATGAACACAGCCCTCCCTCAATACAAACCTTACTCATTTATGGTCTAACATCCATCTCAGCAACAATTCTCTACTAGAATTATTTACTTCATGGTGAAATCAGTAGAGACTGCACTTAGGGAAACAAAGTAATGCAAATCCTGAAACATGAGTACCTTAAACTTTAGTAAAGTTCAAGTCTCAGGCCCTTCTGCAAAACTTCACCAGCACACACAACCATCAAGAAAAGTAAAAAGAGTAGAAGATACCTAAGGAATAAAAATGCTCCTTTAGGATCCATCATCAACAGCTTTTCACATCCCTCAAATTTCCCTAAGGGCTACAGCCCCAGCCAAGATTCTCTCTGCTGTGGGTGGCTGGAGTGAACAGTGGAGGCAGCGCCTGGTTGGGACCCAACCCCTGGACAAGACTTGGGGCATGCTGGTCTCCAGCCACAGCCTGACTCCTCCAGGGAAAGCTCTGATTTTCCAGCAGGTGATATTTTACCAGCGCATTGAAACTGTATGCAGAAAGCAAGTGTTCTGCACTGTTACTTACCCAGATACTGAAAACACAGGTTCCCCTACGTCTCCCAAAAATATGTCAACAACAAAATAGTCCTCCTGTGAAACCAGCGAAACTAGCACTCTCCATGAAAACATGAACTGATCTGGAAACTGTTTAAAACTTCAGTTTATATAACTACATTATGTTATTAGAGCCATTCTGTATGTCAAGATCTGATCAGATCACAGTACCTAACTGCTGCTGGATAGTCTGTGATTTATAGGTTACTGTTCATGGGCACATAAAAATAAATACTAAGAAATTCCTCAAATAAGCTCTGGATTCTACGTATTTAAAATTTAGATGCCAATCTAAATAAAAGCTTGATCTAGCATGAATTTATATCCATTCTATTGTCTGAATGGTCTTTCTGTTCATCACCTGAGCAGAAGTATGGCTTGCTTTGTTTTTTGAGGCATAGTCCAAAAACATACAAGTCACAGTTTACCATTGCATCTTGGACCATAACAGCATATAAAATAAAATAGTTTCCATTTGTTTCCACTGGAGAAAGCTCCCTTTCTTCTTTTTTGCCAGTCTTCACACTCAGGTATCAAATGGCTTACATAAGCATTACAGCTGCTGATTGACTAAGAATTATGCACTAGTTTCCTAAAATATCCTGGCTTTTTTGACACTTCTCATTTTCACTCAGTTGTCTATCACAGACTTACTTTTGGGGCAAGGAACACCTTTTAATATCCATCTAGAACCAAGACAAACAGAAGTTCAAGGTGGGTGGATTCACTAGGGTCCGCTGCAATATGAACAGCTAACAGCATAAACCTCTGCCAGCTGGCATGTACAAAAAGTAGGTATGTCACACTAACAAGTATCAGCTGGGGTCTTCATCCAGGGAAGCATGCCAGCTATACACTTATTTATCAAAAAAAAGTGTTTTATCAGAAAAAGTTATTTATTAAAAAAACCCCAAAACCTATGTCATCCAAGAAGTAACTGAAGGAGAAACTTAGAGGAGTGGAGCTTCATTCTTCACAGAACAAGCCTGTAACAGAAAACCAGTTAAACCCTGGAAAGTCTCCTAGTAAGGACAGGGGGACAGCAAAACCACTGCACTTGACATGACAGGAAAAAAGTGGACAAAATTATTAAGACGGCTCCTGCACTCAGCTCTGATGAACTGTCACAGGGGAGGTCAGGTCATCCTGTAGCCAACAGCAAGCCAATAATTTCAATTAAATTCCGGTGGAAAAACTTAATGTCCGGGCAAAAAAAAAAGTTTCCTTCAGCTATTGTTTCCTTTCCAAAGATCACTCCTTCAGCCAAAAGCACAGGGAAGAGGAAAGAAAGAAAGGGACTGGGTGCATAATGCTCCATGACTAATAGCCGTGGTCTGACCAGTCTGAAACAGCTTCAAGTACCCATGACCTTTTGAAGAGCCACAAGTTAGATGCCAACAAAAACGCATAACACAAACCCTCACACCCCCTTCCTTTTATCAAATGGGCGTCGGGGTGAATAAGCTGACAAAAACAACATGGAAGTAATCTGCTGAGTAATTCCTCTAATATTCCACCGTGGGTCGGCTCTGAGAGTTTGAGGCACACAGCTACAAAGGCGCTGTGCTGACTGTATTTCAGATGACAAATTCTCATTAATCACACACAAATACTACGCATTGTTCCACAGCTTACACAAATGTTCTCCCGGAGCAGCACTCGAGTCATTAACAAATCGCTGAGCCCTCCCATATATCTCATTACACAACTGCTCCAAGAGGACGTGAAAGCTCTCACCCAGCTACTCCACGCATCCCACTCACTGTTGTCATCCTGTGGGACTTCACTCAGTGCATGCATTCCCCACGCCATTTAAAGGTCTTCAGGATAATTCTGCTTTCAGGGGGTGGCACAGCAGTTAACTGCTGAGGGGCTGTTTTGTGTGTCTCTTCTGCCGAGCGACACAAATCTGCCCCTGGCTGCAGCATCATTAGATCAAGCTTGGCAAAAGCAGATAATTGCGACAACAACAGCCAACCCTTAACAGAGTATTTTAGCACTTTTCATCAGCAGACCTTAAAGAAGGTCACCTAAACTGTACAGAGGGGTGCAATATCTTCTGTGGCTCTTCCCTTCATATCGTCAGCTACACGGGAAGTCCTTCACATCTTTCATATTGCTGGCCCATGGAGACATATTCCACTAAAGCAATATAGTCCAGTCCTGTGCAAATGGAAATGTAGTAATTCCAGTGGATATAATTTTTCAGTGAACAATAGACAAAAATCCATTATAAAATTATAATTGAAAGGGAAGAAATAATTCTTAGGAGAGAACTTGAGTATTTTTCAACTCACAGAATATATAGCAGTCCTAGTTATTATTCCAAGACTTAGTTTAGCATTTAAAGTTTCATCTGTTTTTATTCCAAAATCACTTTTAAGGCATTGAGCTTGACCTATTAGTATCTACATTAAATGATCAGAATTACACAAAATGCTGTCTTATTTCTTGAGTAGACAAGCACACAATTCTGGTACAAATACTGGATTTCACAGAAACATTTCTTGAACTAATAAACGTCAGAAAGCAATATGATCCATTCTATAAAGAAAAAAATTACTATGCTGATTGCATTTTGAACACACTGACAAATTCTCAAATAATTGCATGATCAGAAAAAAAAAAAAAGCACACCATTAACTACAACTACTTATCAAAGATAACTCACTAAAACTTAGTGGAAAGTGCTCAAAACTCCCAAGTATATCATTTGCTAGCTGTAACAACTCACATTTGAATAGATGCCTAAGTAGCATTTAACCAGCACTCAAGTTGAGAACATTATCTGTCTTGGGGGAAAAGCAGCTTGGGCTAAAGCAAGAACTGTGGTATGATTGCCACTCAAACCTTTGGGGAAAGTCTGGCAGTGCATCCAAAGTTCACACCTAGCACACGCTTATGTAAGCCAGAATCCTAAAATCTGGATGTAACAACTGAAACGTAAGGGAAATTCAGATTTCAGGCCATCCCTATCTAGGGAGAAGCTTGTTTATAATTGTGAGCAAAACTCTGGACCCTAAAACCGTGGAAAGGCACTATGTGAAATTCATGCAGCTACAGAACTGATTATAGAGCAACAAAGCAGATCTTTGAGGTAGAGCTTGAGCAGTGAATACCAGAAGCCAAGACCACTCCAGTCCTGGGGAAAGCTTAAGCAACAAGCCTGCCTAAAATAACAGCAACACAACAAACTGCGGGCACCCTCTCAATTGCAAACTTGTGGACAGGAATAAGAAGACATGGATGAGAACAAAAGAGGGGCAATGAAATGAATGTCTTAGGCACTGACAATTCTGAAGATGAGAGGTGACAGGAAAGATTTTGAAGAGAGAAGTAAACAGAGTGGAAGTCACAAACAGGAGAGCTGACAGCCAGAAACTGTTTGGATTTTAAATGAGCTCAGTGGACAGAGAAGGGGAAAGATCATTGAACTGTTACCCATGAATGACAAGGATGGAAGTGGAGCACTGTGAGAAAGAAGACATCCAGCATATTTGGCAGCAATAGCTTTAGGAGGGTCTTGAATGGGGACAGAGTGGCAACTGATCCTGCTTAGTCTCTGACATGTATCAAAGAAGAGGGAGATGGGGATAAGTGGAAAATTGTCCATCCTAGCAGGAGAGATGAAGAAGAAAGAAGCACCAGAAAATTCAGAAAAGAAAAGAGGAAAAACCCTTCGGCATGTGCAGAATTGCTGATGAAGTGTTTACTGATGAGTGGTGAAAGAATCTCATCATGTCAGCTCAGTGAGCTGGGAAAAGCACCTCAAGACTGAAAAGGGGCAGAAGCAGTCCCTCGCACAAAGGCAGCAAAAATGAAAAAGGAGCTCAATGCATTCTTCAGACAGCATTTTTAGTACAGTGTGGGGAAACTGACTGAGGGGGGATGTTGCAGAGTCCATAGGGGATACAGAACCAATTCCTTTTTTCCTGGTCTGCAAAAGATAGGTTTCTTTTTCCACCCAGTCCAAAGATCACCTTCTAAATTTAAGATTAAGCCTTTAAATGTTTGGGTAGGACATGAGGGATCTAAGGAGTAAGAAAACCTAAGAAAATTCGTGCAGTGTGGCTAAAAGCCTTTCTAACTCCACGGGAAAGGTCTCGGCAAACAACAGCTAACAAAAGCTAGCGATGGCCAGAAGCGCATGCAGCGCTCCAGCTGACCCACCATGCAGTGTTTGCTGAAGTAACACACTTATTTCTCAGATAACATTCGCCAACAGGTTTCACACCTCCTGTTTGTCCCCTCAGAGTAATTTCAAGGTGACCCCCAGCAGATGGATCTCAAACAGGAGGGCTGAGACCACCAGTCTCAGTTTTCACCATAGGTACTGTAAAACATTTTGCAGAGGAAGAGCCGGGAGGAGCCCCTTTCAGCTGGCACCAGGTCATTAGCTACAGCATGACCACACCAACCCTTTGGGTTTCTTGAAGTGCATAAAGACTGCCCTGCTCTGGTGCTGCTGGGCCTGTGCTTATTCAATAGAGGCTGCTACTACTACTGGGATTGAGTAATTCTGAACCTTGCTTACAAGATTTTAAGCAGTCAGTGAGACAGGAAGTGCAGAGCTGGAGGGAAGAAAAGAGCTCTGGTTTCTCTAACAAGAATGCCTAGGTATTAGCTGCTACATATGAAAACTTGGTTCGTGTTAGTCTGCTGGGAAGGTCCAAGGGCATCAAACAAGATAAGGCATCTGTAACCACAGCCAGACTAAAATGTTCGTGCTGAGGCACCTGAACACACCACACAAGCTAAGTGTGGTTAAGTTTTCTTCTATCCTGACAGAGTCTGCCAACCTTTCATGGCACCCCGTGTTCACCATTGGGCAGGAGCCACCTCCATCCCAAGCCAGCAGACCCCACTCCTGAGCAGCCCAGAGGGCTTGCCAGACCCTGTGGCACAAGGTGCTCCATCCTCCTCCCCGTCACATGGGAGCCACGCTTTGCTGAGCTAGGGAGAGCAGACACCTTTTCCATATGTAATGAAGCCTCTCAGCCTTATATGCTTTAGGGACCCTGTAAGAGGAGAACTGGAAAATGCAAGGTGGTATTGTATTGTATTAATGTCACTTAATGGTAACTGTCAATGATCATGATGGAATAAATATGGAAAAGGAAATTACTGTAATTGATTGACAGTCTGGAAGCTTCCACATATGATCTAATGAGAGAGACCTGTGAGAAGCTGCTGCAGTAGAGGCTATTAATGCAAATCATATGCACCATGCCTGCTCTCTGAATTATGCAATGCCATGTGAATGTCTAATCCGTTTCACCAGGCTTGTCTCTACCCAGAAAGAATATTCTGCTGACATGCTGATTAGTATATTAGGGGAGGTTTAGAAGTTCAGTGCTAAAGTGGGGCCATCACAGTGCTATTAATTTAGTTCAGAACAAAACAAACAGGTCTGTAAAGCCATCAAAATCACTACATAGGTCTACAAGATAAGTTTGTCACGGCTGATGAGAATTTGCAGGAGTGCCTTGTGATACACGGTAGGAATTAACAAATAGATAAGGAGAGTATCACTTTTCTAGGAAACTACTGTTGAGAACTCAAGAACTGAAGACAAGGCAAACGGCTTAATATAACTTCATGATATTTTGCATGGATTTACAGAAAGAACATCATGATGACAGAAACAGGCGGGAAATTTGGAAGAGGTAGTTGGCATATTCATATTGCAGTACTGCTACAGACACATAAGCTAGCATGTATACGTGGTGGAAGATGGTGTCTGTCCCCAGGTTTCTGGGCTAATGCCATTGTATTTTCCTTCAAAAAAGTATACTTGGATCAAATGCCATTTAGATCAATGCTGGAAATTTTTTTGATTGAGTCATCTTGGTCCCTGGGGACCACTTGTCCTTCGTGCAAAGTAATAACACAATTAGCACCACCGTGTCTATTAGAGGGAAGCACAGGTCTGGACCACAGGAGACCTCACACAGTTTCAGATTAAGCTTGGGGATGTGAAGAAAGATCGCATACAGCCTCCTATGCCTATGCCAGCTGTCTTTCCCGCATTTCCACCAAAGTAAAAATCATTCAACTTTAACAAGAAATTGAGAGAAGGCACTGTGATGTGTATAGGATTCCTCATTACTTTCTAAAAATAGCCATTTTACAAGTCTGCAACCTAAATAATAAAGCAAAAAATTAGCCCTGAGTCATTCACTCTAACTAAAATGAACACTTAAAACAACCATTTCACTACGATATTCTTTGCATCAAAGGTCCTAAAAACAAGGTAGAGAGCCGATGAATCCAGTGACAAAAGTTTAAAAAAAAAAAAAAAAAAGTTGAAGAATAGCTTTGTCTCAAGACATCTGTTTTTCTCTTATTATGCCAACAAAGTCTTGACCCTGTGAAACACCTTGGCATGTGAAACACCTTCTAATACCCACTTAACACCTGCCAGGAGACAGGAAGGATTCATTCAGGACCACTGCAAGGACATGGAGGGCCCAGGACAAAGCCAGGCTTTCCAGGTAAACCAGTGTTGAAGGCACTTACCTCAACTCATGTAAGGTCAAGAAGAGCCTGGTCATGAGAGCCCCCAAGGCACCTCTGAACCTCTTACATGGAAAACAGGACAGACACCATGCAAGTGATCCTCAGGATCCTCTACACCTCTCCAGAGGTCCATACTGGATCACTGTTCTCCACCAGTTTGTCTCCAAAGCACAACAACAATGAACCTCCTCTTTTGTGTGAGTGCTAGGATTTCACAGAGTTATTACTTGTGCAGGGACATTACAAAACAGCCCCGCTACTGTCTATGCTTTATGGCACCTGGATATGCTCAGAGACAGATGCTGACAGCAGAGCCAAAGAGATCTTGAAAAAAAGTACGAGGAAGAAGGCAGGGTTTCATATTTGGCAACTCAGCCCTGGGGCAGCAGGGATCCCTGTGTCACTGTAACTTTCCAGACTTTTGTAGGGGAAAGCTGTCCACAGCCCCCCTGGATTCGGGCATTGTTATTTTATTAGGGTTTCTGCGGTGCCACAAGACAGCAAAGTCTCAGCCACATCAGCTGTGCAAGCACAGCACAAGGCAAGGGAGCCCTTGATCCAAAAGACCTGCAAATACTCCAACAGCCCCGCAGTAGAGGACACTCATCTTCTGAGCTGGGTGCAGTGATCAGCTCTGAGGATTTGCATTTGGGCAATCCTTCTGCAAGGAGATGAAAAGCTGCCTTCACCACACAGGGAGCCTGTGGGTAAGGAAGCTCCAAGCCAAACACCGAGCATTTGGGCTCAGCAGGGCCCTGGGTGCAGGTATCCCTGCTTGCGGCCTGGGACTCGGCAGCATCATGGGTGGCTTCACACCCAACCCTAATGGACTGCAAGACATGTCTTTGCAGGGAAATCTCAAATCTTCTCCCTTGGGATAAATGCGTTTGGCAGCCGGTGGTTTAAAATCCCTTCACAGTGATTTCAGAGAAGAGATAATGCACGTTTGTAAGCTCTCAAGAAATCACAACCGTTTCCTGGCAGCTACACAACTCCCAAGGAGTACCCAGGCACCCTGGGACCTGCAGACCCCCGGCTGGGACAGGAGCATCTATACTGGCACAAAGCATTCCCCTGGCTTTTCCCCTTTTCCTTACTGCCCCACCTCAGAGGTTGCTTTGGTAAGGCAAAGATTAAGGACGTTTTGATCAGACTTGCCTTACTAACAGAAAGGATTAACTCTCCATGACATTTTGATGTTTTGAATTCACACCACAGAAATTTATTAATTTTTCTTGGGAGGTTGAATTTGTCTGGGAGGGATGCACGAGGCAAGAATGGGGAGGGGTTTTGCAGGAAACAGAAGGCTTCTCTAGTCTTGGAGGAGTTATTTGCCACCCAGGGGGCAACACTCAGATTTTTGCAGAGATTGGTATTTTCAACCTGTAGAAACACTCTAAGAGAGGAACTGTATGTGTGCGTTTTCAGCATTCATGATTTCACTATTTTACTTGCAGAACAGTCTGATTCTCTCTGAGCTCATTCAATGCAAAGTTTGCTTTCGGGCAGGATAGACCAGAAAGGCAAAACCTGTGTCTGGATTTCAATTGCTCCCAAAAGTGCAGGCACACGAGGTCTGAGACTGCTGTGCAGCAAGTAGCCAGCTGTGAATTAACACTTCTGACATTGCAGCAGGCTAAGCTGCCACGGGAAAACCAATCCTATACCTTAAACCACGTGGCACACCACTCCACAGAGCCTGGTAATGAAGGAGGACGGTATTAACATTCCAATCAAAACATCCAGGAGGAGGAAAAGGAGAACTGGTTCTTCCAGTGTCAACTCCAATTAGGAGGAAATAGAAGCCACAGATGAGAAATAGGAAGCATCTGTATGTGAAAGCATATTTAGCTTTGAAGCTGGTGTGGGAATATTGGCTTAGTCCTTACTTTCCCCAAGTGTTATGTCATCTCATGTGTAATGTTGACACTTACAAGGATTACTTATTAAATAATTCCTTTACAAACAACAGGGAATAATTCTGGCCTTTGATATAGACAGATTATGATCTCAGATGCTACTATAAAGATCTTATATTCGTCTTAACAGGCTAAGCACATTAAGAATCAGGGAAGAAATACATGAATGCAAAATATGGAAAGCAAACCAAAGGACAGGAAAATCAGAAAAGCCATGCTGAGCCACAGGTTTTAGTACCTGAGAAAGGGAAATTATTAAGAGATTAAATCAGTCCACACCAGTCTTCAATTAAGTAAAAATAGTGTTCTTTGCCAATCTGGGGAAAAGGCCTTTCTTTTTTTTCTTTTCTATTAAACAGTTCTCCATTTTGGGACTGCAAAAGAAAAAGGAAAAGGCTTTAAGAACAGCCTGCAGATGTCTAATTAACCTGACACTGCCCTCCGGTCAGTCACAGCCAGCTCCCAATTACCTGCAGGTGCTTTATCCAGGTTGTGGATGAGGTCTGGCAGGATGCAGAGACTCCCAGGCCAGTTCTGTATGGGTGCAATGCTCCACGAACACTGCTATCCTGCTCCTCCTTGTCCTGGAGCATTTTAGACTGTTTCAAACAGCACAGAGCCAGAGTTAATAAGCTTTTTCAGGCCTGAACTGGCTCTCTGAGGAGCTGACCTGGATACTGCACAACCAGGAGCACCAGAGGAACACAGCACGTGGGCACCCATCACCACCTCAGGCTCCCAAGTGCTGTAAGCAGATCGGGGGTCCAGACCAGTGACTTCCCTGGGGCTGTTTGTCCCAGGAGGGCTCATTATTCAGGCAGGGGGATGGAGGAGCACAAGCCCACAAAGCTCAGACCCTCACACCCCACCCAGGCTGCTGTGTCCATCTGCATGTTGCAGAGTGCTCACTAACTTCCCCACCATCTGGGGCTTCCAGAACAGCAAATAAAGAGCTGGCCATTACCTGTGCCAGGTAATTACCTGTGCCAGAGTGGCTTTTGCTGCAGCCTCTGTTACAACCAACTGAGTGCCACAAGACAGATCTCCACTGAAAGAAAGTCTGAATTCCATGCTCAAATCAGGCTTGAAATAGAGCTGCATTTGCTGTGTCAGGAGAATCTGGACCCAGTATCATGGTCTTTCTCTGGAAATCTTTCTGCCTGGAGTCCTGAATGGGCAGAATCAAGGGATCAAATGATCCTGCCTGTTAACAGCACACCTTGGCTTCAGGGAAATTGTACTCAGGGTCACCTTGGCCAACCCCTTTTTTTTTTTTTTAAAAAAAAAAAAAACCAAAAAAAAAAAAAAAAAAAAAAAAAAAAAAAAAAAAAAAAAAAAAAACAAAAAAAAAAACCACAACAAAAAACCCCCAAACCAAAAAAAAACCCAAAAAAACCACACAAATAAACAACCCAACCTTTCACTAAGACATTTTTCCATTGGAGCATCTGGTGTAACACGCATGGCGGGGAATGAATCCTTTAGAAAAAAGGTGAAATAATTAAAAATAAGAAACAGCACTAATTTAATTTGTTTTCTCAAACTGCAAATCCTTGTACTTGTACATGCTTGAAGCAAATGAGGCATTAAAGCTGTGAAAATGCATTCAGGCCCTTCAGTAGCACTTCCTTCGGAGGAATGAGAATAGGAAAGGCCCTTTTCATACTGTCCCATTGTCCCAGCCAGCCCTAGGTGTTCAGCCCTGGAGCTCCAACTAGGAGCACAGTATGGGGTTACCCAGGGCAATGAACGACAAACAATTTAAAACTTTTCCATAAATCTGGAAAACAAAGAGGCTTTATATCTCTGCACTGAAAAGCGTAAAGGAGCAGAGCCTCCATCCCCAGAGCCCACTGCACTGGCGTGATCAGAGCAATCAAGCTGATGGTCTGACAGCAGACCTGCAGCAGGCAGCCCCGTTCTTACAGCAAAGAGTAATCACTCAAGAAATCCTTCCAAGTTGCCTGCTACAAAGGGGGAGGCCCTTCCCTCTGAACCCCAGTATCCTTCCTGCTGGCAAAAGCATGCTGTTGCTTCTCCTGCTAGCCACACCATCAAGAGGCACAGGTCCCTCAAACCCTAAAGGTCCCAGCAACATGACAAAGGCCGAATAGGGCCCACTATTAGCCTCTTCCTGAGCATTAAGGTGCAGCTCTTGCTCTATAATAAAAGAAATCAAGCCAGAAACACTTTTTAAAGCAGTGAGTGGAATAGCAAAGCGAGAAGAACTTTTTTCGAACCTAGAGAGTGGCACAGAGGAGAGAATAGGGACTGAAATGACTGAAAGCCTGCAGAACATTTTATAAAACAGTTATTTTTCCCCCCAACAATGGTACTCTGTCCCTGACATGAATCAAAAATGTCACAAGGCAGTTTGGTGAGGCCGCATGTGAATGCTGGGTATTGAGCTGCAGCAGCTGCAGGCAGACTTTGTGGTTAACCCTGTGAGACTTTCTCTGCTACAGCTGGCTTCGATTCTGTCGCCGCATCCAAGCAGCGCTCCTTCCCACTGCGCTGCTGTTAAAAATAATCACAGCCTTATCAGTGTCTGCATTTCATTCCAGTGCAGGCATCACAGGACCAGCTCAATGGTAAAGATGTCAAATTAGGAGATACATCTGTATATACAAACCACATACGGGCCTTCTGTCTTTTAGAACCTTACATTTGGGCTGTTAGGTTTCTAAAATACACAAAGCATAAAGTGACCTGAACTCAGACCTGTGCTTCCTCAGGAAGCATCAGTTCAGTCTACAAAATCTTCAAGGGGAGAATAAATCATCTTTGCCTAAGGAACACCTCTCCATATGCCACTTGGAAGCCTTCTTTCTGACACCAGTACTAGGAGATCTGTTGCCATTCCTTCACAATCCAAAGCACTAAGGTGGGCTATGCACTTGCATTTTTATCTCCATGGTATCCATCTCTACAACAGGACACTTTTCCTAAAACTTCCAGTATAAGTGATGAAAGTTCTGCTTCTGTAATGCCAACAGCAGAGACCAACAAGGCAAGGCACTAAAGATTGATAAGTGAAAAACAAATACTTTGTTTCAAGTGTCGTGAAAAGTTCTGCTGTCTTTTAAGCTATTGTTAGAAGCCTACACTATTTTCAACCCACCTTATATAAATTTCTCTTCCTCACAACATTCTTTCCCAGCAGAAAAAGGGTAAGGAAAACAGAGCTGAAAGGAGAGGTGCCATTATCAAGAAAGAGAAGCCTAGCTTGTATTAAAAGTTTCAGTTCAAAAAGAAATAATCTTTTTAAAAGTTACTGTTTGGCAATCTGTAACCAGCTTCAATCACCATATTTTTCCCAAGAAATCAGTTTGAATAGAGGTCTTGACTAGAATCCTTAAATACATTCAGAGTTGCTCTAGTGACTCTGAAGTAAGCCCCTCGTGGAAAAAATCAAAACATAGAAATGGTTTTAAAGTCTAATCAAAACAACTCAGCCCAGTGCAGTAAGTTGCATGCACTTCTATGCACCAGCACAATTCTTTGCATAGTGATTAGTTTCATTAGAGTTACAGGCTACTGCAAGGGCGGTGTATGGGACCAGAGGACTCCTGTATTAGATTGCTGCGGGGAGGAAAAAAAAAGAAAACTGAAAATCTTGCATTTCATCATGGATTTACACACACACAGGGATTTACTTACTGGGTCAAGCTTTATGCACTTGCATCAGCATAAGCCCACAGCCAGGTTAACTAAGTGGAAGATCTGTTCACTACCACGGAAGTGTTTTAAAACAAAGGCCTTATACTCCCCAGTCTGGGATGTTTGCAGGAAGTTCTGCTGGGGTCCTACTTGCTGATTGTATGAATTTTTCCTTACAGAGCAGGCTTGGCCTTCCATAGAAGGAAGGCTGCAGTCCTAATAAATATTCGGTGGCTTTTTGCCATGGTATGCATCATAATCCTCTCCCAGCTCTATCAACCTGCTGACACGTCCCCTCCCACTAAACCCCCTAAAGCACATCCCAGTTCCTGCAATCCAGCCTTCAGCAAGAGCTGTCTTTCCAGTACAATTATGCAACAGATATCTTTAAGAGCAAGGCACCAGAAGACACACATCAACTTAAAGCAGAAGGCCTCTCAGATACAGCCTCTCAAAAAACACCAAGGCATGTGAACATGCATTAGTAACAGCAGTCATCCCCACTTTCTTCTCAGAGTTTTTAACAACAGAGGCAAGAAAAACAAAAAGGCAAATTCCAATGCAATCAAATTGCTTGTGAGCACACCCTGTGTGTGCAGGATGGCAAGGCAGAAAGGAGAGCTCCTGCTTCCCTCCATCACCCTCTGCTCCACCTGACAGTGTCTTAGCCTGGAGCATACCTAAGGGCTACAGCACACACTGCCCACGAGGAGAACAGCAACTTGAAACGCTTCATTGCATCATTAGGTCACAATTTGTGCTAATCCCCCAAATTGTGTGGGCAAATGTAAGCACCTAGAAAATAGCCTGCCTTTGAAGAGGAGAAGTTATTCCTGGATATATACCACCTGTCATCCTTTTTCTTTACTTAATCCGTACCCCATCCCTTAGCCCCATTTTTTTTACACTAGGAAAAAAAAAAATTACAACCCTCCTTCCCTAATTCTAATGCAAGCCTCCCGATAGCAAGCAGCATTGTTTTAATAAGCCATGTCCATTTTTAATCACACAGTTGGAATATCAATAAAAAAGAGGCAGAGATAGGAAGGACAGGAGAAAAGGGGACTCCAGGCTGCAGGAAAGCAATCAAAATGGAATGCAGTGCCATTGCAAAACGTGGCGATCTGCCCACACCAAAACCAGCCTGTGGTGTCCACCAGGAGGTTCCAGCCTGGGGTCAACAAATAAAATCAAGAAGAGAGGGATAGGCAGGAGAAGTTGCAGCGAGAAGGTGGAGCTCCCCAGCAGCTCACTGTCTCCCCTGACCCCTCACCCCTCCATCGCCTGCCAGGGCACTGGACTGTGTTTTCAGCTCAAGTTATGAGCACTGCCAGAGGATTTGTGGTGGATTTAAGTGACCCCTTCTTCTTCCCTTTCTGATTTTGTCTTTGTGAACAATGCTTCGCCATCCAGGAAAGGGGGAGTTTTGTGCTGCAGGGGACCCTGTGCAAGCACAGACAAGGCATAGTAGAGAGCCTGACTTTCTGTGGGCTGGAAGCCTCCCACATGTGCTGAAGAGGAGGAAGGGTGTTTACCCTTTTACCCTGGCCAAAATCTGCTTTGATTAATAATATCCAGCAGAATAAGCACTCCTCCACAACAGCAAAAACGCCTCTCCTCCCTGCCTTTAGCAGTAGATGTCACCCACCACTGCCTGGCCCAGGGAACAGAGGAGACCAGCATCACCTCCCCAGCACCTTGGGCACACCCCAGCATCAAAGAAAACATCCTGAATTGCCTAACAGCTTTGTGGCTATTCTTGAAATTATCAGTGCACCCAGAAGCTATCAGGAAGCAAGGGAAGGATCCCAAGAGTGAAAAGCAATTGGGTGACCAGTACCGCTAAAATAAATTACCAGCATTCCCCTCAGTCTCCCCATTCCTTAGGCTCTGGCTAGGAGGCTTTTGCCTATATCTAAATTTTTCAACACTGATTTGCCCTGTGAAATCAATGAGGCAACTCATACAAGTCAAGGCTAAGCACTCACAGGTCCACAAAAGTCAACTATGCAGCATCACTGGAGGAACTCAAGCATTATCTTTGCAGAAGTGTGTGTGCCTAAGTTCACACCCTCCACAAGAACAAGAGACACATATTGCAGTAATTGACCATCAAATTACCTTAGCAGAGGCAGAGGGACTTATATGTTCTGTACAAAATTCTACAATTTTGTTCTCACAATGAGATGCACGCTAGGGATATTTTAAAAATACTATTAAATAGAAACTTACAAATGTTTAATGCATGGACATCTATTTATCAAATTACACAGTCTCTGATTTTAAAATCAATTTTCTGATGTAACATAACATTTTACAAGGGCCCAAGCCTCATAAAGCTTCTCACAAAAACTATCTCGGTCAACTGAACACTGCCCAAAGTGAAAGCTACACCTCAGTGAAGAGAGGGTTATCCTGTGACAGAGCTGTGTCAAATCTCTGAAGAGTTAAGAGTCTGCTTTTTGAAAAATTATTTTGACACACAAGATTTTAGTCACCGCAATATTTTAACCCTGTTTGACACTGTAGATGATGAAAAATCCAGTTTTTTTCAAATCTGTACTGAAATTTCCCGTATTTTGCGTGCTCTGCACAAAAACAAGTTATTGGACTTGGAAACAGTCTAGACTATTTATGTTCCTAAGGTTTCCTGCTACAAGTTACAGGAAAAATACATTAGCCAATCACATGTAAAGACTGTGCCTGAGAAGCAAGAAGTTCATCAACAGTTGTAAAAGGGAAAAAAGAAGAAAAAGAAGTTGTTCAAACTCACACCATTGCAAAGTTCTGCTTACATTTCTTTATGGTAACAGGAATTACCCAAATCCATTCATGCAGCTCAGCAGTACCTGCAGAGATACCAATATCAGTAAAGATGCACCCTTGGACCTACTTCAGTTTTTCCACACACTTTTAGAGGAAAAGTAGCACAGCCCACACTCAGAGCTCAACTGATAAGCAGCATTTCTCCTTGGCTATTAGTAAAAACACCAGACTTGGAAGTCTAAATGTGAATGTCCATAAACATATGCTCATTTTTTTTTTCTCCTGTAGGTGCAAAGTGCCTGGCATCATAAAGTTATGGCTGGTAGCCAGGCCTCCTGGACATCACTGCAAGGTGGGTAAGGAGCAATTAAGAAAGGCCAGAAACCCACTGAAATCAAGTTTTGCTATTGAATCAAAACAACAAAAGAAAAATTAACAAATCTCCATTTCAGTGGATTTGAGATTCCACAGGAAATATTTTCTTGAGACTTGCTATATTATTTCTCTTTCACTTAAGTTTACCAAATTCCAGAGACAGTATGGCCAAGAAAAATACCCACGTACAATGAAAATCAGCAAGGAATGTTTCCTTGCTTAAATGAGGCTTGAAAGGCAGGAGAGAGCAAGTAAACTTTTGGTTTCTTGCTACTTCAGATCAGAAAAAGCATACATTTGCTTTCTGCCAGCAGTCACACCTCTTGGACCCTCTTACTATCATCAAGGGAAACTCCAGATCTCCACACCTCTGTTCTGTTTCCTAAAGCATCACCCACTTCAGTGGCTGTAAGAAAAACAAGGGGGAAAAAAAGCAGCTTATTTCTTTGCAGAGTTCTCACCCCACAGCCCCAGCTGCTCCCCTGGCACAAGCTCTGCCAGTTCATCCTCAGTCCTTCCCTATGGCTGGTACCTCACACACCCAGAAAGGCCTTTCCCCATGCTCAGCTTCTTACAGCTATGGGGCCTCAGTAGTCTGGGTGCTCCTGAAGGACCATAGCTGGTCCTGCAGCTCCAGCACACTCCCCCAGCTGGGAGACCTTAATCACAGTATTTTTTACTGGAATTACCTGGTAACTGAATGAGCGAGAAAGCCAGAGAGGAATCTCAGCTCAGCTACCACATCCTTCCTACCTCCTGGCCACTGTTGAGGCTGTTTGTTTCTCATTAGAACAAGCACGTCCTGCCATGCATCCTTCAACCTGCCCTGCCCAGGCTGACTGAAAGGCAGATGTGGGCAATACCCACATATGAAATCAGCCTGAAATCCCATTGCTGCTCATTTACAAGCTGCTCGGCCATAACCTTTCCCCAAAGACCACCGTGTTTATGGTGGCGGCCCAACCACCCAGCGTCCCCTTCTAACAGCCACCACACATCCCACTCATTGTCCCACTGCCATTGTCCCAGTTCTCCTTCTGCAGAACAACCACAACAGCACTTTTCATCCCTGAAATGCACCGCACAAATGGGGAGCACAAGTCAAACAAAAGCTACAGCCGCTCTGTTTACTAGGGAGAAAGATCAATGGGCTTCAATGAAAGGACAGGAAGCTGATGTTCTCACTGTAACTTGTTGGTAAAACAGTGAATAGTGCTATCGAGACTGACAAAGGCTCTTTTCTTCCTCCTCTTACTTTTTTTTTTTAATGAAGAATCCAATGGAGAGTGTTATCGTGTAGTTATCAACAAGCCATGAAATGGGGAACATCAGCAAGTGTATTCAACTCTTTTGTTTGCTCTTTGAGAGAGTTAAACAGAAGGCTCAAAGTGCACACAGGAAAAAAAACATCAACCCACGACAGAAAAAATACAAGAAAAATCACACAGGCAAAAAAGACAAACTGCTAGGATTTTGAGAAACCCAAAAAAACCCCACCAAACCAAACCACAAATGGGAACACAGATCTGAGGGGTTTGCAACCACAGTTGCTCAGTATCTTTCCCGTGCTCAGGGTGTATAGAGCATGCCAATGGATTAGAAGGAAGAGCACGGCTGACCTAAGGAAACAGCCAAACTTTCCTTATATCCCTACAAGGTCACTGCTGTAACAAGCCAGCCCTCAGGGCCTATAGAAGCTCTACACCCGGTGTTCACAAAATTAGCCCCTTCTTTC
The DNA here is from genome assembly GCA_013397055.1 of Pachycephala philippinensis. Classification (NCBI taxonomy): domain Eukaryota; kingdom Metazoa; phylum Chordata; class Aves; order Passeriformes; genus Pachycephala; species Pachycephala philippinensis. The sequence goes on from VWZT01008424.1 coordinate 406,948, forward strand.
AGGTACATTTCGAGCACTCCTGGATGCTCCAAGCTCAGTCACCATCCACGTCTCAGCATTTACTGGATGCCACTAGATCCAAGCCTATTCATAAGTAAGGAGCGTGCTGTCCTTCTGCAGGTAAGGCCCCTCCTCTCTTACCAAGGTCACTCCGGCACAGTGTAACAACATTCTGCAGCTACTCGTGGAAGTATTCTTAAACCTCTGCATGTTTTAAAAGTGAGTTAATATGACCAACGTCAAAAAGCATGCTGCTGGAAGAAGGGCAAATGCGTGTGCAAATATCATATTTCTCAGCACCTTTGAACTATGGGGATCTGTCATGCAGCCTAGATGTACGCTTTCTGCTTGTGCATTAAAAACAATACACCTGAATATTTAGGTACCTCCCACACTTTGTGCCCATGATATGCATCACATGTGTGCATAAATTGGCAGTGCTGGTGAGCAGTTAAAATGCTATCATACAACTAATGCCAAGCGTTTTGCAAACACTTTTTGGTCTCCCAGGACTCCCTCACAATATCCTAAATATAAAATTTCAGACTCCATATTCAAAGTGAAGCTTTGCACAGGGGAAATTGTGATTTTCCTTTAAGGCTCAAAGGAAAATTCAGGATTATATGAAAGACATGAGGTTAGTTATTAGCAATGTTGTTCTTCAAAGGACTATAGAAACTGAGAAGACTGATGTCATGGGAAAGCCAAGTAATCAGTTAAAATGTTTTTAAAAGTTAACCTTTTCTTTCACTCCTTCTGAAGAATTGTAAAGAGACTCAGTAAGATTTCCTTCCCACTTGTTTTGTGCCAGAAGTATGATCCCTTGGACCTACTGCTTGCAGTGAACCTGTTTTCCTACTTGAAGTTTCTCATTCCCATTTTATACATTGATACAAAGCTGTTTATCCAGCAGCCTGAACACAGCAGCACATCAGCAAGAGCTGTGCTCCTCGCTGAGCACTCACTGACTATTGCAAAGCCATGGAGAGCCTTCCAGTTCACACCAACCCCCGAGGGCTCCTTAATAGCCAGGGCCACTGGCATACACGGGGTATGGTCACTCTTGTTCGTGCCGTGGGAGCACTACTTGCGGTCCTTAAGTTGGATTGAAGCAGAAGCACGTGGATCATGCTCTGTATGGCCCTAACATGAAAAGCAGATGGGACAAGTGCTGGCCTGGCAAGCACCCTCCACCAGACTACCCTCTGATGTTGCTTGCAGCCCACTTGTCTTGCACAAGACAGACACAGAGGAAGGGATGCAAAGCCACGTGCCCACATTCATCTTTACCTGCCTCTGCTTCCTGCATCAGACCAAAATGGAGCCAAAAGGAAAGTGAAACCATGCTGCTCCCTCGGAATTTGTGGCATGTGTCCATGCAAATGGGCAGCCAAAACTTGGTCCTCTTTCTACTCCTTCTTCTAATGAAAATTGACAGGCCAGTGGCTCCATTATAGTGACTTGCATCAGGAATTGATAGTGTGTAGCAGAAACTCACTGCAAATAAAATACACACAATCATTTTATATTACTTAACAAAAGGATTGCATCTGCTAGCCTTAAATTTCAAATTCTCTGCATTCCTTAGTGTCATCCCAGTTACACATCACTTCAGTTTTTTCACTAAATAATCACACAAATCAAAATATTATCTTCCATGTATAGTTAAGATGCATTTTGTATCTATACAGAGATAGCATCAGAAATAGCTATCCCTTAACGTCTCTGAATGTAAATGCTCCTTCCAGAATAGGAGTTTACTTGACAAGGTTTTCAGCAACAGTTATTACATTTTAAGTGTATATCCTGCCTTAATCCAACAGAACTTTCAGCTTTCTATTGGAGGCATAACAGTTGAATTGATCTTTTATACAGGGGGACAAATTTAATTTTCCGGCTCCAATTTGGAAGAGAATGCCTATTCAAGACAGCACTTAAGCCTCACGGAAGTCAATAGGACCTAAACACATGTTTACAATTAACCATGTGCTTAAGTGGTGGTCTGAACTGGGTGAATAAATGTGAAGTCAGTAGGTCTGCTTGCATAAGAAAGTATTACCAGTCTGGAAGAGAATTACAGAATTTGGCTATAAGAGGTTGGAGGATTAATAACAAATGTGTCATTCCTGTAAGTAATTTACTTAAACCAAAGCCATGGCAGAACTGTTTAAAGTATGCACTCAGATTAATTTGAGGGACAGACTTAGAACATAATTATCAGCCAAGGACAACTGTAAATTTGTAATAATATATGAGAATCACCAACTGATTTTCAAATGAAATCTACAGAACTGAACATCCTGCTCAGATTTAATGAGTTCCAGCCCGTTCCAGAGCTAGGCTGTGACTTCACACAGAAAACTGAGTAAGTAGCAGTGCAAGCCAAGGTAGTAATTATGGCTTCAAAAAATAAAACCAAAGAGCACGTGTAAGAGTCTCCAAACCCTTCCAAAATTATTTTTGCAGTAGCAGTTTATGAGAAAAATATGAGAAGCCATCAAGAGATCTTAAGGGGTTTAAGCTCCCAGGTCTCATTGACTGATAAGGGCCCTGTAGGCTGTCAGCCATTTCTCTGGGTACTCTCAAGATATTAACAGTGAGGATAAATCCCTTTGTTGGCCATATTTAAAGAAGCGTATTATGATTTCCAGGCAAGCTTATCATGCACATCACTTACTCTCTTTCTTCCCAGGCTTTCTCAGTATTTCTGACACATGAATAGCTGGTACATCCACATCAAATGAAGCTGGCACACTCCTATGTTACATAGGAGAGAGAATCATCTCCAGATGTCAGTCCAGTTCTGTAAAATCAATCAGAAGTCTTAACAATGAAGAACACTTGGATGAAATAACCCTTATTGACGGGGTTCTGTTTGTTTGTTTTTAAATCAGTGCTCCTATTGCACTTCTAATGCATTACAGTCATAGCTGGCTATGGAATATGACCCTCTAAACTGAGACCACTTTTGCAGTACCAGCAGCTAAAATCAACAACAACAAGAACTTGAAGAGGACACAAATGACTGTAGCCCTCCACGGCAATGCAGGGCTTCAGCAGCTCTAGCTCAGCTCACTCCAGGGCAGCTGCATCCCACTACCTCCATGCCAGAAGTCTGCAGGTCCCCACAGAACCCCAGGGCAGCAGTGAGAGCCATTGCATCAGGATATTTCCCTCCTCTTCAACTTCAAGAGCTGCAGAAAAAACAGGCCAGGCATCTGTGCCAGCTTTCCCCTTTGCAACAGATAACACTGGTCTGCTTGTGCTCAGAGAGCTGTATGTGACTGCTCTAAGGCTTTGCAGGTAATAACCCAGCTCTGGAAGTTACCAATTAATTCACTGCAGCTGCTCTGCCCTCTTTCCTTACCAGCAACTAAGTCTGGTAAATGTGTGGGTTGTTGGGCTAAGGAGTGCAGGACTCTGAGGTGTGAGGAGGGATATGCTATTTCCTCAACTTTTCCTCTACTCAGCTCAACGTACAACTCTCCAGAGAGTCAACACATAAAAAAATAAATATTCCTTCAGAAGCATGCCAAGTACCTATATATATAAAGAACAGCATGCATGTGAGCAGGGGTGATATTACTGCCACTGAAGTAATTTACATGTTCCAGAGCCCTAGTAGGGCTGCTGCTGCTGCATTCAGCATGTCCATGTGTCTCTGGCTTCCCTGGACAGCCTTCAGCACAGTGTCATTCCTGGGACCCTCTGGAACATACTGGTCTCTGCCTGCAGACCCTATAATGGAAAGGGGCCTGCCCAGCTGTCCTGGGCTCCCAGGACAAGAACCAACCCTCCAGTTACTTAAAAAGGTTTTTACCCCTAGAATTTCAATATTACGCACAGGAGGGATTACAGCTGGTCTCATAAATACAGGAAAACTGAAGCAATTAATAGTCTTGGCTTCAGCAGATCAAGAAATACACCTATCTAAAATAGCAATATACCAGTACCTGTTTATGTGCTGCCGTTCCTTCATGGCACTGAGTTGCTTCTGAGGCATTGAAGATTTTCCTCCACCATGCAGGTCCAGTCCTTCTGTTAAATCACTCACCATCATACCCACCTCTGCAATCACTACACTCCGTTTCCAGAAACCACTCCTAAGGAGTCGTTTTAAAAACATTACAGCCTCTGTTCCAGCTGACCCACACAACTGTCATCAATGGGTAATTAAAGTACCAGGCATATCATCTGTTGCTTAATTACCAGCAGCTCAATCTAGGAAAACAGGTCAGGAGGCCATCCCTTTGCCCCAGCATGCTCTGCCCAGTGTATGATCATCAAAATGTCATGACCATCACTGTGGGCTTTGGGACAGGTGCAGGAATTTCTCTGGCTATTTGCTACAGAGTTTAGATTAGTACAGAGTCAAAAAGCAAAGAGAGAAGGCAAAGAAGGCCTGTGCTTAACCCTGGCTTTGTAATCTGACATGGATATACCCAGTTCGGTATCAACCTCCCCAGATCAATTCCCCAATTTGCCACACTGCATTCAGGACAAGCCAGAAGTCTGCAAAGGAGGCTTTACATATATCCTCCCATTTTAGGGAGTCTTTGCTGTGCCAGGGGTGGACAGAGAGCAGTGTAAACCCTTCCATTTAAGGGCTGATCCCCACATGAGGGTCAGTTTGCTCACTGGGCAAGCATGGAGCAGGATGTGAGCATGGAGCAAGACTCTGCCCTGTGCCAGCCCAACCTGCGTGCTGCAACAAGCAACAGGCAGCCGTCACAGAGCAGCATATGCTCCAAAGCCTCTGGCTGGCTTTGGATACACCAGATGTAGTTGGTCAGCAGGCTGATCAGCAGTACTTGGCACATGGTCTCCCAAAGCTGGAGAGAAACCACAGAGCAATGCTGGGAATATATGAGTTGTCAGCACCGCAGCAGGAGAGAAAGAGACAGGGATGAATGGAGGCCTCTGAGCTGGTTAAGTCCACGCCTGCAAGCACAGCTCCTGCCAGAGGACAGACCAATATGGACAAGGAGAATGGGGCGTGAGGGGTTGGGCAGCTGAGCCAAGGACATGCAGTGAGTCGGTGGCACAGCTGGCCCAGGAATAACATGATGGAAGGCATATACGTATCCTGGGTTCGAGTCCCCTCTCCTTGTCCCCACAAAAAACAGCCCCTGTGGCCATAGCATGCCTTTCCTCAGTTTGCTTTCTCTGATCCTCATTGTAAGACAGGGCCCTGGCTTCCAAACTGCAGTATCTCTGCTCAGCAGATCCCATGCCCTCATTGCCTGCTGCCTCACAAAACTCCATGTGCCAGAACACCGTGCTCAGCGCGTCCTGCTGCCACAGAAGCTGCTGCCATCAGTGCTGTCTGTCACTCAGCATGAGCAGCAAGCAGTGGTAGGCTTGTGGCAACCAAGGGAAGGGAAAATAGAGCAGGCTAAAGCGGCAGAGCAAGCCCCTCTGGGAAAAAAGACTCCTTCTTTCATTGGAATGCGACATGTGGCACTGGCTGCAGCATCGTTTGGAAGCAGCAAAGGGCATGCCAACACCGAAGGATCACTCACCAACTCAGAGTGGCTTCTTGCAATTAATATTCTCATTATTCTTTCCTTGTTTACCTTTTTCTTCATTTTTTGGGGAAGCAGACTTCATGACACATGGCACAAAGTGAGCCAAGTCACTCCTGACATGACCTGACACCTCCTAGAGCTCCCCTGTCTGAGATGCCATCACATCTTCTGAACAGAAACTCAGCCCATGGACTGTCCCACTTTCTGCTCTTGTGTTATGTAACTCTTCTGTACCCAGAATCTATCTGTAGGTTCTCCTGCAGGTGCACGGTACCAAGCTGTTTTGTTTGGCATCAGCTGAGGAGGGGCAGGCTTGGGAGCCAGGTTGTCTCCTTTGTCTCCTCTGTAGCATCATTTTGGATGCGCGGGTCATTCGACAGAAGATGGATGTAGCACTAACACACATCAGACAATATGGGACATGCAGATCATCCATTAATGCTGGAGCAGGGAAACTCCTTGGCAGGGGGTGCTGTGGGCACCAGGGATTGGTAGGGGTTCAAGAGACAACCAGGGAAATCCATAGCCAAGACATGCACGGCAGACTAAGAATTAGGATTATGTTGGTCCTTGGTAGTGGACTCAAGGCAGTCCTTGAGTCACAAATTGCTGGCCACTGAACTAAAGCTGTGCACAAGTGACAGCAATGATCTGCTGGCCAAGTCCTCCAGCTGCATCCATGTGAGCCGTGCAGAGACCGGACACTGAGCTAGGTGGGCTGCCACTCTCACTGAGGAAGGAGGGACTGGGGCCAGCATTTTTCCAGTCTCTTCTTGTTCCAGACAGGTGTCTTATCCCCGGGGGGCCCTGGGAAGCAGGGGAACTTTGTAGTGCTGCCAGGGGCCCAGTCCTGCCAGCACAAGACAGGGGAGAGCGTGCCCCTGCACACGTGTTCCTGCTGCACTGTGCCACCGTCTCCCCCGGGGCAGCCAGGGATGCAGCCCCTGGAGCCTGCTGCCTGCTGGCAGGAGGATAATGTGGATGTGTAACACTAATGACTGGCTGGGGCAATTTATCAAAGCTCTTTTGAGGCAGCTCATGTCCTGTGAAGACAAAAGAGAGACTCGAGACATTAGATCACCAAATTTAGGCCCTGGCCCAAACTTTGAAATAAAGTTTCATCCAAGTGAGAAAAGCAAGGGAATGACACAACTCTGCATGCACACACGTGTGTGATCCAGGCAACCTCCCTTTGCTTCAAACCACCACCTCTCACAGGGCATCTCGCTGCCCAGCAGGGTGAGGCACATTTGGGGGCTTCAGGATTTGCATCAACCATTGGGGTATTTTATGAAGCAGAGTCAGTCAAATTTAAGATGCAGCCCTGGGCTATTGGCATGGTCCCTCCCTTGTTGACTCTGGGGCTGGCAGGCTGAGCAGAGAGGCCAGGGATGGAAAGGACCACGGACAAAGAAACCAGACAGCTTTCTTTTGAGTCTCTGCTGAGTACATTTAACACTGCAGCATTTGAAAAGAGCCCATGTGGCATATACAGGCTGTTAGAGACTTATAGAGCAGTTTTCTGACCTGGAAGCAGTGCCAGTACTTTCATATAAATTTAGTTAGTTAGTTAGTTAGTTAGGCTACTTATTTACTTGCCTGTCCCACTTCTGAACACGATCTTCTTCCGACTACCCATTTTCAATAACCCTGAAAGTGAGGAAATGGCGTGTTCCCACACTGCAGACTGACCATGACATCACACCAACAGATAGGAAATGCTCCCTGCACTGCCAGCACACACAGACCAGCCCATTCAGGGTCATCTGCACAACAAGGACCCTCCTGGGTCACACACTCACTGCAGCCTAGACCAAAGAGACCTGGCAGTGTTTGGTACAGATGTGCACCTCTGTGCCATGGACGAAAGCAAATTGCACGCTGGATGGCCTCAGCATCACCAGCAAAGGCTCCTGCTTCCCCTCCTGCCCCCAAGAGAAAAGACACACAGGTAGTCGATTTCATTTATCAGTCAACTTGTGCTGAAAAATCCCATATCCTCCCTGGCAGGGGAGCAGGAGCAAAGACAGCACAAGACGAGTCAGGAAAGAGGTATATGGGGGTGATGGAAATAGCCTGGAGAGCCTTTCACTGGTGAGGTTATTGTTCTGAACCTGGACCTTATCAAGCACAGTCACTACACAGCATTTATTTCATGGCCATGAGTTGGTTGTTAGGCCTTTTAGGTAGCAGCTGTTTGCAGTATTAAAAATACCACTGGCAACCCAGGCCATCTTAGCAGAGACACTGAGGATTTAATTGGAAAGGACACCATAAATTTTCTCCTTTTGTCACTCTAGATGATCTGCCCCGACCAGGCCTAAGGCATATTGATGGAAAAGCTGCTGCCACCCTACCTCACATCTAGCGAGTTGAGTCACTGGAGTGATGAAAGCAATGCATCAGTGATCAGTCTCAGGGAAGTATTTGTTTAAATGGTAAAGAATCCCCAGAAAATGATTAGCTAACATCTGCTGAACTGCTGGCAGATTGATTTATCTCCCTGTTTAGAAAAGTGTATATTTAGAAAAAAAAATTAAATTAGAGCTGCTATGTCAAAATATTGGAACTGAGGGCTTTGAGCTGCAAATTCTTGCTAGTGCTTTTTCATAATTATGCTGGCCATTTTTTTGTACAGCTCCTTCCCTAGCAAACCTGGAAGACTACTCCTCAAAGGAGCCTCGCTCTGATAACAGTGAGCATTACGTTTTTTCACTAGAGATTCAAATGAAGTAAGCTTCAGACTCACATCAGCTTATCTTTGCAGTGTCTCCTACTCAGATGTCCATCTGGTGTTTCAGCTCTGGGGCAAGACTTCACCTTTGGAAAATAAACTGAATATAGAGAATTGAGGGGTTAGTTATGGAAGTTTTTCCAAAGTTTTTGTCTCCGCTTCTTTCCTCATCTACCAGACAGAAACTTTCATATTAATCTCAAAATGGCAAAACACCTCTAAGTCTTGATCAAGTCTCTTTATTAGGGAAGTGGCTAGGATTTCACTTCAGGGAGTGAACTTTTGCATTAATAAAATTTTCGTACTTTATTGCCATAATAAGGGAGCCTGCACTTAAAAGGCACTCAGTGCTTGCTACTGTTTGACTTCAGCAGTCAAAACATAACCATAACTACCACAGATACAGCAGAAATTTTGCTCTACTAGAAGCTGTTCATCTTTACCCAAAATTTTATAAAAAGTTGTCCTTTAGTTCTGTCCCACTAATCTATACTTTCATTACTTTTCCCCATATAAATATATTACAATCATATATATATTATAATGAAGGACATTTATCTAGTCTGTCTATATCAGACCATGTATATATTTAGTACCTATATTCACACACTGTGCATAAATATTGGTTTGTTTAGAAATGTAACATATAAATACACTACATTGTGTTGCAGTTTCAGTTGCGAGTACACTGAACTGCAACTGGAGAAATAAGGGGAATAAAGTCTATATTATGATGTGTCATCACTTTTTTTTTCCCTGTTTATCCAATAACTCACAATGTCAGAAAGGTTATAAAGTGTTAGTGTGAATTCACAAAGTTCCTGCTCTAGACATAGACTTCACTTGCACTTGTTCTTGCCTTGAATTATCAGAAATGTAGTGGTCAAGGATCTGAGCAAGATGGCTGGAAGTTTTCTCTCTGCATAAGTAGCCCATTGCACCCAGGACATTGCCCGGACCCAGAGCTTGCCTTAGGAATCAAAAGAATCAATGTGGGACCAACACATCCTCACCTGGCACCCCTTATCTGCTAGCAAGGCTTCACCAGCCACCTCAGCTCCCAGCCCTGGCCACCCACCTCTTCCACCAGCACCCATCACCTCATGACACGCCCCTGCTCCCTAATTGTACTGAGCTGCAAAGCACCTCCTGGGGCACCAGCACTACCAAAATCCCTCCTTTTCAAGCCCAAAACATGGGCAGGTACAGGGAAGTTGCATTTCTACCACACATGGCATGGGCAAGGGTCACGCTGGGCATCAGGTGCAGACCAGGGCCAGCAGGGTGGAAGGCTTGCCCCTCTGGTAAATTTGCACCCATAGCCTGAAGGCACAGCCTGCATCCCACATGTTTGTGGCTGCTCTGCACAGTGACGGTGGAAAAGGATGTCTGTGGATATTGCTTCTGACTTAGACAGATCACTCCAGCTACAGAGGCTGTTTCTGGGCTGCATTTGCCTACGTGTGATGGGGACAAGCTGAGGCTGGGTATATGCTGTCTTCCCATGCTACAGGGGCAAGCCCCAAAGTAATGCTTAGAGAGCATCTGTCCCTGACACTCGGTTGAGGCTGGTTATTAACTCCCAGTCCAGTCTTAGTGGTATGTTCTACCTTGGGGCAATTAATGGACACAACACACCCTAAGGGAAGAAAACAGCAAAGAAAAGGCTTTAATCTTACTGTGAACTAAGCCAGACAAAGCCAACACTGTTCCTGTGAAGGAGGAACACATGCCCTCGTGGTTGATATAACCATTGAGACAAGCACTCTTAGGAAGATGACAACCTTGTGCCAATTCTATTTTTCTGGGTTCTTTCGGGTTTTTTTCCTTCAGTCATGTCTTGCCTTTCGAAATGCCGAGGACTGAGCTGAGCAGAACCCAGCAGTAATTAACACACAGCATCGAGCTCTGCTTTCAAGATGAAGGTGAGGAAACAGGCTGGCTATTATGCAGAGAGCACAGAGACAAAGCCAGAGTCACACTAATGAAGACAGGAAGGATGACAAACTCAGACTCAGGAAAGTGAATAAAAAGCATCAGGCTGAAACTCAGCAGCAATTTTATTCTTGTTTACTCCGAAACTGAAATTGGGATTAAAAACATGTTTTTAATGAATGACACCCCCCCTGCAGCCCAGCAGTGCTCACGTGGAGAACAGATAGCAGGACAGGATTAGTCACCAGCAAAACAAGAAGCTGAAATGGATGGTAGAACCTCATAGACCCTGCTCAAAGCAACCCCCCTCAAGAAAGGGCAGAGGCATCACATCCCAGATTGAGAGCTCTCCCTGAGGCTTATCATCAATAAAATGTAAGAACAATAAAAATCAGGACAGCAATTCGTGTGTTCAGCTATTCATTCTGGCCAGCAATATCATAGGGCAGTGACCAGCAATCCCAGACATAAAATACAACCCAAAAGGGAACTTTTTTCCTTTCTACTTTTTTCTTGGCTGAGACACCTACATGGAGAAATCACTTATCTCCCAAACTCCCTCTGCTCCAGCAAGCAAGAGCTGGCAATTCTTCTGTAGGCATTAAGGTCCTGATCTTGCTCCCAGCAAAGTCAAAGGCAAAATTCTCATTGTATAAAGGATCACAACTAATTTCCTGCAAGCTCAGTGAAGTTGTTCGAGTCAGTTCCCAAAACAAGCCAATGCATTTTTAAAACCACAGCTGGGGGTCTACTGTATTATAACGCGACCCCAGAGAGGGTAGAAATTGCTGCGAGGTGAGTGCTCACAGCTATTGTTCTAGGCTGCTGACTCAGGCAGACAAGGCTGCCTTGTTTCACATCTGAAAGAACTTTTTTATTTGTTTCAGGACCACACAGGCTAGAAATGGCTTGGAGTTGTTGGTTTGTGGGTGGAAGGAGGAGTGGGAGGTTTCCTCCATCAACACAAATCGCGAGGAAAATCAGAGTACATGAGAAGCAGCTTTCCAGTGCCCCAGGACGGTGGAAGGCCATCAGGGCTCTTGCCAGGGCTCCCCAGGGGCACCAAGGCTGGAAACCAGGGTTCCAGGGTGGCAGGTGCAGCTGGCAAAGTGTCCCTAGGGCAGCGGGGGAGTGGGAGGGACCTTCTGGAGAAGGTGGGAACCAAATCAGAGGGCACTGCACAGGAAAATGCTGGGGACAGCCAAGCTTGGAGAGGAAGCAGGGGCTGCAGTAGGCGTTGTGCAATTCCTCTGAGCCGCTAATAAATGCCAAAGAGAAAGGGAGTTGAGCTGGGATGCTGATTAAGGGCCCCCCCGTGCTCCCCAGAGGGTGGAGGAGGGAGTCTAATGAGGCATCCTTGCTCTGTGAAGGTCTAGAAAGCTGGCGCCTGGTGAGGTCAAAGCCATAGTGTGCCACTGGCAGAGCCCACTCCATGCTTTCTCCAGGTCCCCCGTGCACATGGACCACCAGCAATTCCTCTCAAAGCAGGGAATGGTCAGTTTATTGCAGGCACAACTGCAAATGTTGCTGAGGGAGCTGTTGCCCGAGTCCGTTTGACCGGCCCTGAATTAGTCCCCATTTAAACACATGCAGAAATAAAACAAGCCTATCACTTTCCTATCAGCAATTTATGGAACATTAGAGTCTGAATTGGCAAAAGTCCCACTTTGCTGAGAGCAAGATCAGGTGCCCGCACAGCACTTTGTGTACAATTACTTTTAATTCGGCTCAGTTACCAGTGAACTATAGTATCTGCGAGAATTTTTAAATTGATCATTTTGTCAAGTTTTTCTCCTTACACTTGGTCTGCCTTAGACACTTGTCACCAATTTTATTTAATTAGCACCACAATTGTATTAACACCACTTTTTTTTTAAATTTAATTATGCTCCTGCAGTACCCCAGCTTGTTTTGTGCAATTAGCGCTCTACTTTCATACAAATTAATCTCCCTGGAGAACAGCATCGAAAATAGAGAAAAGAAGAGACCTCATTTAATGAAAATAACAACATCAACTGACTATATATGTATATAGCCCTCATATGTTGCCAAACATGCAATTTGAGATTTGTACCTCCCGTACACATGAAATGATCAAGCAATTTTCTCTGCAGTGAATTGAGTAATTTAATTTTGTCAAGAGCTTTCTGTCCTGGTCGTAGTACATAGAGTTAACTCTGTCTTTTGCTCTATCAGGCAATTTAATCTAAAGAGGACAAGAGGAAGACTGGTTCCTGTATCTGGTAAACATTTGCTTTATCAGGGAATATAAGAGTGCCTCTAACAGCCCTTTCTCACTTTAACTGCAGCCACAGTGAATTTGAGCTGAATTTAGGGTATTTAAAGCCTCTGACTGCTCAGTCTCTGTGATGGTCTTTCCGTGCTGATGTTTGTTTAGTGTTTTGACTGCCCTCCACATAAATGGATATGAACCTGAACCACTAATTTGTATTCCATCTTGCTTATACATGGAACAGCAAAACAGCTAATTCCTGAGGCAGCGGAAGAAACCAAACAGACCAACTTCACTCATTATCCATCTTTGTGCCATGGTACCAGAAGTGAGCAAGAAACATGGCCCAGGAGGCAGTGTTTTTCCCAGCTATTTGCTTCAAATTTTTTTTAACCAACTTTTATATTAATTTGCCATTCCCTGCACTTAAAAGTGTTTCATCAAACAGAAAAGCTTGTGGAAAGCCTGTGTGAGAGAAGAGCACAGGGCCAAAGGGGTGTTCATGCACATACACAGTCAAGTGGGTGGAATGGGGTGGGATAATTTATCTGGAGTACCACACCCAAGGGACCAGCAGAGTACGTGGGACAGTCTGCAATGCCAATGTAATGAGAAGATGGTAAGCGTGATGGCATGGTGACCAGCCAGGTAGCACCCATTCAGCACAACTCAAAACCTATTTCTGAGCTCTCTGAAAAAAATCAAAGAAATTGGACCTAGGGTGGACACCTGAGACCATCACCAAAATCACCAGTAAAACCACTATGTGATGCATTTTTGCATGTTTTCACCATCTGGGTTTTGTAGGAGGTGATGCCCTTGCCACTGCCCTCAGAGACTGAGCACAGCAGCGAACTTCTCCAGCCCCCCCGAATCTGGCAGGGTGGCAGAGCCATGTCATCTTCAGGCATCCCTCTTAGAGATGCCTATTCCTGGAGCCCCAGCTTATTGCGCAATGAACTGAGGGTCCACAGAGCAATCCAAGCAGGCTTGGCTGAAAGTTTTGTGGTGAAAAAGAGAGGGAGGAATTTGTGCCTGAAGCATGTTCCCACACACTCCTTTCAGCCCTAAAGCCATGGTGCTTCTCTGCCAGACTTCAGAGGAACGTGTTTGAGGAATCCCATATTGAGTAGCTGTAAGAGGCTTCTCCTGCAAATGTTATTTGAAGTCACACAGGAGCTGGAAATAACTGCAGAGAAGGGGAGTTTGGGCAGCTCAGATATTATGCCAAATCCTTTTTGTCCTGTGGAATGGTACTAGAAATTTTGCACAAAGATGTGTATACCATTTGATCAGAAATACTAAAAAAATACCCTTGCTATTATGGCTTCCTTTGCTTGCTCAAACTGTGATGGAGAACAGATACATTGAGAAAAAAAGGCACAAATGGAAAGCTGGTAAAAAAACGTGAGGATGAGTCAATCAGCTACACAGAACTGAGAAGAGATCAAAGACTGTATCAATGATTAACAGGAGTATATCAGGGGTTTTGGCTTTTCAAAGCTTACTCTCAGCCAGCTTAAAGTGAAATGTGATGTGCTACAACCTTCTGTTGTGTTTTAGAGCAAAAGAAAGTCCTGCTTAACATACATCAGCAAACTACAGGCTCAGTATTTCTTTTCACATCTGACTTCTTGAAACTTTACACTTTAGATGGTCAAACAGACCATCTTGAGCATCTGATAACCTTGCCCTAGCCCAGTCAAATTAGCCATCAAGGAAATAAAAGCCCAGGACTTCCCTGGACATCTTCTGTGTTGTGAGATATCTGGACATTAAAACTGTGCCAGAGTGACACTGGATTTCGTTCCATTGCCACTAACCTGTTTTTTGCTGGTTTGGCATTTTTCGGCTTTAGGTATATAAGACAGAAGGAAATAGTTTACTTGGTGACAGAGAAGCTTTAAAAGGCTGGGAGACTTAGAGTCTTGTGGAAAAGCAACCAGAAGTTCAGCAAAATTCTCCCTCACCATTCCTAGATACTTGCTGGAGGAGACAGGAGCTGTAAACAGCTTGGAAAGAGCAAGCTGCAAGCTGTATCAGCACCATTCATGCGTGGATGAGCCGTGGGTTCTCCAGCACAGTCCTTGCATGGGAGTTGCCTTGTGCCCGTGGCGGAGGCAGAGGGGCTGCTGGCTGCCCACTTTGGGCAGAGACCTGCATTTCTGAGCTGTTCCAATAGGCTGCAGACGCAGGACATGTCTTCACATGGGAAATCAGGGAAGCTTTAAAGCCACTTTTGCCTTTGTGTTCCTCACAGGATATGCTGTCATTTGACCTTAAATCAGTCTCCAGTCCTCCTGTCTCCATGATATCCACGATATCTGACATTGGCAGCTTCTCCCTCTGTTTTACAGCCCTCTCGCAGCCTGCAGCAGGTTTGCCAGCATGTGTGTGTTAAAAAGGCTTGTGCAGGGCTTTTCTGCTCCTGGCCAAGGTACAAACAAAGGACCCATTTTCTCGGGTCAGTATGAAACGATTCCTGTGTTTCCTACTGCAGCAGTGTTATCTTTCTAAACCTTGTTACCTGGTATGTTTGAGTGGTCCAGTGAAGGGCAAAATGCCTGCGTGCTACTGGCAGAGCCAGCATTCCTAGGACAACCTGGCACCGTCAGAGGTTCCCCGGGTAATGACTCTCCACCTTCCCCTATTTACACCCTCAGGGCAGCACTCACAGTGATGACTGTGCCAGCGTTGCCCTCCCTCGGGGTGCTTGGTGGAGGAGAGGTGGGATTTCATCCCTCTTCTCTGCTTGCCAAGCTGAGGAGGAGCACATCACCCCTGCATTCCAGGCAGCGTGCTTCCCAGGCCTTCCTGAGGGCACCACGAGCACAAAAGGCTCTGGCTAAGTGTCGCAGTTTAGCTGTAATTATTCCCGGCGGACGGTCCGTGAGGGCCTCGTCTGTCCTGGCCGCCTGCCGTGGTCACAGGCAGCAATGCTCCCAGCAGCAGCAGCAGCAGCAGCAGCAGCAGCAGCGGACTCGGAGCGCACAGCCACGGCCGTGCCCCGGCACCTCCGCACCCCGGGGTCCGCCCGGCGGGGACGGGCTGCGGGGCGAGCTCCGCCTTCGGAACCCCGTGTCGGGGATCCCGGCCTTTGTTACGCCTCATCGCAGCCCCTTCTTTCCCCACCCTGGCAGGTGCTTGTGCTCCTGATTGCTGGGGAGGCCGTCTCGGATCAAACCCCCGTGACCAGGAGGCTTCTGCATTCCACGGCTCGGGCACGCGCCTGGGCGATACCTCCAGCTACAGCGTCCCTCCTTAGCACATTAAAGCCCCGCCGGCTAAAAACCCCTTGTTAGCACTTGCTGCACGGAGCAGTTGATCACTTCAGCCGCAGAACAAGTTACTTTGGAGATTAATGACACGCTCGTTCAGCTTTGTCCTTTCTATTTGTTAACTAGTTCCTTCTGCAAATAATAAATACGGAGGGGGAAAAAAAAACACCCAGCCCTATTCTCCAGAACACTACTGTGAGGAGACAGGATTAGAATGACATCAAGTGGCTTTCAGCGTGACTTTGTGCAGTGTCAGGGTAGACATTCATACTGCAACACAATTATTCAGTCAATCCCACTCCCTGTGAAGTCAATGGATACTGTGCCAGGGACTTCAAAGGAAGAAGGATCATGCCCTCCTGTGCATTTTAGGGCTCTAACAGAGGTTGCTAAAAGCAGTTTTTAAACAAAGTAATCCCATTTATTTTTCAGAGAAGCATGCAGAAACACTAGACTTGCTAGCTGCTAAGGGAATTCCATTTTTTTCCACTTAATTGTGCTCCTAAGCAAAATGAGAAAGAAAACTAAGATCTTTTTTTTAAGCTTCTGCAAAATGAAAATTCAAAAAACCGCAAAGCTCAGTTTGGATCAATGAAAACCTTGTTTTCCAGTAACATCAAAACATGCTTTTTTAGTTTGGATATCTGCTTCATGAGAGATTATTCTTTGTCACAGAGCATGAAAAATTAGAATTTCAGTGATATTTTAGTTAAATGGGACACCGGAATGGTCCAGTCTGACAAGGTCTGTAAGGAATGTCTGGACCAGATTGCAAGCTTTTCATTCTGATGTGTTTTATTTGTAACTGAAATCCAGAATTAATTGTTTTTTCATTCCCTGATAGAGAAAAAAAATGAATCTTTTGAGTAATTCTAATCATCATCTACAAACTTACAACTTGCCTTAAGAGAATGTTTATAAAGAATTAATAAGTGACCAACAGATACTACAGGCTTCCTAGACATGAATGTTAGATATTATAAATGCTCATATGCACACAGGTGTTACAGAAATTGAGAGAAGCCCATTGACCTCCTGTCCTCTATAGTAATTGATTAACCATATACCAACCCATCTGTTTATCCTGTACTGACCATGGGTCCAGCTCACTCTATTGATAAAACCTGCCCCTCACATAAAGAATGGCCATTTATGTGAGAATTACTTTGCACCAGCACCCAGCATGACATTTCAGATGTGAAGGTCAGCCTCCACAAAGGCTTTCATAGGATCACTGAAAGGTTTGAATTCGAAGGGACCTTAAAATTCACCTGTTTCCAACACCCCTGCCATGGGGGCCATCCAGGGTAAAGTGCCCCATGTGAGACGCCAAGTGCAGTACCAGGAGGTGTTTATACCCCTGCTCACATTGGGCTGGGCATGGCGCTGGAGGAGATGACAAATGCAAAAGGGATGGGAGCAGTGGGGAGATTTATGCACCACCAGGTCAGGAGGCTGGTAGTTCTTACCTTGTCCAACCTAATGTACTGTTTAAAGGCCACTGCTTGAGCTTCATCTGTGAGATGCAGAGCTCTGATGACAATCTGGGACGTAGTAATTTATGTACTTCCAATAAAAAGAGCCAGCTCCTCTGAACCCCCCTTTCAGATACTTCTCTCACAAAAATGGAAACAAAAGAGGATTGCAAAGCCCGGGAGGCTGTCAGGGCTCTGCTGTTCAGAACAGCCATTTCCTACCCAGCCAGAAAAAGAGAGCCAGAGAGGGAGGGCGGCAGAGATAACACACAGCACAATTTACTGCCCCAAAACAACCTCCTCAACTAAAGGCACAACTGTAATCATTGGTGTGAAAATACACTCCCTGCTAACATGTGAGTGTGATTTATGGCATGGTTTCATTCCCAGCAAAAGGGCTTTTTGGCAGTCAGGAACGCTGGGCACATCAGCTCCAGGCTGCAGTGTGTGGGGCTGTGTGCAGGTTCGAGGGGCATCTCACAGAAAGAGAGGTGCTTTCTCCTGATACTGCACAGCCACAACGTTTCAAAATGCCTCCCATTAAAACAGAAACGCAATTATGATAACGGCAATGAAGGACAGCGTGCTGAAATAGTTTTAATTTTTGAGATGTCCCAATGAGTGTTTGTAATTTACAGAAATCTTAAGAAGCTTATTGTATTAGTTCTGTTTCCTCAGTTAAGCAAAATCAGCTTTAAATCACTCTTCCCCAAGAGAGGAAAATGGAAAGCATAGGTGGTGTATATTAGAGAAGCTCAGATTTTACCAAAATCATTTTAAATTAACACTTAAATTTTACCACAAATATCTGCTAACTGATTTAAAATGGGACAAATATCAGTTTAAATTGAGCTCTCACAGAGGCTTGCTTCAGTTATTACAGAACAAACTAGTCAAAGAGACTGCCATCTATTCTAACAATTGCTAATGTTATTGTTACTTCCAAACAGGACAAGACATGCCAGCTCAGAGTTTGATCTGCTGCTGAAGATGTGAGATGTCTAATGTCACCTTTCAAATTTAAATACCAAAGGCATATAGGTGAGTATCTTGAGAAGGGATTGCAACACATGCAAAGCTTAAAAAAGCATTCCTGGCCAGATTTAATTCTACAAGACTTTAGCTTTCCTAACTCAGTCTCTGGCTGCTTTGTCAGTTTCTCTGGAATTACTTTGTGCTGATCTTCAGGTGCTTTTCTGCTGACCTGTGATCCCTCCCAGGCTCTGTGCATCTGTTGCTGGCACTGGCATCAAACTAGTAGAGATGGGATGGATTAAGGTTCCCCTGCCCCAGGAACTTTAAAGCCCTCCTCACCAGCTTGGCAAGCCTGGGGCCAAAGTTGCCCCACCCCTTCCCTGAGAGATGGATGCCATCAGCCCCCAGATAGTCCCCTGATCTAAGGGCTGAACCTCTGGCACCACTCCTGTAAGCATTTGTTGATTCACCAGATTCAACTGGCCCTTTCAAACCCTTTCCCTTTGACTGGGAGGACCAATGATAAAACTAGCTGTGCTTCAGAGTCCTTTATGTCACAGTACCATGAACTGTCAGAGCTCTTCATGACATTTCACAGGCAGGCGTCAATACTTTTGCAAAGGCAACGTGGCTCAGGTCAGTAAAAATAAAGCCACTACTCAAAGCTTCATTTAACAGAGTGAGGAAAAATTTGCACAGAATAAAACAGGAAGTAAAGGGCAAGGTGGAGCTCCATTTCCTAATTCTCAGTAGTCCATACATAAGTCTCCATACATTCCCCTACATAGACCTGTTATATCCAAATCAGCCCATACTCTGGCTAGTTGTCTAACTCTTATTTTGATGCAAAATTATTTTCATTTTTTACAGTAGGGGAAAGTGAGATTCAGAAAGACAAAGAAAGGGAAAAAGAGCCTTGCCCAAATTCCAAGGCTGCACTTCAAAGAGTAGATGGCATGCTTCCAGTCCTAGTGGACACAAGCCTTATAAAAATTATCCATACAAGCTATTTCAGAATTTTAATGACTGGCTGCTACTGTTATCATTAGTATGGAAACTACTTTACTCCCACAGGTAGGTAACAGCAATGGCCCTGAAGTGCAACATCAAGAGGCATCAAGCCAAATTTGCTAAGAGCGTGCAAAGAGTAGAGCCACAAGTCCATACCATACCAGATTCTGGTCCAGTGTTTCCCATTCAGCTTGTTGCCTTCCTCTAGATATTTCCTGCACAAATACAGTCATGTGTCATTCACCCTGAAAGTACTTTTCTTCTATTGATCCATTTATCATTTGTCTTTCTTCATGAAAATATAAGGTGATTGAGTAATTCACAATTACTATTAGAAACAGGTAATCATCCTGAATGAGCAAATTAATGGTTTACTTGATGTTAATAAATCATCTGCTACTTCCTCTTATATGCCATGGGAAAAGCTTCAGAGGGTCAAATTCCCTCATCAGTGGCAAAGATCACAAAGAAAACTACTTACAGTTGAAGGTCTGGGAAATAGAGGAGGAAATGGTAAGGCTGGGTTGCCTTAATGGTAAGGCAGGGTCAGCTGGATTTTAAATGTGGGAGAGCTCAGGCAGACACGTGCCATGTTGGTTCTCCAGGCTGCTGGCATGAGTGCCATGTTGGTTCTCCAGGCTGCTGGCAGGTGAGGGAGGAGGAAGACACCTGAATGGCATGACTGGGCTCCATGAAGATCCTGGCACTTTCCTGCATCATTGGGAAACACCACAAGAATCAGAGGCAAACACCAAAGTGAGCACATGCTGACTAGAGGGTAATTGTGGCCATCAGAGATGAGTGGTTACATGGACAGGCCTGTTTCAAATTAATGAGGATTTATTAGCTTCTATAGTTCTTTAAAGAAAAGGTTGCAGAAGATGATGGCATCGCCTAATTAAAATAGTGTTTTGTCTTCTGAATGAGACCATGTAAAGCAGGCAGGAATAGACAGATATCTGCTCATGAACAAGAAACTTCACTGAAGGTCTCAATGGACTCAAGAAAAAAGTGCTGATGAGAGCCCACTGACATATGAAACGTGTGCTATTCAAGACATCCAGCTTGTTCTTTTGCAGAACATTTAGCTCTTCTTAGAAGCCTTCAAAGAAGAAAGCAGAAAAAAAAAAATGGACCAAAAAAACCCCTGCTGCCACAGCTACTTACAAAACATCCCTTGCATGATGCCAGCTAACTATGGTGGGCATGGCAGCAGCTGGACACCATCATAACCACACTGATCTCCCATGCAGCCAGGGAAACCAAATCCTGCTGCTGCTGCTGCTGCTGCTCACTGAAGGAACAGGACCTCTTCTTCCTCCTCACCAGTAAATTGGCTGCTGTTGGGAAGGCAATGGGTGGCTTGCTAGAGGGTGAGCCAGTCGCTTACTCAATCCCGCTGTGCTGCACAGGAGAGCAATGCTCGTGTGTTTACACAAATGAAAGCTGCACTGCCTTGGACTGCTGCCGAAAATGAGGAAGATATTTCCACTCAACCTTTTAGACTAGCTTTCTTTTAATGTTTTAATTCTGTTTGATGACTTAGTCCGGCCTGCAATTTCATGTTCCTGGAGGTGCTGTAAAAGTATAAAATAAAAAGACAGGCCCTATCTCAAGGAGTTTACAGTCTAAACACAAGTCAAAATGAGAACAGATGAACAGACTAAGTAGGGAGCACAGCTGAGATTAACGAGGGATAAGATACAATAGAGGAAGAAGTGGGGATAAAAGACTCAGCCCGATGAAACCCATACATAAGTTGGAGGAAGATAAGAAGGTCCTCCAAAGGACATGCTGAAGGAGATTAAAGAGGTAGGAGGAGAGGCAGGAAACGATAGCACCATGGAAGCCAAAGCAGAAGAAGTTTTCCAGAGGAGCAGCACTGACTGTCTCAACTGGGGCACATTTTTCAGTGAAAGTTCAGGGGTATCTTTCGCTGCAAGCCATCAATGGGAAAGGGACTGTTGGTTTTGGGGTTTGGTTTTATTTTACTTTAACAGGGATAGGGCTTGAGAGATTCCCTAGAGCATACTCTCTTTATAATCCTTTTGGGATTAAATAACTCCAGACACATTTCCCCAAGGGCTGGATCCCCTTTCAGTTTGGCAGGCTGGATAGGCAGCTGCAAGTTCTCCCCGCAGAGGGAGAGGATGTTAACTGTCTCCCTGCCACAGATTCAGTGCCATGCCTGACTTCCCTTAGCCTGGGATCAACCTGAATTTTACCTCTAGGCCATCTTTGTCATGCGAAACAGCAGAGTGGTGTGCCATCATCCTGTGAGAAGACAAGGATCCAGAGGACTTTGGCATATCCAGATAGGAAGCAGGGGAGTAAATGGCCAACAGAGCCTGATTTCCAAATGCCAAGCTGAATGCTGCAACCATGGCTGCT
The DNA here is from genome assembly GCA_013397055.1 of Pachycephala philippinensis. Classification (NCBI taxonomy): domain Eukaryota; kingdom Metazoa; phylum Chordata; class Aves; order Passeriformes; genus Pachycephala; species Pachycephala philippinensis. The sequence continues at coordinate 428,508 of VWZT01008424.1, forward strand.
CCATAGAGAGTCTAGAAAGGAAAAAGAGCAAGCAAAATATATGTGTAGATTAACATTTCCTTCTGTAATACACATATATTCAGGACATTTAGACTGTACTAAACCTCTGGAAAACAAGGCTTGTTCTCCTGGGATGTGGAAAAGAACAGAGGAATCTGCTCTCCTACCCTGACAAGACAAAGCACTCATGAGAACATAAAGCCATACCATCTAATCGTATATGGAAGCTTATCAATTTACCCCAAATTGTCCTGTATGGGATGCTCTGCTGCATGGCACCAGTGCAGTCCATTCCCATGGATTTCACAATATATCTCATGATGAGTCAGTCTGTAGGAAGTGCCTTGAAAGCTGAACTTCCCCAGTTCAGAGATCATCAGATTTATTTCTCTATTAAAAAAAAAAAGCTTCTACTTGCTTCAGTGAAGAGAAATCCAGTCTAAGCCAAGTTAAAACCTCGTCTGTACTATTTTAGTCTCTATTAACAGCTTTGTTTAACCTCTCCTTTCAAGAAGCTCCATCTTACAACATGCCCACTTACTCAGTTTCACTATTAAGTGTGTAGTTAACAATGAACCTGTCCAATACTGCTAGGAGAAGGGAAACGTGACAAACCAGCAGTGGTGATACATTTCATTTTGCAGGGATGCGATGGGTAGTGGAGCAAGAAATCACCTACCAAGACAGCAAGGGAGAATTGGAAAATGATCCTTGTGCTCCCTCAACATGATACCTTGAGGGAAGTAGCTGGGATAATAATTTACACAAGTCACTAAACTTCATTAGTTGAAGAATAGGTAAACATTGGTAGAATCTGACCAGACCCTGCTGTTTGTTGGTTTCATTCGGAGAGCTCACAGTACTGGAAAACGATGGAGCAGAAGGCATGTTTTTCTGGTCTGAACTGGAATGTCCCCACCACATGGGGACTCACATCTTTCTCCTTGCTCAAGCCAAGCTCCCATGCAGTGTGTGTGGGAAGTCAGCTATTGCTGCTTCCCCTTTACTGCCAAGATGGGGGGAAGCATCTGCAAATTTACAAAAAACTTAAGGAAATAAGTGTTTCAGCAATACCAGCTGTGCTGTGTGAGGTGTCACGTGCGCAGGGCCCAGAACATCAGTCATTTGACTGGTGTTCCCCTTATGGAATGCATGGAAAGTCCGCACGAGCCTCATACATCTGAAGCCATGGAGCTGTAGCTTCCTCCTGGTCCAGCCATGCTCACCAAAAAGGCTAGGATTCCTCTCCAGGGGGAGGTTTTTACCAGCCCAGCTGATTCTGTCTGATGTGCATTTCAGGAGTCAGCACACTGAGCCAAGAGGGGGAAAAGCTCTGCGTGGGAGAAAGGATGGGCTGCACGGGGTGGTGCAGGTGGACAGTGCAGCCTCTGTGGCACCCAAAGAGGACACACACCCACAGCTCAAGCCATCTGGTTTGGTGTGTCAGGATGTGAGTGCTCAAGGACACAGTGCAGCCCTACTGCAACAGCTCAGCCCTGCTTCGCGTTACTGAATCCCTGCAAACAGCACGGTCTTGATGGAAATGGCAGATATATCTGTTTATCCTCTGTGGGCACAGAGTAAATCTAATTAAACCTAGAGGCTTCCAAAGTGCCATTAAGGCAAATCGGTGAAACGTATTAAATTACACTCCCCCCGTTTTCCTGTGGTTTTGGCCTCCCCATCTGAGGGACAGGATTTTAGAGCACATAAACTGATGGAAAGTTCCTCAATCTCCAAGGAAAGATGGGAGAACGAGTGGTCTGTTCACATTTTCCCATAAGTATCACAGTAGCAGTCTGTGAGGAAAGAGTTTATTTTAGGAAGAGCTATTTTGAAAACTAAAGTGTCACATCCTGGCTGGCTCTTCTCATGGTGTTACTATAATCATCCAGTTATGACAAGCTTAATGCAGAAAAAGCAACCTTTTTTTTTCTTTCTTTCTTTTTTAGGGAAAAGAAACAATGTAGCCAGCATATTTTTGGACAAAGGCTGTCATTTTATTTCTTTTTTGGTACTCTCTTTACTTTTCCCTGTCATCTAAACCTATTTATAAAGCACCAGACACTATATCTAGGAACTCTCTGTCCTTTTTGATGCAGAAGTCCATGCTGGCAGCTCTGCCTAGCCCTGCACACTTGAGAGGATTTTCTGAGTCTAACACAGCAAGCACTTTTCTGGCTGGCACGCGCTCTCCTGAATTCCCCTGCTTTCACCCAGCTGTGGCTGGGGGTAGGAAACCACAGCTGATGAGAGCTCAACATCTCCACTATACAAGTTAGCGCTTTTCAATGTTGAACGGATGATCAAAATTCTCCCCCACGTACCTGTCTCCCTCCCCAGGGCGATGAACTCAGTGGGCATGTGTCTTGCTGCGGGGTCTGAGCTGGAGGAGCCGAGTCTCAGCTCAGCAGGCACTGGAGCTGAGGTGTGACCAGGCTGGCTGGTCCTGCCAGTGCCACACGCAGCAGCGGCCAGGTCTTACACCTCCCTCCTCTGCACTGCTCTGCAGGCTGGACTCTAGCTGAAGGCCAGAGTGGCTCAGAGCATGACTAGAAGACTGGGTGCTTTCATGAAATAAAATTATTTTCACAGCTGGAGTTGAAGCACAGTGGCTCATTCTGACTGAAACTGCATTTTCTGTGGAGCAGACAGACAAACAAGGCAAACACGGACTGCATCTTCTCTTGCACTTAAGTAGCCCCTGCTTTGAATTCAAAGGGCGTAAGTAGGAAATTGATATACTTTCTAATTTATTGGAGAGAAGATAACTCTCGGAAAACCAAGGAGACTGCTCTCAATTTAGAGAAATTGGGAAGCAGGTGCTTTTAAACACTGAATGAGTGAATGTTGAAAGAGTCCTGCCTATAGAGCTTCATGCATTTAATATTCAGAAGACTCACAGGAGATGCTAAAGTGCCCTCAGCTCAGAAAATTAATAAAATATTATCTCATGAGTGAACTTCAAAAGCTTTGGCAGTTCCATTCATTCCACTTCAGATAAGCAGCCAAAATATTGCAATATCCTGCTAACCTGATGTGAAACATCCAGCTTTCCTTGGCCAGTAACATTAAGCGGGAAATGTGTGAACAATCTTTATTATTAAATATTTAGCCATTTCATCTGCTCTGTTGTGCCTCCCTATGCATGGATCCAGTAATTCCTGCTTCTAAAGGTGGATCTAGGCCCAGATACTCAGCTGGGCTTTGATGAAACATCCATCCTGAAGACACAAGATTTAAAGACTGCTTTTGGCAAACCTTGCAGCTCTGTATTTAAGGCATGGCCTATCCAGAGATAGCTCTCTCTGGGGCAGGAGGACCCCATTTGGCTGGTGGATAAAATGACCAAGTCTGCAAAAGAAGTGGCAAGAAGACACCACCTGAGGAGAGGATACTTTGGAGAGAGCCTATGCTTTGGTGGCTTTGTATTCCCAGCTGTCTCAGGAGCAGCTTGGACAGCCTTGGAGCTGGGCTCTCAGTTATTTTATTCTCCCTTCACAGTTTTGGGTTTTTTTGTTTTCCTCAGGCTTCTCTTGCCATAAGAAATTACAAGTGATGCTAGAATGTAAGCTATTGGTACAGGCTGAACCTTTTGATTTTGAGCCATCAGGTGGCCTTGCCCTCAGGCCAATACATGTAGGGTTCATGCTCCACAGCATTGAGGCCTGGTGCTTGCTGAAGATGCAGGTTGGGGGACTAACACTGAGATCCCAAATCCACCTGATGCCTGTGGGAGTCAACACGTACTAAAGTTTCTCTCTTTCGTGCTGCAGTAGCAACTCACCCAACCATCAGTGGGATGACACATCTCAACAGCCTACATGAAGGGTGTGTATCAAAAATAGTGTGGCCAGCATGACCAGGGCAGTGACTGTCCCCCTGTACTTGGCACGGGTGAGGCCACACCTCGAATCCTGTGCTCAGTTTTGGGTCACTCCAAGAAAGCCACTGAGGTGCTGGAGCTTGTCCAGAGGATGGAAATGGAACCGGTGAGGCGTCAGGAGCACAAATCTGATGAGAAATGGCTGAGGGAGCTGGGGCTGTTTAGCCTGGAGAAAAGGAGTCTCAGGGGGGACCTTATCACTCTCTACACCTGCCTGAAAGGAGGGTGTAGCCAGGTGGGGGTCAGTCTTTTCTCCCAGGCAACCAGTGACAGGACAAGAGGACATGGCCTCACGCTGTGCCTGGGGAGGTTCAGGCTGGACATCAGGAGGAATTTTTTCACAGAAGGGGTTGCTAAACATTGGAAGGGACTGCCTCGGGAGGTGGTGGAGTCACGATCCCTGGAGGTGTTGAAGAAACAACTGGCACTTAGTGCCATGGTCTAGTTGGCAAGGTGGTGATCAAAGGTTGGTCTTGATGACCTCAGAGGTCTTTTCCAATATAAATGATTCTGTGATCCTGTGATCACCACCACTGAATGACAGTGTTACTTTGATAGCATAATCCAGGATAGAGAGAACCTATGTTACTCACCTCCTCTACCTCCCAGATGCCACTTCCCAACAAACATAAGGGATAGCTACTTCTCTCCAGTTTCTGCTGGAAAAGAATACAGTCTTAAACAGTGGTGAATACATTTACAGAAATTTCCCTGTCCATGACTGGATGGTGTTTGGAAACAGAGAGAGATCCATTTCTTGGCCACCACTTCAACAAGAGGCAGTAACAGCTGAGAACCAGCACAATCATAGGGCTGTTTGGTTATCCACATGGCATCAGTTGTCTCTGTTAGCCCACAGATATTCACTTCACCCCAGCCCAGACTGACACTCTCATCAGTGTAGTCTACAGACAGAACAAAAATTAAATCCCTCCAGGATCTGATTCTCCTCTCATCTCTGCCGCCAGTCCCTCCACATGAGGAAGGGAGCCCAGGGGAAGCTTTATTAGTCTGTCGATGAACTTAAAATTATAGCACTTGCAGGACTGTCAATCCAGCACAAGTAATGAGTAAAATATATATATATATATTTATATTTAATTGCCAATTCATCAGTAATTCCTGACAGATGGAATCCTTGCATTTCAGGTCAACTTGACATCACCAGCACGCAAAGGTCCAAGTGAGCATTGCCAAATTTAATGAGCTGCAGTAACAATGTCTCCACATTATTGGACTAATTACTAGCTTCTGAAAAGAAAAGAAAAGAGGAGAGGGGGAGGAAGAAAAAGAAAATCCTCTAAACAGATGAAACTTTAATTAACAGCATTTTGAGACATTACTTATTATGGAGCAAATGCCACTTCAAAGTGAAAATAGCCTCTAGGTGGATAATAGATCTAATGAAAGGTACAGCACTCAATTTAGTACTAACTTGCTTCATATATATGGCTTTAAGTCTTCAGAATAACCAGACTTCATGGCAACAGCCAGAGCACACCACTCCTCATGATGCAAAATCTCCAAGTCTCTGTTTTCACCAACCATGGACCATCCAGAAGGGTTTGGCATGAGGGCAGCCTGCTGCAGGTGGATCCCATCTATCAAATCCAACAGGAGCACACAGCCACTTCAGCTAGTGGCCAGTGAGGCACAGGCCTGGCAACTTGAGCAGCTTGTCTTGAATTTCCAATGCAAGATTTTTACATTAAAAAAAATTATTGTATTCATTAAAATTAGTGGTTACAGCCTTGGACTTACAGGTTGAATGTACGTGTTTCATTGAAGCCAGTGCAAAAGTTTCATACTAAGTTTGTGAAATTAATAATAGAATTCAGCCTTGAATGAAGCAAATGCAAAACTGATTTTTTCAAATCAATTTTCAGCAACTTCAGTTCTTCTTTCTCATACACACACATACACTCACACACACTCACACACACACACACACACTCTCTCATTCATTTACTTATCTAAACAGACATGGAAAAAAAAACCTAAAAATCCCAGCCTTCAAACCAGTCAAAATATTTTCCCTGTGAACTGAGCAGGAAGAAAAGGAAGAGGTTTGTTGGTATTTCTATTTTCAAATGCTGAGCATTGCTCAGATCTGCTGTGATGAGGGGCCATGTCAAATTGGCTAGATCAGGTAACAGCAGGCTGGAAAAACCTTTCCTTATTCTGTAGAGACCGTCATGAATCTATTCATACCTTGCCCACTTCACTCACCACTGTAACCACCTTTATAAACCCCACTGATGGGAACTGCAACCACAATAGCTCAGAGCAGGCTGTCACCTCCCTGCAATAAATTCCGATGATCCGGGAAGTGTAAATCACACCGTTTTGTGCTGGGAGAGCTCAGCTGATGTAACAATATTTGCGTGTATTTGGGTGCATTTCCCAGACTGGGACCTACAGAGTGGAATTCAGTGCTCACTGCCATCCTGTGCAATCTTGCAGGATTCACCCAGCCAACCGCTGCCTCCCAGGCAGGAGGCAGGGGATGATAAAACTTGGCATTGTCTGGCTGTACAGAATGCACGCTTGCTGCAAATTGAGCTTGAATATTGCTGGGAGGCGGGGAAGGGGGGGAAGGGGGGGAGGAAAGGCATCAGATTTGTTTAGGCATAAGGACATATCTCAATTTGCTCCTTGGTTTTCTTCCCACTTGTACCCTGGTAGACCCATTATTTCCCACTTCAGAATTAGCACCTTTGCCAGCAGAACATAAAGGCAATGACTAAGGAAAGCTGCAGTCTCTGCCCTTGGAGCATTTTCTGCCCTTATGAAGGGACCTTAGTTGAAGCCGTTTGGAAACAAAACAGCAAGTGCTCTGCTGACAGTGTGTGGAAACACGGGGGGCTCTGTGAATCCGTGTGTCCCAGAATGCTGCCAAGGCACAGGCTGGCAGGGTGAGTGAATTCCACATCCCCATCCCCAGACCCTGCTCTGCCGTGTTCTCCTGCTCACTTTCAGTGTTGCCTCTGGTAGCACTGCTCTTATTGCCTTAGGGTAATTCAAGTCATGCATCACAGCTTCTTACCTTGTTTTTTTCCTTGCATAGCACTCTGTCCTTCCAAAGCAGCATGTATTATGTCCCAGCAAGCACCAAATCAGCAAAATTTCTGCGCTTTGGTAAAGACCCAAGACCACACCTACAATTAGGCTAGTCAGAATCCAGAAATTTAATAGCCTAGTATGGAGAGTTCAATTTTACCTCTCCCACCTCCTCTCTCCAACCAAAACTTTAAAAAAAAGAGGCAACAGCTAAGAAAGAGGCTGGTGGCTACGTTTAGCTGGAACAGGATTTGAGATTTTGAGGGAAAACCCCTGGCTGCGAAGCACTTGGCTGATGCAATTTGAGCAAGAAATAGGCTCCTACCTATCAGAAGAGGGATCCTGACATCAGTGGGTATGCAGCAGCTCAGTTACTGGGAGGAGGAGGATCACAGGACCCACAGACAAGGTGTACAATAGGAGAATACACCACAAGACCTGCCTGTGTTGCAGGGGGTGCCTTGTTGGTGGATTCCATGCTGCTGAGCTGCACTTGGCTCACAGGGTACTGTGGCCCTCATGGTCATCCTCTGCCTCAGCCTTCAAAATAGTTCTCGAGTAGGTCCTAGGCCTTAAGCTACGATTTTCCACGTAACAACATAATGATTAAAGCCACCATTTAGCAACATGTGACTTGACTCCAAGCTCAGCCCAAGCCTCTCGCCCAAGCCATGCCAGCCCAGATTTGACATATGAACCCAAGGTTTCCTTCACTGCCTGGACTGGTGACTTTCATGAGTGTTCATGCCAGTGCTCTTGTGTACATGGGAGCTGGTTCCTCTTCCAGCCATGGCAGTCTCTTCCAACATCCTCAGCTTAATTTTGCCCATGACTTTTAGGACACCCTGACCACAAGAATGGAAGCCTGCATGGCAGCCAGTGGGGTCCAAGCAGCTGATGAGTTTTCAGGCTCATGGTGGCCATCCTTTGTTACTGGAAATACCCTAATTAGTTGATAATGCACTGCACTAACCTGACACCAAACCGCCTAACCTCAGGTCTGTTGGCTTTTTCAAGGCTGTGTTTTTGAAAAAAAACCCACCGACTGCAGACTGCAAACACCTTTCCGAATGCAGCACTCCTTGCTCTGCTCACAGCTGAAGGCAGTGCATGAAATTCTGCACAAGCAGTGGGTTTGAGTGGAGAGCAGGACATGGGGCTGGTATCTCGTACAGCTGTTCAACCAGGCCAAGCAGATGTATCTACACTGGCCACTCCCTTTCCCTGACCAAGAGCTGGTGGGAAGTAGGGGACTCTGGATGGGGAGATCTGTGGGATGTCCTGGCAGTCCCTCAAAACAACCCTGCAGAACCTCCACTACTGAGGCACCTTCTCTGCAAGGGGAGGAGGTCAAAACTCACCTGGGAGGAGCACTGAGCCAAGCAGGCAGATTATGTGTCTTAGCAGGCATTGCCAAATAACCAGGCAGACTTTAAGCCCCAGGATAATTAAGAATCCTGTACTGTAGAAATACCATAACTTGCAGCTTTCTTGTACTTTTTTCCCCCCTGGTGTCACTCAGATACAAACTTTTCACAGCACAGAAAAACAACACATGAACAGCCTTCTCTTATTCTCACTCCTTTTCCCTAAAAGAAAAAAAAAAAAAAAATTAAAATTAATCTCCCTCATCAAAGAGTGAATGAGAGAGATCCCCAGTACAAAGTGTTTCTCCCAGTCCTCTGGTATCCATGAGGCACAGTCCTGCCACCGGGGTATGAGGTTTAGCAGCTGTTTGCAAAGCTTCCTCCTGGACCATGGTTCATATTTCAAGCACCTCTCAGACACCATGGGTCTGAGACGTGGTTTTGAGTCACGTCTAGTTAGCTTTTAAGTCTGACTTGCTATGAAGAAGGGTGACAGAAAAGATGGATCAAACAGATGACCTGACAAAGGAGGTGCCTGCACCTTGGTTTACTTCAAATCCTTGAAAGCCTGTTATTGAATGTAAAAAAACTGACTAAAACCCCCAAAAAAGCCCCAGCAATAAATAGCAGCTAATGTATCCAATTTTTCTGGCCAAAAATTAAGGCACTGGAAAGCAGGCTTTTTAATGGCTATCATTCCTCCTGTGTTATTTGAAGATCCCCTTGTAAACGGGAATCCTGGGTCTGTTTTGCCATCTGTTCCCTCCACTCCTGCCTAGGAATCCTGAAAGGGTATTTATTGTATATGCAGGTTCAGTGAGGCCCACTTACTATAAACAAATACTGCACAAAATATGGTGGGGCCAGCTTTTTCTACAGTGCCTGTATTTATGAGGAAACAGTATAAAAACAAATATGTAATCTGGAAATAAACCTGTTAAATGAATAAAAAGTCTTATGGAGCAAAACATAATGATTAGCGGAGCCATTCAGGGAAAGACCCTGTTAAGGGAACACATCTGCTGTCATCCACTTTGCTTTTCCCCCCTGATAAAAATCCATTTAGAAGCAGCCATCAGAAGATCATGGGGGAAGGGACGGCAAGAAGGAGGAGATGATCCAACCTAAAAGCTACAAAGCCGACCATGGCACTTTTGCTGGTTCTTGAAATGCCTCTTGAGTCCTGCACCCTGCTGTCCACCAAATATAATCTATGTTATTTACAGCATGTACTTGGTACAGATTACAGTCACTCGGCTGAAGGGGGAGAAAAAGGGAACAAGAAGTAATAATAAAATGGAAAAAAAAAAAAAAAAGAGCAGGAAAGCAATTGAAGGCCAGCATGGTGTGCTGAACAAAGATTCAAATAAGGAACTTGCAGTGCAACATGTTTGTGCACACATACATAGAAAATCATATTTTGCTTTTGACCAATTGCACAGAGCGAAAACACAGGTTATGTAGAAGAGCAGCACAAAATAAACCTGCTATGAAAATGTAACTCAGTCATGACCTCTGATTGCCAGCTTCTCCTGTGTGCAGCATTGCTGACTCAGACGCAGGAAGTGCTATTCTAGCTACCTGTTCCTACTCACTCTGTATTTACAGACTTCAAGTAAAATCACAACCTGCTCCACACCCACTTCACCCCACCCACACAGCCAAAGCCAGCTACAGATGGGCAAGGAGTTGCACTTGTTGTCACGCTCCCTCCCCATGGTTTGCATTTGCTCCAAGATGTTCTGGGTATTTCCCATCTCAGTTTCTGCTTTCCACTGTGGGTTGCCTGACCCTCCCCATGGAACCAATTATTAATACTCCAGTCTCCACCAACAACGCAAACAAAGCAGGTACAAGCTGATGCAACTCTGGAAAGTGCTGTACCAAACACTGATGCAACCCCCTTGGAAAGCTGTGATTACTCCCCCGAGTGTGTGGGATGAGGATGCCCTACTTGCTCTCGTCTTGACTCTTGCTTTCGCCTTTGCCTGCCAGCACAAAACCTGACGTCACTCCATAACTCACGTCCTCCCAGTCTGTGGCTTGGAAGAGCTCTGGTTGTGCCCTCTCGCCAACTGCTCCCAGGTGAAAGCGTTACAGAAAATGTGCTTTTCCTTAGTCACGCGCGTGACTTCACGGCCAAACTGAAGTGCATTGCCTTGCCTCTGTTTTTAGCATCAGGGTCGTTTTGCCTCTTGCCCATCAATCAAAGTAAAGCAATAAAACCTTCACCCTCGTAGCAAGGAAGACAACGCCCGAGCATTGACTGGGGAGACGAGTAGCAGATGATGGGCCTGTGGCTTCCCTTCCCCATCCAAAGCATGGAATAAGGTGTCACGTAGCATAATTTGAGTACTAATTGGCAAAACAGGCATAATAATTTGCTTGAACATGCACTATGATGCTGATGTATTGTTTGCAAATTATTAACCAGCATTGACTTGCTGTCTTCAGTGTATGTGAGCTATGCCTAAAAGCTTAATGCATTTGTATCACTACAGTTACTACTACTGCTCACTGACACACTTTAGTATTTTTATTGCTTTTTCATAGCTGACATGATTCTGATGGTATGTAATTAAATATTTTACAAAGATAGGGTCTGATCCGACAACCTTTATGCACATGAATAACCTCATTATATTCAGTGCCTCTACTCATGTACCCAAAGCAGTCAAGGCTGGGTTCCTACTGCTACAAAAATAATTTTTTCCCCTTCTGTATTCCTCTTCTAGGATTTTGATGGAATTAATAAAGGGGGGGGGAAATACCCTTAAAACTCCTTCACATTTATTTTGTGCATTGAAACATTCACATAGGATTTAAAGAAACTACAAGAACACCGTCGTGGGAGTTATGCTTGGCCACAGATGGAAAGAAGTAAGAGTTTTTGTTTTGTCAGAGACTGAAAGACATACTGCTTTTTTGCCAGCCTATATCTCTGTGTGGTTTCTTGAGACTGATTAAGAGTTAGAAGGGGTGATTTTTTTTCAAGTGTTCATGACTCACTATAAAATGTGGTGTATTTCAGGCATGAGGGGGATTGCCCAAATGGTTTTTTCTTTATATTACCTGCAAAACATGTCCCAGTCACATGCTTCCTTCAAACTGATACACATGTAAAATGTTCATGCACCAGTATCTTACAGGCTGGGAATGTCCTGTTCCCACTGACATATTTACATGTTCACAGGGACATTTTGCTTGGCTCCAGCAAGAAGCAAATCTGACCCAAAGCTAGACAGGGAGCAGAAGACCTTACTTCATCATAAAACCAGCTTTTCAAGTTTGGGTTCAGATCTTCAGCCTACAGGCAGACTTGTCCCAGCTGCATTGTCATCCTGGCACCTGGTGCAACACATTGCTACTCATCCAGAATAGCAAAAACCGTCAGGCAGGAGCAAAAAGGCACTGGTGGATCTTGGGATTTGCAGGTTTGGATTCATTTAAGAGAGACATAAATAAAATATTGCAGCCATAACCAAAGCACAGGCAAAAAGAGAGGGCATCTGGGCCACTGTGAATCCCAGGTAAAACACAACCCTTAACAAAACTTGGCACTTTGCAATGCCTCTGCAGCTGAATGAAGGTATTTTTCTGGTTTTCCCACAGCAGGGAATGCAGGAAGGCTCTGAACTCAGCCAGCAAGACTCTCTGGTCATTTTATGCACACACCCTTACTTCACTACTTCACAGACCCCTGAAAAAGCCTCTCTCCCATCTTTGGGCAAAAAGGAAACCAAGTACAAGTTTCTGAAAACAAACAGGCCCTTTAAATTAAAGTCTACAAAATTATTAGCTTTGTATGAGAGCCAATATGTTTCGTAGTTACACCTAATCTGTGACTGGGAGGGATTAACCCCAACCACAACGTAGCCCAGGCAGGAGAAGGACAGCCAACCTGGCTTTTGGGGAGCTCTGCTGGATGAGCATCGCTGAATTGCAAGCCATAACAGGAGGTGAAACCTTTTTGGCACACAAACTGCAGGAGAGCTTCAGTGTCTGGACAGGAGTACAAAGACCTTTGCCAGTCCTGTTCCCACAGCAGGGGTCACACCACAGGTGAATCCCATCACCCGTCCAACCTAAAGTTAAACTCCAGTCATGGCAACGATCACAAATTTGTTTTGAGACTCAGACTGAAAGGAAAAAAACAATAAGTCGCATATAAATGATGTGATGCAGCAGTCCCAGCCTGCCAGCTGTACCATAAGAGAGCATTACCCTGCCCATCAGTTAAGCCCAGAAAGGGGATGCTCCTTTTGAAATTCATCATTCTTGAACAGTTGGGCTCTCTTCCTCCACCATCAACTGTTTTTCCAGGATCTGTTTAGAAAAAACAAGTCTACTACTTCCCTTCCAGCTTGCCCATCTTTATATTTTGGTCAGTGTGGGAAAACAAGGCTGTCAGACCCACACCTCCTCTCCTTCTCTCCCTTCCGGATAGAGTGCAAGTTTGGGTTTCAAGTCTGCTTCCCTTGGACTGACATGCTCTGCCAAGCTGCCATCAGGGACAAAATCGAGAGCACTGAAATGGCAGGAGAAAGCTGATCCCACATGACACATGGGGGAAAGGCAACACACACCAAGGCCTCTGGAAACAGACTCCTTCCTGGCTTTCCAGCTACGTGCACATTTATGAGGTTTGAGTAAAATTCAGCTGAAGCATGCAGGCCAACAACTGCTTGTCCAAAATTAACTCAGTTTCTGGACTTTTGTCCATTTAAGAGTCACCTGATCCCTCTCTGCGTTTCCTAGGTTAAGCCGTGTCAGCATCTGAAATGCCTCAAGCAGCATTAACCCTTCTGATGGCACTGCAATGTTGGGTGAACCTTTCAATAAACGTTTTAAAGTGTGATAAAAACACACAGATCAAGACACTCCAGTGACCCCAGCACATGGAGGGGTTACAGCCCTTTGACTAGTCAGGAATGGCACTTAAGAGAAGCGGAAGAGGGCAGTTAATGAGACACAAGGTTTATGTGCCAATGTGCACCTATGAACATGAACATATGGATTTCTTTTTTATTTTCTTTCTTGACCCCTGAGAAGGAGCATCAGACTTGAAAGTTGCCACCTGGTTTTTGTGATTATTTCTCCATTTAGGGATTAAACAACAACCAAACCCATGTGCACATATTTTTCTGTTGCAAATAGGCAGCACAGACAGTTGCAAAGCGAAGAGATGGGTGTGTGAAAGAGGATTTCTAGTGACCCAGGGGAAAAGAAATAAAGGGATGAGTCTGGACCTGCCAAACAGCTGGTTAAACTTCAGAGCTCAGTTTAAGACTGTTCTGAGGCTTGTCTACCCACAGCAGAAAAAGCACTTTCTCCTCTGCCTGCCTTTGTTTTTGCACAGTTTCCCCAACACCACAGGCTGTAAGCTGCTCCACGCAGCAAGATCAAGACTTGTCTCCTCACGTGAGTGAAAAAACAGCATGTTTATAAACACTGGCTTTGGAGAGAGGTACAGGGGCCTGGTCAGACGAGTGCTCAAATACCTTTAATGTGTTACCACTCCTTTTTTTCAGCTGTTGCTAGCTACTCCCATCCCCCTGGGCCTGTACACACTGCTAACCCATTGCGGTGCAACCTGCGGTGGGGTTGTTGAGCCCATCTCGGCACGGCGCCAGCCCACCACTGCCTTCACCTTGGCTGGGATCCTGAGAAGAGGCTGCAATACCTATTAATCATAAACCCTGCTGATTAAATCCATCTAGCTATTTCACTCAGCTACAAGCAGGGGCGAGGGCTGTCCAGCAAGTGGCTCTGTCCTGTGGTCCAGCTGCCTGGCTGTCTAGGTTTAAAAGACAGGTATCTATCAAAGGGAGGCAGAAGCCCCCTCTGGAATGGGTAATGTAACCCCCGTCCCCCCAAAGAATTATTATAAATTTGAAATTGAGGGGCTTTCAGGCACAGACATATAAAAGATAAGAATAACAGTTCTTTTACTAATATATATATATATATAGCAATGATACAGAAAACACTGGTTTAACCCAACAGAGTTGGGGTACGACCTGGCACCCTGCCAGGCAGGGTGGTGGTAGCAGTCCAAATGAAGTAGTTCAGTTGAAGCGGTGATCCTGTAGAATATCTGGTCTCCAGCTGAAGGTCCAAGAGTAGCTGTGGTCCTCTGGAGACCCAATAGGCAAGGCTGTCTTGGGCAGTTCCAAGGCCAGGTTATATCCAGGTGGGAATGCCCGGCTCCTCCCTCCTGGGCGGAGCATCCCACAATAGTATCAGATAAACCATGAGTCATCTGATGGGTCTTAATTGCCTATTGGCTGTTATCAACTGGGAGTCGTTAACAAGAGATAACAGGTTAATGGCCCAGCTGCTGGTAATAGAATACAGCTGTGTTGTAACCTAGGACACTGGCCATGCACATGGAGCCAAGGAAAGAACTGGGTCTTCATCTATGTTTAGTTTGCTGCTGGTCCTGGGATTTCCACCTGCATGTTGCCGTGGTCTGACACTGCCAAGCGTGAGATTTTTCAGGATGACAGAAGAAGCTGAAAACTTCTGCCAAGCCCTGAACAAGCCTGTTAAAACCTTCACTGAACATAGGCAGGGGTGAGTAAGGGAGGATGGACCCTGTTCCTGTGCTGCAGACACCCTGCTTCACCTGGGAAAAGGGTATGTCAGGATCTCAAGCACAAGTCCAGAGCTGTTTAGAAAATGAAAATGAAAGCTCCCTTGAACATCTTTGTTTCTATTCTTAACCACAATTTCATTTGCATTGATGTTTCTGACCAATTCTCTCCTCAAAATAATTGATGGGGAAAAGATCAAGAGATGTAATTAAAAGAGAAACAAACAGAAAACAAAGGGAAGAGGGTAAATGGGTATGTGACTTCGGGTCAGGGAAGGAAGAGGAGCAGGTGGTAGAACTGATGAGGGAGATTTAATGAACTGCAATTGACTTCAAATAACAAAGGAGGAGGAACCTAATCCTACCATTGGATCTGTACACATATGGACTTATCATAACAAATGGTAATCAATCCATCACCCTTAAATTAAAGATAAGGTAGGCAGGAAGGAAGGGATGGAATTTATTCTTTCCTTCCCATCCCTCGCCCCACCAAACTAAATCTGTTTGCATGTGTCCATGTCTTTGTTGTCAGAATTAACGTCTGTCATCTCCCCATTCTCAAGCAAAGCAGTCACCTTCCCATGCTTCACTATGCCACTGTGGGCAGACCCCTTTAGGAGCTTCCCCAGGAATTCAGGACCCTGGTTACCCTGATTCTGCAGTGTATTTCACTTGACACTGATCAAGGCTCAGCAGCCTCAGAAATAAGCTTATAGGACTCGGTGTGTAAACGCTCACTGAGCTTTAATCAAATGCACATCACAGAGAGTCCTGCGTGACAGAAAGCAGAACCACCAGTCCTCAGACCTGCCAAGAAGAGCCTCATCTGCAATACAAGCATTTTTCCTCTTTTGTATCATTTTGGCCCTTGCTTTCTCATTCTAGAACAAGCTGCAGAAAAATTCTAGGATTTATACGTTATCTCCTTGTTTCAAGCTGAAGGCAAGTTCACCAGGTTTTCTAAATATATACCCAGGTTTTATGAATCCTCATTAAGTTTTCTAGGATAAAGTTTCTATTTTAAAGTCTGGATCATCCAAAGAGAGCTGCACAGTTGGACACCCCTTTCCCACACATTCAGGCAAGCATATCTGTGCACGTGGTTTTCTCTGCAGGATTTACCCTGCATTTGCCCTGGCAGGAAGTTTCTCCCCAATAAAATGCTTCTAACCTGGTGTCTCCATGGTCAGCAACTAGTATGTATTTCTCCTTGAGCCATGGGCAGCAAATGCATGAGCAATTCATGATCACCATTGATACATGTTTAAAAGAGTGAAAGTTTGTTATTTACAGGGTAATATCAGGAGCTAGGAAATACAGTTTTCTGTTCTTGCCATAACCTTGCTATGTAATTTCCCAGCATGTTTCATACTTCAGTATATTCCAGTTATTCCAGAAGGACACCACCAGTTGAGCTGAGAGTTGGCAGAGAGGAGGTGCCCAGACATGCAGAGTGGGACCTACATGGAGCTACAGTGTGGGACAAGGGCTTGGTGCCAAGGAGAGTCTGGAGCTGGCAGAGGGAATGTGTGGAGCACTTCGTTTCCAGAGGCATTTCCACCACAGCTACTATTTGAACAAAGCATTTGTCAATTCAAATAATTCAATCAGACCTCCCAAGGAAAGGACAGGGCAGGCACAGATGGACAAGGACATGATGTTGAGCCCTGACACATCAAATCAGGAAAGGGAGAAGAGGCAAGAAAACAGAAGTTTGTGAAATAGTTACCAAAGCTAAATTCTTCTCCCTATTTACAGCTCTGCAAGAGGAGCAGGAAGGACACAACCCAAGCACCACTTCAACTGTAATCTTTCCCATTTCCCTGCTGGCTCAGGCCCTCTTAACCTGCACATTGATGCCTGATGTTCCAGCTTCACAGCAGCTGAGGAGCCCCCACTAGATGCACCACTGGGGTTGCCCAGGCAGAGAGAGCACCCCTCATCCACCACATTCCAGCAAGCACTCAGCCCTCTCAGTTCCAGTCAGTGGGGACCTCCTAGCCTGTGCAGGTCCCCCATGCTAAGCTATTCCTACCTGGCCATCAGGAGAGTGACTTGGCCTGTTGGGTGGGAGTCATGGGAATTTGGGACACTGCAGGCACATACCAAGGAAGCACAGTCAAACACTCAGCAAGTGCTAAACCACAATACTGTTGTATCTGGATGACCTAGCTTCTGTGGGGCTGTCCGTCACTGGTTTTGTTGTCTCAGACCTGGGGACAGGGAATACCAGTGACAGAGAGCACCTGCTGTCTTCACAGAATCACAGAATAAGCTGAGTTGGAAGGGAGCCACAAGGATCATCGAGCCAGACTCCTGGCCCTACACAGCATCATCCCCAAGAGTCACACCATGTACCTGAGAGTATTGTCCAAAGGCTTCTTTAACTCTATCAGGCATCTTGTCTTTGTGTCAGGAATAACCCGAACGTGTTGCTGCCAAGCAGCAGGGTCATCTGCCATCTTGTTTTTGTTTTAGTGGCCACACGAGACCGAGTTGAACACCTTTTATGTGTAAACCACCTTCTCTTTTTGTGTACTTCTGTTGCTAATATTGTTGCTGTTGCTGTGCTTTTCTTATTCCATTGCTGTTTGCTTTCAGTAAATTGTTACCTCAAACCATAGTCTGCCTTTGTCCCTCTCACTGGAGGAAGGGAGAGTGACTTATTTGGGGTTTAATTCCCAGCTGTTTTTTTAAACCACCACCCATATCCTAAATGACACTGCACCTGGAGCATGGATTTGCATTGCATGGGTGTGTTCACTGCTCTTCAAATACCATGTGGGCTGATGGAGAGCTGATATGGCACACCCCATAACCCCCTCCAGCAGAGCATGATGAGGGCTGCCTGCCCCGCTCTGCAGCCTGCCCCATTGCAATCTCATTTGCTTCCACCAAAGAGGATGGATCCCCTCAGCCCACTGAAATGTGACCACAGAGCATCCCAAGAGCTATCGCTTATCATCACTGGCTCTCAAGAACACAGACATTTTCCAACAAGAGCACAGCACAGCATCACTTCCCTGCTCCCACAGGAACAACCACCAGGGTTCCTGGAGGAGCCATCAGGCACATCTCCCCATGCACACATTAATAAGTCACCACCTCACCACCCTCTGCTTTCTTCTGTTGGCGACCACAATTTTTCTCAGACTTTTTGCTAAAGAGCTTCTTTTCTTGCTTATTGTTCAACAGGAGCCTGAAGCAAAGTGTGTCAATGGCAAAGGAGGAGGGAAGAGGTTGAAGAGAAGCTTGGTGGTGCACAATTCCCCTCTCAGTCTGGCAGTTTGGGGATCTCTCTTGTCTTCTTTTCACCTACGAAAACCTGGCTGCTTGCCACAGCATAATATAGCAACGGGGAAAAGAGAGGAAGAAGGCTTAACTTTTATTTATTTTAGTGCGATCATTAGGATTATGTCAGGGGGAAAAAGCATTAATACATAATCTTTTCCCTGTGCTATACAACACTGGCTGCTTTTAATTTAGAATTAAATTGAAACACTCACTCAGAACAGCTTTGAACAGCAGCCAAGGCCTTCTCTTGTATTGTGTGAGCAGCTGGGTAGCCTTTCCACTCTCTTTTTTTTGGTCCACAGTGCCCTTTTTAGAGACCTGTGCTGAGGGTTGGTCACTGAAGATATTTGTCCCCCTTCCTCAAGTGCCAAGGGTCCCCCTGGCTTGGAGCTGGCACACCAGCCACAAGCAGAGGGGGAGGCCCAAAGCATGTGAGTGAGGCCCCCAGGAGACCGAACTTCAGCAAATAAAACAGCACAGCTACAAGTATTTCACAAATTAAAGCAAGAAGGGACATATCAAAAAGCACACCGAAAAGCATATTTTTTAAAAATGGTAAGTAGCAGTGATTTATGGTTTTTTCTCAACGGCACACATTGTTTTGTGTGCTTTGTCGCACACGATGGGGCAAGTTCGCACAAGGAGGTTTGGAGGTATAAACAGGACAGACAAGGCTGGGTGGGGTAAAGCCAAATTTAGTTAAGTGAACTGGTCATCCTGTTTTGTTCATACAATAAGCCTGCTCCAGACTGTTCTCACCAAGCTGATGAGAAATGTGCCCTGGTTCATTCCCTGTTCATTTTAATCTATATAAATACTAGGTTTTGTCAGGCTAAAGAATCCAGTGTAGACTCAAGCGCTTTCCTTAATTATTGGTATTCACAGAAAGAAAGAGTAAGTTTAAAGGCGGGAGGGAAGAGATTGCCACCCTTTCAGTGCTGCTGTGAAGGGAGCTCTGCTTATCACAACAGGTGCAAAGGCCACTCACAAAAACAGAAGCTGTTCAACACTGAAAGGCTAAGAAATTACTTATTCTCTTTGTCAGCTGCTCATATAAGCAGGGTGAAGACTACTTGGAAGGCAGGAGAGAGGGTAAAAAGAAGGGTTAATGTTTGTGAAAGAAAGAAAGAGAGAAAGGAAGAAAGAGAAAAATATGAAGTACATGAGCCCGCAGGTTCACAGGAGACTCTGGAAGATGTATTGACCTTAAAAAATATAGATTTAAAAAAAAGCAGGAACAAAACTAAATCCCCTGACAGAGCAGGAATGAGCAGCACCAGCAGGCTGGGGACTGGGGGAAATTTTAACAGTCTACCACTCCAGCTGAATGGTGAGGGGAACAATGCTGGCTGAAAGCACAGCATTCCTGCCCTTGCGCCCCCGCAGAAAGGGGCTGTACAGGTCTTTCTGATGGCTCTCTCTAATTACACGTTCTTGTGTATGGCAATTCATGGCCAGGTCTGAGAACGTCCCCGTTCCTTGTCAGAAGGATGATTTCTATACCACACCTAGAGAGTCAACATACTGGGGAAAAAAGTTATGTTAAAAAACAGAAAGCAAGTTCCTCTGATGAGAAGCCCACAATTTTCAGGGTTACTGTTATCCCTTGGGTTCTTAAGTGGGTTTTATTTCTTTCACCCTTTCCCTTTCAAAATAAGGCATCAGACGCAAAGGAAACTAGAATTTCGTTTTATAACATCCCTCCGTTAATCCCTAGATCTCTCTCAAGTACTGCATAAATTTCATCCTCTCTTCCTGGAGCTCACAGAGGTTGTTTAACACCTGGTGCATCTTATTTTCCAAGAAAAATGGTTGTGTTTATTTTAACCCGGCCTGGGATGATGTGCAAACCAGCCACGACTGTTAGATGCCGAGTGTTCCCAGAACCAGATGGTCAAACCTTCCTCTTTTAAGACGGCTGACTCAAAACCATAAAAGAAAACACCAAAAATGAAAACAATCATCAACGACAACATCAAAAAACACCCCGTGGTGGGAATAAAATATTTCAATGTTGGCACTGTGAGACAGAAAGAAACTCAGAGGAAAGAGAGTGTTTGATTTCCAACCTCTGAAAGCTAAGCATGCAAAGGAGGGAACTCGCTCATCAGGAAGTTTCCACCAGTGGAAGGCAACAGGAGGAATTCTCTAGCTTAAATATGACAGATGTTCATACCTCTGCTACCCAGAAGCAGTAAAAACCCCCTGTGGCTATTCTGACTGCCCTGCTAAATGAATGGTGAGTTAAGAGTACTAATAAAGCGCGGCGATGTGAGATGCCACTGCCTGCACCTGCAGGTTCTCTGGTAGCCACTTCTGGCTTCACAATTTACAGCCGAACACAAAGCACTTCATTTTAGCACCATGAATAGTGTCTTGCTCATCGTGGTTCTCCTCTCCTTCCTAGGCCTCTTCCATTCACAACTAGTCCTGATTTAATTGGGCTGCTTTGCTCTAAGCCACTGAGGGGGCATTGCTGGCACACACTGCACCTTTTGCACAACCAAATTTGCCTATGGCAGGTTTGAGGCAGTGCAGGGTTTCTGTTCATAAAGCTGCTCCAGCCTAACTCAGCTGAGAAATTCTACACTGAAGGTTAAGTCAGTCCAATACTAGGTTTCAGGCAATTCTGTTTTTGTACAGCCGACAGGTTTGTTCTGGTTTAATAGAACCAACTCCTCCCCTCCTTGACTGGGAAAAAAAAAAAAAAAAAGTACATTTTTATTCTGCTGTAACTAAAATGAAAATTAATTTTAAAAATCATCCACACCAGGTGATGGGCAGAAACAAACAAGATGAAAAGATGCCGCAAAACAGCTTGTGAAATTCCCACACAAAGGTGTAAATGTAGAGCACATAGAATCATTGAATGTTAAGGAATTGGAAGGGACCTTAAAGGTCTTCTACTCCCACCCCCCCTGCCGTGGACAGGAACACCTCCCACTAGACCAGGATGCTTAAGGCCTTATCCAACCTGGCTTTGAACACTGCCAGGGTTGGGGCATCCACAAACTCTCTGGGCAACCTGTTCCAGTGTCTCATCATCCTCACAGTAAAGAATTTCTTTCTAATCTCGAACATAAATTTCCCCCCTTTCAGCTTGCACCCATTAGTCCTTGCCCTATCACTACATTTCCTAATGAAGAGTCCTTCTCTGGCTTCCCAGTAGGCCCCTTCAGATACTGGAAGGTAGTTATGGGGTCTCTACAAAACCTTCTCTTCTCCAGACTGCACAGCCCCAACATTCTCAGCCTGTCTTTTTAGGGCAGTGGTTGGGATGCAGGCTCTCATCCTGGTAGGCATGAGGTAGCTTTTCCTTCTTTCACCGTCTCTCACCTCTCTAGAGGAGAACAGACAGAAAAACTGCCTAAGGACCCTGAAAAAACAATCAATTTCTTGTTAACCATCATAAGAAATAGAGAGCCATGAAAGTAGAAGAGATGTCTGTATGCTTTTCACCAACCACTTTTCCGTAACTTTTCTACTAATATTCCGTAAGAAGTATATGATACTGACATGAAAAGACTTTGTGAACATTTCAAGAAAGACAAAAAGCCCATTTCAAACATTACAAGGAGAGAAGGGTCTTCAGCGTTTTTCAGAGTTTCTCATGCAATTTTCTACAGTTCTTAAAAATGGTAAAGTCACATTAAAGGATATGTGCTCTGTAAAACGATAGAATCATTTAGGTTGGAAAATACTCCTAAGATCAAATCCAACTATTAACCCAGAACTGCCAAGTCCACCATTAAACCATGTCCTTAAGAACCACATCAACATGTCTTTTAAATTTCTCCGGGGGTGATGACTCCACTACATCTCTGGGCAGCCTGTTCTTCCACTCCTGTGTCTGTACTATTGCAAACTTAATCTCAACGTAGGACTAGATTTAACAGAAAAGATCACTTACAAGGCTGTTTATACTTGAGCTAAAATCAGTTTTCAAACTAAGTTAAACTGCAAAGACTAAATGCACAGCCAAGGCCTTAGTGCCTTATGGCACTAGGTTGTAGGAGACTTTCCAGTCACATCAAAGAGTTTTGCGTAAGGCTGTTAAGACTCACTGCTGCTCACAATTATAGGGCACTACAGGCAGAAAACCTGAGTTCTGCACCTCCTTCTGCAAGTACGCGTTCACAGATGGTCACAGCAGAAATAATTTCATACCTTCATGAAGTACCTCAAGATGCATTGTCATTGAAAAACAAGTCCCCCAGTGCACGTCAGGTAAATAACGCAACACAAAAAGTTTAGTAGACCATGCTGCTGAATGTAATGTCTGCTCTGGACTGGGCACGTTCTTGATTTTGGCAAATTCCCCTGGACAACAGGACTATAAGATTCTAGACACTGACACAACGTAGATGTTCAATGCCACATGCCTGGTACACACAGCACTCATTCATCAATGCCCCATATGCTGAAAAACCTTTTCTGTGCTAATTCACAAGGATGGCTGTTAATCCAC
This sequence comes from Pachycephala philippinensis, assembly GCA_013397055.1. NCBI lineage: Eukaryota > Metazoa > Chordata > Aves > Passeriformes > Pachycephala > Pachycephala philippinensis. The sequence continues at coordinate 451,181 of VWZT01008424.1, forward strand.
CATCCCTTACAAACCTCAGCAAAATCCACTTAGCTTCGAGTCAGGCATACTTCAGAAAGTATTTGTCCTCTCTGCACTGGGATTGAGAGAGACATACAAGGGAAGGGGTGACAGAAATACTGGAAGTCTAGCAGGGCTTGGGTAAAACCTCAGAAATCCTGTAAGGATGTGAAAGAAGCCACAAGCCCTATACTAAGGAGAGTGACTGGTAATTAAAACCTTGATCCAGCAAGTCATTTGAGTTTATTTAAATAGGTACTTAAAGATAAACGCAAAGCATTTTGCTCAAACATTTTGAGGAATATGATCCTTAAGGAAGATTAACAAGTCTTTAATAACACTTGTGTTATGAAATGTCATTATAATCAAGCAGTAAATCAATAGTACAGTAGCACATGCTGCAGATCACAAGGGCTGTTTTGCGGAACAAAAGAAAGGGCAACCTCCTCATCTTCTGTGACAGTGATATATGTTATATATACCTACACCTTTCAAACAGTGGCATTTTTGGTACCTCTAGTCACCCATGAGGCCATCTGTCTACATGAGAAGCAGTAAAATTTTTTTTTCCTTTGAATTACACAACCTTCCAAGCAGGTTAAACACAGGACCCATCTCTGCCAAAGGCTGCCTACACCAGTGCGTTCTCTTGCCTCACATTACAGCTCCCCTGGCCTCCTCCCCGTGCAGCAGCAGCGGTCAGACCTGGCTCAAGGCTGCTTGGAGTGCTCAGGGGGCAGATGAGTCACAGATGCTCCCCCAGCTCAGAGCTGCAAGGGGCCAGCTGTACCCGTGTCAAAGAGCCAGAGGGAAGATGCCCAGCCAGGGCCAGTGGAGGGGGGTGAGGGCAGAAATACAGGAGCAGAGATTTAGCCTAAACTGGAGCTGTCAGAGCTACATCCTGGTGAGTGAGATAATACATGCATTTCCCCTGCCTGGCCCAGACTGAATTAGCACATCTGGGGCCCACATTTACTGCCGCTTTGGAGCACCTCCACCATTAACACTAAAAACACATCCTGGAGGACATCAGGGCTTGAGATGAAGGAGGTGAGAGGGGAAATAAGACACCTTGCCTCCCCCTTCACCTTGTTCCTCCCTCCTCCCACATGGCTCCAAAACACTTTGCAACTTGAATGCTGTCAATCTCCGTATGGGAGAAATGTATTTATAGAAACCCCGTTGCTGTGGCTCAATGCTTTTATGGGACCAGATGTCAGAGGACATGAAGTTGATAAAGTAAAGCATAGTCCAAGAAAAACAGTCAAAATTATCTGCTGCCAGCAGTGACAATTACTGCTTCTCCAACTTCCATGGAGCAGTGCCAGTTTACCTCAGTGAAAAGTGGGGTTGGCAAGCAGGTACAGACATGAATAATTAGGCTGAGTAAGCTGTCTGACCAAGACATCTGCCCTTCACAAGAGAGATTTTTCTAGAAAGGGTTAATGCCTTCTCCTTTGAATTACTGCATGGCAGCTGCAGATGACATCAGATTTTCAGCCATACTGTTTTATATCAGCACACACAAAGCATCCCTGGAAGACTAAGCACTGCTTGAGACTGTAATCAGAGCAATGGCCAACATTATCACAATAAATAACAACATTAAGAGATTTCTTGATCTTATGGTTGTGTTTAAAAATAGGGGTATCTTCAAAATATTGGGGTACATGCAGATGGAGCAAAAGCACCAAGGGCTCAGGCACCTTTCTGGTAATCAACCCACAAGGAACACACAGATCTCAGGCACACATGTGAAACTCACCTGCTTTCAACTAAAGCCAGCAGCTCAGGAAGATGCCAGGGTATGTAACCAAAGGATCCATATAGCTATATTTTGGCACTGTGCAGGAAAGCCAAGGAGAAGTAGGTTAATTAAAATTCGTGTGTCATTTCCATTTCCTCTGCATGTCTACAAGACTGTTTATTCTCACCATCTGAAAGAGATTCTCACCATCTGAAAGAGATATTAATTGCTGCTCTTGGTTTGTGAGAATAAACACTACAAGAGATCAAGTTCCCTAGTGAAGCCTTCTCAGTTTTGCTTTTAAACCCCAACGGAACAGCTTGAAAGAGCTGCTTTTATCGGCACAGCAATTGGCTTAGGATGCAGGCCTAGGGTGAAGTCCATTACCAGTTGTCCACCAAAATTTTGTTGACAAAGACTAACATCAGCATTTGCTGCCTGTTTTTATCAGTCACAGCTCAATGTAGTAAGAAGATTTTGTCCATAGATTAGGTTTAGGCTATTTGCTTCAAATAATCCCCTTTCTTCACCGCTTGTGCCAGCACTGTGGTAGTTGAAGTGATTAGGAGCAGGTTGGATCCCAAAACAAGATCTTGCACACAACCTGGAGAGACACAGTATGGAGAGAATGCATATGTTAGCCCATCAGTATTTCAACATTGATGCAGCATCAATGCTGACATGAGGCCTAACAAAGACTGTGCTGCTGCACAGCTCATGGTGCATCTTGGAGATTGCTTATCTCCTGCCAGCATAACACCTTGTAGTTGCAGAGAGCACACAGCTTTGTGGTGATTTACCCCCATGCCAGGGATCACTGGGGGGTGCAGTCAGTGCCAGTCCAAAGCTAGCATAGTACCCATGACTGGTTTGATGTCAGCATCACTTCCATCGTCTCTGTAGGTGTGTTTTCCAAGTCCTGGGTGCTTAGACTTGTAGACCCTGACAGTGTCTGTGATGTGAATGTTTCCCCTTTGCCAACATCGCTTCCTTCCAGGCCTTCAAAGCAACTACAGCAAAAAACAATAACGTGTTTCAGCTGGATGGGCAATATCATTCCCTCAGGTCCAGGAACATGAGGCCAACAGAACTGGAGAAAATACAAAATAAGGTGCAACCTGCCTACTGTCAGACCCCAATCCATTTTACAATGATGCTGATGTTCATTGGAGTCTGAGTAGAAATGGTAAGGTTGGGGTGTGGAATAACACACCCACAGATTTCACTGATCCTGGCAGAGGGCTGATCTGTAGCCCTGCGATGAGCCACTGAAAATAAATGAGATAGGAAAAATTAGTGTCCAAGGCAAAGTGAGACACTGTAGAGTGAAATAGAACTCTTGTAGGTTTTAACCAGCCCAAGGAAGTTGTGTGTGCTAATGAACCATCCCGCTGACAGCAGGAGAGAAGCTATATCCAACAGGCCAAAAAAGTTAGATTACACTATTCACAGGCCTTTGTATTTCACAGAGATTTAGCAAGGAACACCCATATTACAGAACATGAACAGCAGGTGATGAAGGAGACTAGATAGCCCTTCAGCAACAGAATGAAGGTTAGACAAAAGAAACTGGACCATGCTGCTCATGCAGGAGAGTAAGGAAGCTCCAGCAACTATGCATCTTTGACAGGTCCTTCAGGTCCTGGAAGAGTTTTGGCAGGGCTGTAGATCAGGCTTGTATTATTTTCAAAAACGAAACATCGCTACCAAATAGTTGGAAGAAGTGCACGACAAACAAACAAAATATATTTTTAAAATTCGGCTGACACTTGCCTATGAATGTAAAAATTCCAAAGTTGGTCGTGCAGTACCTGTTAGCCACCTGAGTAACATGTGGTGTGGATGAAATGGATTTCAACTAAGCATAAAGAAAAGGAATTACTGTGGTATACTTTCAGCCAAAATTTCTAGAAAAGCGGCAGAGACTATAAATAATGAATTTCTAAGAGGAGACAGTCTGAGAACACCTCTCAGTTAACAGTACTTCTTTTGTCTCTCAACCAGTTATTCGCCTGAACACTTTAGTTCTCAAGAGATCTAGAGTGATGCAAAAAACCTACCTCTCTTGCAGCATCTGTTTACAAAAGCTGTACCTGCTGCAGAGACATCACAACAAAACAAATTTGGCTTCAGTGCTAATTTACTCACAGTAAGAGTCACTTGAGACAAAAGCTAGCTAGACCTGGAGTAATAGATGGCAATCTCCGTAAGTGTATCCAAACTAAATACTTCAGCAACACTGAAAGGCTGTGAAAACTGATGAGAAAACACACAGAAGTTAGAGTATCATCTTTTGGGCATTTCTGGGTAAGTCAAGGTATATTCAGGATCTTCTCTCCTCCCATTTTGGGGTACCTAGACTACATTCATTTTATACACAGCCCAAATGTTAGACTGATGTTTTACAAGTCACCCCTATTTTCTTGCATATATTGCCTTTCTACTACTGCAAAAATATTAGGCTGACTTGATAGGGTGGGGAAACAGTATTTTGTACCCACCTCTGACCCACAAGAAACAAACAAGATTTTTGCCACTGCCTTAAAGACAGTGGGAAGACGTTCTTACTGAGAAATAAAGATATATGTTATATTTGGGCCCATGTACCTTTGTTACACTGCCAGCGTAAATTGCTGCAACTCCCCTGGGTCTATTTCTAATACAAACAATGACAATTAAAAAACCCTAATGAATCCTTAGGCTTTTGAGTCAAAGACAGCACATCAGTGATCTGCTAATCAATGCATGGACCCCCTCGTGAAATGCTAGGGTGTCTCTGGAAACCCAGCATGTATACTTGAATTTTCCCCAAAAAGTTTTGGCTATATGACACGTTGAGAATATGTAACATATTTATCCCTACACCTTACAACAGTGCAACTGCCATTATTGGCAGCACAGTAATCAGATACTAAATCCTATCCATCACTTTGGAAATGTCACTCTAATACCAGCACAACAGCTCCAGTGCACAGCCTCCCCTGGAGACACTCTAGCCCTTGTACAAACAGATATTTTGAAAACTCACTTCTGAAAATTCAACTTCACCTCAAGGCAAACTTGTGTTTATTTATTATTATCTTTAGAGTATCACAAATAGTCATGCTTTTTTCTTTTTTTTTTTTTTTAACCATAATGCCTTTGTCCCCTAGAAATGATCATGCTCTGAATTATCCCAGCCCACAGAGAAGGTGGTGGTCACCTGGAAGCTGAAATAGACACGACATTTCCAGAGTCCCTTCCCCTAAAGCTCCTGATTGATGAGCACAGTTACTTACATGACTGCAAGGCATGCTGCAACAAAACATATTTTCCCCCTTGACCAGTGAAACATCTGGGCTTGCCCCCAGGTGTCTGTAGACACCAGTCCTACACCCATCAGAGCAATATTGTATGCATGGCAAAACTCCAACAAAGAGCACCAGGAGCAAGGTTAAATATCAGTCAGGGAGGTGCAACACCAAATAAAAGGTGAGATCCAGTGGGAGGGGAAAGATTACAGCAGTGCAGGATCCTGGGGTGCTCCTGTTACACACACATCCTGAGAGCTCCTCTGTGCTTTTGGTTTTAATTAGCATTTGTTAACATATGGAGATATTTACCCAGAAGGAAGGTCGGTGGAGCGGTTAGCAGAAACAGCCTCTCTCCCTTTCCCCCATTCCCTTCCCACTGGGGCACAGGGGCCAGCGCTCCAGCTGGTATAAATCTGTGGTGCTCTGCTGATTTACACCAGCTGAGCATCTGGCATCAAGACATTTCCGATTGTTTATAAAAAGAAGAGCAATGTGGTGTGCTACTTATAAATCTCTCTCCCGAGCCAAGGCTGTGGTCCTCACCTGTGTCCTGCTTGGCCGTGTTGCCCCATCCCACCACATGGACACAGCCAGGCCCACTCCTGGCCTCTGTTACCTGGAGAAAACAGGCACAGGATTCTATCTCAGATCAAATCTGTACAAAATGGAGGTGGGAGAGAAGAGGTGAAAAATCCCAGCTCCTTCCCCCAGCCACACAGGGAGGATTAGTTAGCCAGTGTTTATAAATTGCTCTGAAGGGGTCAAGTGCAGGAGTGATTGGTGTCAGCTTCTCAGCACCACGTTTAACAGTAAACCAAGGGTTACTTTTAATTTCTCCCAATAACTGAACAAATGGGACCTGGTGTCCAGCCTTCAGCTTGCAAGGGCAAGGCTTGGCCCTGTGCTGCCATCCCCTATGGTGCAGGAGGCATCACCTGGTCCTAGACAGGTCCTGGGAAGAGGCAGCACAGCCAGCAGAGAACACCCACTTCCAGCTCAGCCCCACTCAACCCACCTCACCTTATGCTTGCTCAGCTTTCTGGCCCCTTAAGTTCATGCAGGGGGATGTCTTTCCCCCGAGCCTGGTGGGACTGGTGTGTGCAGGGGAAGGAGCACTTGGGCTTGCTCTCCACAGTCCTCACCACCTCCCATGGCTCAAGCCATGTTCCCACCGCAGACATTTCAGTTCCATTCATACCTGCAGTTCTTGTTACCATTTTCCCCAGGGACAAGTGGCAGGAAGGTGGGTCATCCCCTTAACTTTCTTGCAGACCACATTTGTGCCTTTGCACCAACGTTGTTCCCAATCTTTGCCTTGCTTTATTGAAGAAAAAGTTATTCCCTTCATAGCAGCTAAGAAATGTTCTTCAAAATTGTCCAGCACTCACATCTTCAGGCTAATTGGGCTTCTAAACTGACTTGAATTCCTTTTCTTGTCTGTCCTTTATAAGGAAAATCTGAAATTTATACTATACATATTTTATTTATATTTAAAACTGCATTAGTTTCAAATATAGATTCAGTGAGAAGGAAATAAAAATAAAATTTTATATAACAGAAATATTTTTGCATTGTGGAAATATTTTGCTGATCCTTCTGCACTCTTGTGACTAAGCCAGGATAACATAAGATCACCCATCTGGCAGCAACCGCTGCCTCTGGAGACAGAAGAAGAGGAATCGTCTTAGATGAGTGCAATAAAAGAACAACATTTTACTTGGCCACAGTGGAAATGGTCAGTCTGGATAGTGCCACAGCCAACCATGGGGCCAGGAGATAGCCCCTGTCACTGTGGGTGGCAGATCTTGCCACGGGTAAATCTGGGAAAGAACAAGAACCTGAACCTGCAGCCACCCCATCTTCTCCAAGGCCACCAGAGCAACTTTGTGCAGCTCTCCTGTGGACGGAAAGCCAAGGTATCACCTTCCTTCTGGATCCCATGATACTGGGGCAGCTACACACCGCCAAAGGTGGCATCACAATGCTGACCACATCCCTTTATCAGTCTTGCTTCCTCAGAGAGGCAGCAAGGTATTTGGCTTTAAAGCACATAAGGGTGCAGCCTCAGCCCTGTGTCTCCTGATGTCCTTGGGAGTTTTGCTGCTGGCCTTAACAACCAGGCAGTCGGGGGGGTCACTGTGTGGTGCTTAAGCAGCCCCTCTGGAATCACAGGCCTAGACTGCAATTAGTGCTGATTTATTCTGGGTGACTATAGTTCAACACAGACCAGTACTGGTCTGGCTGCCACAATTCATCCTTGAGATTTGCCAGTAAAGGCAGCAATTCTTTTGATCTTCCTAACAGAGAAAATTGGAGAGCATACAATCAGCCTCTCTTTCTTCCCCACTGCCATTTGGATATGACTGCAAGTAGTCTGAGGGGAAGTTCGGCTTGGAGCAGTCCTGCTGCCCACAAAAAGTCAGAGGATTTAAATGCTCCCAACTCCACCCCTGAACATGTCAGACGTGTGGGAAAAAGATCTTGAAATAAGAGCAAGGGTATTGCCTGGGGCAGAAAGGATGGAGTGATAGAGGAACTCGTGGTATCATTTGACTGTAAAGCAACTTGTTTTACATAGATAGCACAGCTCGGTCTAGCAGGAATCAAGGCGTGACTGAAATTATTGTCCATGACCAAGCACACAGCAGGGTGTGCAGAGAGCCCAAATCTGTCCTTCCAGCTCCTTTCACTTGGAGCTGCTTGTTTGCTGCTCCTCCGGTGCAGATCAGAGAGGGCCATGGCTGGGCTGTACTGCACCAGCTCTGGACAAACACAGCAGCAAGTGCTCAGCAGGATACAAAGAACATTGTCTGCAGGAAAGGAGGGGTATCCAGGACATGTATCCTGTACAAAGGATCCACTGAGATGGTGGTCATTTATTCAGGCTCTCCATTGTGCTTATCCTTTGAGGTGTTTTCTGCATGCCCCTAGGCACTCATTCATTCTGCAGACAAGATGTGACCACATAACAATAGTTGCTGTAATGACAACTCTTCTAGGCTGAGACTGAGGGATCACAAGCCCCTTCTGAAGAGGGACAGGTGGAAAGAGAAGCCACCATCCCAAGCAGGGGGTTAGGCAGCGAGGCTTGAACAGAAGCACAGCCACAGGAGCAGGGTGTGAGCTCCTGCAGCAAACTCACAGCAAATCAGTCCTGTCCTCCCGCCCCCCAATATGGTCGTGATTATTGAAAAGCAGGGGAATACCAGCCGTGACATCTGTACAAACACGCCACAGGAAACCAAATTGCAAAGACATCAGCAATCAAGACCAGACTCTTGGTTTGTTTGTTCAGATATCAATATCCACTAAAGACAGCCCCAATCACGGCTGTAATTGGCACAGCAGCGAAGGCTCCCAGGGCAGTGGGGAAGGTGAATAGGCCAAGTTGGGCAAAGAGCAAACCTGGTCCCTCTGGGATCCCCTACTGTTTCAAGAACAACTTGTGAACCGTTGTGGAGCAGGGCATAACTAAATTGGTCTGGGGAAAAGAAGTGTCACACAAATGTGTCCTGGTCAGTGTCATTCACTGGCATTTTCACTTAACATTCATCCTGAAGTTCAAGCCAGGAAGCTGCCAGAGAAACCAGTCAGCTACAAGCTCTTCTCTCTCCTCCTGAAAACATCAAATAACCAAAACATCACTCACAATTAGAACTGTGCCAGCTGTTCCTTGTGATTCGTGCAAAATATAAGGCACACTTTTCCCACCAACGATGATAAAAGGTTGGTTTGTTTGTTTGTCCGTTTGCCTCAATGTTTAAACATTTATTCTATAGGGGATTTCTTCTTTGGAGGTTAACGCAGATCAAATGCTCTGTTCTTGAATCTTGGATGCCAGTTAAACATCATACTTACCATAAGACACCTATTTATAATGCAAACATTAGCATTTAGCACACATTTACTCAGAAAAAACAAGCCCATGCAAACTACAAATATCTCAACTTCAAAAAATCCAGGAGAGTCTCTTTTAAAAACCTCCAAGAGGAGACTTCCTTTAATGCTCTGGGTGCCTTGAAGTCATTCACAAATTAACAAGCACATAGTATGAGTAAACTGAGTAGCTTGAGAGGTGCATGTGGTCTCATTCTCATGGGGGCAGCGGGGGAAGTACCCTGACTTTCTGCATTAGAAGACTATGCAAAAAAAAAAAAAAACCCAACCGAACAACAAGGCTGCAGCACACTTTCCTTCAGGGGTCTTCCACTATCCCAGACATCCTAAAAACAAGGTGAAAATTCTGGTTTTTCTTCTGTCATCCACACAGATGAAAATCCATCTCTTCTGCATACTGTATGTCTCTATAATGCATCAAGCATTAGCACATACAGGCATGAAATATGTGATAAGATTAATAATAACAATACGTATTTTTTGCTAGAAATGCATTATTTTGCATCAAGACCTCAAGTAAGTTAATCACTTCAGCAAATATTTAAGAACATCCTGAAAGCAATGGGACTTGGGTGCTTTGCCTCGCTGGGCCCTCAAGATGCAAATATGAGCTTTTATTTTATCAGCTCTCAAAATCAAGAAAATAGTGAGCAAGTGCAGAATTCACTGGATTTCTCCAGATTCCACTGCACTAGAAACAGGGACACTCATTGATACCAGCAACAGTTTAAAACAGAGAAGAAAAATGTGGGTTTTTATGCAGCAGGTAATGAATTTCTGGAATATGTCCCTGCCTTATCTTCTTTCCCGCCTCTCACGGGATAGAAGCAATGCTGCTTATCTGTTAATCTTTCCCAAATTTTAGCTATCATCATTCCCCAGAGTAGGGTAACTTGCACGCCAAGGAAGGAAATCTACCTTCTGCAGAGAGAAATGTGGAAAGCTGAGTCACTTCAAGAACTATAAAAATAGTGAAAAATAGATACAATAATATTTCTCTCCTGTTTTGGATGCAGGGGAAGGAACCTAAAAATAACAACAACAACAAACCCTAAAACTAGTTTGCTCTAGTTATGATAATCCAGGCATAACATTTATATGAGAACATAAAATACAGCACACAGCTGTAAGTAAAACAATATGTGTGTTCCTGAATAATGGGAAAGTAGCTTGCCAATAAGGATATATTTTGAGCAAATGAAAGATGACCTGGAATTGACTCTAGAGTAACAACTTGATTACTTATAAAAATAGGAGGTAGGGGAAGAGAAAAAAGTAGAGGAAGCAGTGGTTGGGAAGAGCTTATGTTATGTGGTATTTGATGTATTTACTTTGAAAAGTTTCCTTTTGATGAATAATAAAAACAATGCAGTAACAGCCATCTTCATGCCAAAAAATAAGATTGGCTTGGGATTTTACGGCTAATGTGGCTCTACTCACCCAGATTCTTCATGTCAGAAGGCCACGTTTAAGCTCAGATGGTGAAACTGAAGCAAAAGAGATTGAATAAAGAATGATTCTGGAGGTGAAGGGAGAGAAGGGCATGTGGCACAGCTCCTTGAGAAAGAGCTTACTGGCTCTCCAGCCTGCAAATTGTTTCCATGCTGGTGTGCACAGCAACATACTAGTGTGCCTTGGAAGAAACCCAACACACTTCCCAGCTAATGCATTTCTTCCTTTCAATATCCAAAGTGAGCTTGGTGTTCATAAAAGCAGGAGATTGCCAGGCTTGTTGGCTAAAGAAATCCACCACCACCAATGAGGCATTTACCCTCCAGGCTCTAGGTCCTGGCAGAGCTGCCAGGTATGTGGAAGGGGAAGAGGGGGGACAATGCAACCCCATGCCAGGTTATTGCTGGGAAAGCTTGTTCTGTACGCTTGCAAAGTCTGTGGGAGGAGTGTTGTGATGCACGGCCCTGGAAAAAGCCATAGGTGAATGGTAGCACATTCCTCTGTATCTACCCAGATGATTAATGGCAAGGCTCCCCCTACCTTGTTTGAGCTCCTCAGCCCTCATCCCTAAGAGACTTCAGGGCTAAGGAGGTCCCTGTGACTCCCTGGATTCTTGTCTTTCTCCTGGTGCCAAACACAGTGGTAATTTCTGGAAGAGAACTGGTATAAAGCAAGAGAAAGAAGTAGAATCAATGCACTTTACACTAGTTTTGAGCTTCTTTAGAGTTAAAAAAAAACTTTTGTGGGCTTCTTTCAACCTGTACTTGCACGTTGTGATTTCACCCCTGTGAAATAAAAACCACTCTTATCCTTGTCCTTCTTGTCCTTTCCAATATGTGTGACCTTTGCCCTTTGCTGGTTCTCTCCACTTCTGGGTCTTTGCCCATCTCTCTCTCTCTCTCCATCCTTCTGGGACATTTCCTGAATTTTAAATATCAGCCTAAGAGTCTTCCTCCTTAGTTGCTGAAGAACACAGTATTGAGGTCAATTGCAATGTATTTCTGCCTAGCTCAAAAGCTGAGGGACTTCCTTGAAAAATACTGCAGACAATTGGTTTCATAGCAATGAGAGAGAAAACTTCAGGCCTTGTCCTGATTTCCAGCTAATCCAAGCTTACATGAAAGCTCCCTGTGACACACAAATAAATATTTACCATATGAATTTAAGCAACATTTCCTGCTTTGCAAAAACAAAGTTAGTGTTTGAGCTGGGCTTTCTGTCAAGTAGGTTTCTGATATACAGTGCTTGATATGGCATCCTGACAGGTTTCTTCTTCACTTTCTCAGCAGGACTTGTTCACAGGAAACAGGAGGACCAAGATTTATATACTTAAAGTAGCATTTTGTTGCTTTACATGAGTAATTCAACAAAGGTCAAGCAGTGAGAAGCAAAGAATGGAGGAGCAAATATAGAGGCAACACAAGGAAGTGAACCCGATTAATTTTTCCCTTGGAAATACTAGAGAGAGGATTGCTTTCCTTGGAGAACATGAGTTTGTTAACAGAGATGTTGCCATCATTAACTGGGATGACTAAAATGTGGAGTGCAACTACTTCATCTTTTATATAGCTCTGCATCCACAGAGGGGAAAGATTTTAGAAAGCAATAAGCCAGCAGAAAGTCATAGTTATTAATCTGAGGTATTTTATCTCTTTTCTCTGGCTACATCTTTAGCCGTGCATGTGAGTCTTTTAAAAAAAGTCTTTCTTATGCCCTCTGCTTACGCACCACTCCTTTGTTCTTTTATTGGTTTAAGCTGTAACTTACCAGGTCAAGAAAATAATTCCCATTTTTACTACAAGCCTCTATAAATAATAAGTCATACATATGTTAGGAGTAAGAACAAGAAGTAATTATTTGCCAAGGTCTGTCTTTCCTAGCAAAGAAAAAGCAGCCATCAATTGTGTAGGTTTTTTTAATAAAGTGGGTATCATCATGTGCACTGAGGAGAGAAAGGCCTCATCATAAAGAAAACAAATGGAAAGGAACCTGTTGGCACCTTGGCTTCAGAAAAGCCATATTTCAGGGTTTTTTTCACCAATAATTACTGTGGTATGGGGAAAGGGCTCCAAGTTCCATTCATTCTCAAATCACCAAAGATCCCTTATCATTCCCCTTGACGTTAGGCTTTTTTGTTGTTTTATAGGAGGATATGGGATTTCCTTATAATTCATTCCAGAGATTTACCTGGACTCCCCTTGAAAGAGGGTAGTTGATGAAAAAAAACTCTGAAAGAGAAATACAACTCACATTAAAACACAGATTTTCTTTCCAGTCCCTGCATACAGAGGGAACAGCTGGGTACCCAGCAGTATTCACACAACACCTGCCCCGGGGGCAGGGTGCATCTGTCTCCTCAGTGGAGCCCTCTCTCTTTGCCCCCAACAAGGTTGAAAAGGAACCGCCCAGTTTCATGCACTACTCCAATCTTCAGGATCTCAAGGAGCACTCTTCCTTTCCTGAGTCAGAACCTATTTAAGACATCTACTCTAATGTGGTTTGCCATTTAGGCTGCAAGCCTTTCTCTTTATTCAGCCCATTGGCCACCTTGGCGGGGATGAGGACCAATGGGAACTGCAAAGTTATGTCAAACTAAATCTTTGTCTTTCCAAATATAAGTTTCCTTGGTCTCCTATCAGCTGCCATTTCCTATGCTTCCACGGAATACTCAGGTCAGAGATTTTCCATACAGAAACACCCCGCGTCTCTCCAGCACTGCACCGTTGCCTTTTTATTTTTGATTTCTTTTTTTGTTAAATTTTACATCATTTTACAACACATACATTGCTGCTACACTGTGGCGAGCTTTCAACTAATAAGGAAGAAGCTTTTACAACTGCGTTTCTGAAAAGGCTCCAATTTATTTCTCATAAAGATCCTTTGGATAAAAAGCAGATTAACATTCAGAAGTAAGTTAAATGAAAAATTGAGCCTGCTCAGAGGGAGATATTAAAGGCTGATTGGCACAAAAGGGTACTTTCTGGCAAACTTCTCGAAGCACTAAAAGAAAAGGGTCAAGAGTCATCTGCTTAAGTAATGATCTCCAAGGCAAAAATATTGGCTGGCCCATCCCATAACTACAATGGACTATTATATGTATGTTCTATAGGCTGAATGCATCAATTATACTCATCATGTGGCTTCTTGAACATGCTTAACTTGCTATTTCCTTTTATTCAATGTGATAGCACATAATTTAATACAAAGGCATACATAAGAGTATTTTATACCTTCTCTCCTCTGTTTTAAATTTTGAGAATCAGCGGTTTCACTATGAATAATTTAGAGTGAAAAACTTTCAGAACTGAGGGGGTGGTAGGGCATGTCTGTGTCTGCAAGCGAAGTTCTGTCCACTAACCACACTTAGGCAGGATGGGAAACAGCTTTGCCAATCAATAGAGCATCATAATTCGCCTTCTAACAGGAAATGAGGACTCTGCAATAATGCAGTTTTAATTTTAATGCAATTTAAAAGAAAAAAAACACCCAGTACCAGATGCTCATCAGAAAACCATTAAATGTTATTACTATATGCTATTTCCCTTAGGAACTCTCATGGTTAAAAATCAACAATAAGAAGCAGCCTATACCCTTTTACAGCGAATCTCTCCAGCTGCAGTTCAGTTGAGAGGTCTGACAGGTCACAAGGTTCATCACAAGTTTGATTATTTCTCAAAAGGTAAGATGAGATTAGGATAATGGCTATGTTTTTACAGACCTTCTCACCACAAAGCCACTCATGCTCTCCTTCCCTCAGCCTGATGAAAAGTGGCTCAAACACAGCCTTGTGTCCTCTCTGCTTTTTTCACTGTCCTTTCCTAGGCACACGTGCTGTTTCATTTCTCACCAAATACTGAGCACTGGCCCATCCACATAAAGGTGGCTTCCTGCAGGAAAGCAACAGTATGCCTCAGAGGATGGATGGGTGGTGTCTCCATTTGAGACAAGTTTAGGGGGAAACACTCTGGAAGGAACGTCTCCTCCACAGAAGGCAGGTTTCAGCACTCCCTCCCCCAGCAGTATGAAAGGAATTTCTTAGATGAAAATGAAAAAAACTATTTATTTAACAAGCAGAGTGCCAGCAAGGCACAGGAAACAAATGAATAATGTTAGATAATAAACCTCCTCAATGGGAAGGAAGCTGGCGGATTCAGAATTCTTTCCTGTAGCTGGCTCGGCCCCTCACGAGGTCCGAGGCTGGGATGCGGCGTCCCCGCAGCCTCCCTGCTGGTCCATGGGGTCGGATGATCTGGTTCTTGGATCACAGCTAGGCTGAACAGCTCCAGAAGAGGAAGAAGTTACTGGAGGATTTTGGTATGCCAGTATGGCAAAATTTCTTGACTCATCTAACAGGCTGGCTAAAAGCAGGAAGATGCTCCCTCAGCTCTGCAGCGGTGAGAACGCGGGGCAGTGTGTGTGAGTCGTTGAACACAAACTGCGCTGAAAAATTTACCTGGCTTCTCTTCCCCTCTCTTCTGGACCCAGCTTAAAGCTGTGGGATCCATTTCTGGGCATAAAGCAGACCATAGGGGAATACAGTATTATCATAAAATCACGCCAAGAGAGATGGATGGATGGATGGATGGATGGATGGATGGATGGATGGATGGATGGATGGATGGATGGATGGATGGATGGATGGATGGATAAATGGATGGACCTCTAAGCAGGGCTCCTGCACCAGCATCCCTGCTTGGTTGACACCACTCTCCTCCTTCCCCATCAGATCACAGCAGGAGCATTCCATTCCACCACACACCACTCTGCTCTCCTGACATGAAGTCAGTGCTGGAAAACTGGTTATGTCAATGCTCCAAAATTTAATACAGCAATATACTCCTAGAGTTTCATTCACTGGTAGTTCAATCATTTTCTGGGAGAAGGAATCAAGGAGATAATTTTGTCTACAAAGCTGTTGCAAACTAAAATCATGGGAAAAATCGTTGCTGCTTTCTTGGAGAATTAAGTCAATGGTTTACCAAAAGTTAGGAACTTGAGAAATACTAAAGCTTCTGTGGAGTTCAAAACATAGTGATCCCAAAAAAGCCTTATACTGACATAAAATTATCGGTGTATTTTTCAGCTCCACATACTCAAAGAAAAAGGCAATATGGATGACAAACAACAGCCAGGTGTAACTTTCCTCCCATAATCCCTGAGAAATGGAAGGATAGTATACTGCAGGAAAAGGGAATGCTGAAACCACTCAATACTCAGAAAAAAAAAAAAAAAGGGGAGCCAGGATTCTTAGCATAAAAGCACAGATACAAAGACTCTCTTCTTAGGAACTGGCAGCAACACAGCACACCCAGATCACAAACTGGACAGACAGAATTGGTCTGCAGTGCTGAAGAAGCATCTGGCACTGCTTTCTGTGAGGAGGCTGACGTTCAAATAGTACCAGCTTCATTTTCACAGCAGACATCTTTAAGTAGTCAGGTAAGTAACCCCAAAGCTGCAGTGAGAATGCTGAGAATCTTCTAGGAAATTAGGCCAAACAGCTACAGCACCTCTGCACTAAGGAGTAATTGAACACTTTGATATGATAATTGATTATAGTGCATTGATTAAAGATGACAAGAGAGCATACACTCTCCAGATGACTTTCAAATTACAAAGCCACAAACTTCAAAGCTTATTTGGACTCACACAACAAAATAGATTTTGTTATTTACAATGTAAAAAAAATGCACCCTCTTAAATGAGGCAAGAATTTTAAAACAGTAAATGGTGAAATGGCACAACCTGAAATAAGGAAGTAATCAATGCTATCAAATGGCTTCAATCTGTCCTGAGGACTCTAATCATATCCAGATGATAGCATGGGACTGATTGGGTGTCTCTGGCAGCAATTCTTATCAAGGTCTGATTATGACAACGACAATAGGAAAAAGAAAAATTGGTTGTTGAGGGTGGTTAAGAAGGCCTGAAGAAATGTGCAAACAGTTGCTTAGTTTGCTGTAAATCTATCTGGTCTGGTGGATGCAAGTAAAGGCAGCAACTACTGTTGGTCATTTCCAGCCATGCTGAGATGCTTTTCATAAACTCAGCTAAACACTCACTGGAGAATAGTTTTACTTCATGGTAAAAGCAAACCAATTTGCAACCACTTACAATTTCTACAAACTAGCAAATCATCAGCAAAGCATCTTGACTTGCTTCCTGGATTTAAAAGCTTTTTCAAGCTCTCCTTAATTGCACATTATTTTAATTGCCGTGATTCTACCTCTAGAGCTGTAAGGGAACTGTGCAGTTGTTGCTATTGATTTATATTATTATTCCAGACAGGAATCAGGACCATGTTTTCCTTGCCATAATAAAAAACTTTACAAAGATATGACCCTGCACAGAGAGCTTTATCTAAATCTGCATGACCGGAGGCAACAGGTGGCTACAAGAGAGCAACCACAGCAGGAAAATGTTACAGTGCTCAAAGGAAAATAGTGGGCTCAGTACAAAGTTCAGTCCTATCACTGATTCAGCACTACATTTCTGGGCCGAAACCTGATACCAGAGTGTGTAGTTCACATCATCCAAAATTTGGAGATTACCTAGCACCTTCTGAAGTTTCTTTAAGGTTAATCAAATTTCCCTAGGCAGACCCTGCTTTGCTCAGTTGTTTCACATTGTGTCTGAATAAGCAACCCCTGCGACACAGCTTTGGTGCAACCAGGTGAAAGCAGGTGTCTAGAGCAAAGCTGGGATTCATCTCTATCGGAAAATCAAAACAAAGCTCAAGATACACAAAGTCATTAATTGCAAATACAACTGAGAACCTGGAGTTATGCCATTGCCAAAACTGCACTTCTAATGTTTAATGAAAAGTTACTTTCAGGATGAGCACAGAGGAGACCAGTCACAAACCACGGAACACTTGCTGCTTAGCAAAGGTGCAAAACAACCACGTAAGAAGAATTGTGGGTGCAGGCGACTGGATCCAACTCACCAAGCTGTCCTTTGGGAATGCAAGCACTGCTCTTTCCTTGGGGGAGAAAGTGCAGATGTTTTGCAATATGTTTACGCCAACTGTGTGAGCTTCAATTTCTTCATTACACAGTGTGGAGCTTCTAAGCTAGGTTATAGGTTAAAGGTTTGATTAGGGACCAGAGGTGAGACAAGAAGATTTTAAAAAGTGTTTAGAAAAAGGAAGGAAAGTCCCACTCATCCCACTGATAACAAACACTATCTTGTCTAAGGGGAGTGTACTACTGCTGGTCTATCATGTCCCCAGCTGGTTACATCTTTGTTTCAGAGGTTTGGCCTGTGGAGTGCCATTCCTCAGACAAGGACACAGCAACCTTCACAGTGTCCTGTTAGTCAGAGGCATTTGGCAGTGAGGGGAAGCTTGTTCGAGATTAAAGGAAAAGCTGAAGCTCCTAATCACAAAAGACAATACAATTTTTAAATGCTTCCCACCACACATGTGTGAGAAAAACACAAGAACTTTATTTAAATTCACATTTCTGTCTTAATGGCTTACAATTGCTGGAACTTACTTTATAAAATTACCTTGTGTGAATGTCATTGAAGAGAAAGACACAGAGTCAGTGTTGTCACTGCATCGGTATGGGGGCAGTCCTGGGAGCTGAAATAGCAGGCAATGGAACAGCCAAGGGATAACAGAAGCTAATCACATCAGGTGGTGTTCTCCACTATCTCAGCTATCCACTGGTGCGCAGCAATACGAGGGTGAATCCATACTGGAACAACTCGCCCTCTTCAACCACAGAATGAACACCACTTGCAATGAGAACCTATTTCCAATTAATCCTTTCTCCCTTCATTCTTGTTTCAGTCATACCTTGAGCAACTCAGACTGAAATATTAAGTCGGGAAAGATCTGCACATCAACAAAATACCTGTGAGGCAGCCACTCTGCCCATCAGTCACTGCCATTCCCCAGTCTCAGGGAAAGCATCGGTCTCTTCCCTGACATGAGTACCAGGATTCACATGTCATGATTACTGGCAGTTTTCAGGCTTATTGTAGCAATTAATGCATGAATCATGGAAAGGTCCCTACTTTGCGCACCAAGGCCATAAAAGGCACATTGTAAGGAAGGAATCTGTCCCAGGTGCCTTGGGTCAGATTTCTAATCCAGATGAGTTACAAATACACCTGAGTTCCTCCTGTGGCATCACCCAGGCTCATACCCCTCTCTGCCTCCTCATATACACTGTCAGATTGCCACTGAAGACGATGCTGCTATGCATCCTCCTCCCTAGGAGTCCTATCAGGACTGCAAAAGAATCCTCTTGCCTCTCCCACTCCTGCTTTTACAACCCCATCCCGCTGTGGGAGGACCTGTGAAAGAATAAACGAATGACCTGCCCACCCCACCTCCCAGGCCTGGCGAGCCAGTTTTGTTGTTGGGAGGAGAGGCAGAACTGCCTCCTCCTGTCCCGTGCCTCCCTGTACCAAAAACCCATTATGGTTATGAGGCTGTAAGTCTGTACTGCTTTGTAGGCTAAAGGGGAATTAATGCAGCTGAATTTGGAAGGACAAAGAAAACCAGTGTTGTACTATGATCGATGGTCATTGATCTGATGCTAATTAGTAAAACAAAAAAAAAATTTTAAATATTGGAATTACATAAAATCAGTTGATTATTCATTCTAGCTGGTTTCTTGATGTATTTGACTCCAACTACTAGCAAATATTTCTTACTAAGCACAATGAAAGGTAAGAAACTGAACAAAATTGCCACCTCCTTCTACCTTTGTTCAGCTTAGCAATGCACTTTGCATGAGGAGATGCTTTGCATGAGGAGCTTTGCATGAGCTTTGGGATTTAGATCCCTAATGTCATCTCGTCTAATGTAAACACATAAAACCCTCTAATCTTTTCTTTAATAAAGCTTCTTACAGACGTCTCAGAACTCATTGTGTCTTGTGAAAGTGAGTCAGTTTCCTGTGTGAAACAAAATTTTAACAGGTCGCAGTGCCCCGTTTTCTATTCTCTGAAAGCTTCTGATATTGATTTCTGTATGAATGAGTCCTTAAAACACCTTCTTAACCTGGCCTCTGGTGTCCTTTCTTAGGGCTCTTTCTTATCCATTTCCTTTGTACCAGCCCAACCTTTACAATTCTTCATTGAAATGGACAGTGCTTGGAAATTATATACCTCAAGACAGTGTGCCCAGTGGTATTTGCAACCCTTTCAGGAGGCCAGTGATTATTGTTGCATGTAGTCACTGTCTCAGACAGGTACCAGGACCTGAATGATCTTGGTGTTCCCTTCCTGTCTTCACAAAAACGTTTTTCTTCCCCAGCACTCTTAGCCCCCCACTGCCCCACTCAAAGCCTCAGAACTTCAAGATGAAAGAATGAGACAGGAAAAGGGGTGAAACCAGCAACAAGGGTGCTCCAATAATTGGACCTGCCCCCATTTTCCACACCCAACTCAGGTAAAAGAGGCTTTGCAAGCTCTGCACCATGTGTCTGCTCCAGCTCTCGAGGGTCTGTGGATGGTTTTGAGCCCCTGTGGGAACAGAAGCTCTTATGATGGGCATCAACTGATTAGGTAGATTTCACAGATTTCACGGAATATTCTTAGTAGGAAGGGACCCGCAAGGATCACTGAGTCCAGCTCCTGAATGGATGGTTCATAAAGAGCTGACAATGGTAACAGCACCGCAGCTGTAAGAACCATCTGAAGCAGACAAGGAAAATAGACTAAATTTCTCACAGGGTATAGAGTGGTTGGAAGGGGAAGTTCTGCAAAGTTGTAAACTCCGGGAAAAAAGTGAAAGACAAAACTGAAAACAAACCTCAAAAATCTTTCCTTTGAGCCGGAGTTGAACCAGCGACCTAAGGATTGCTTTTCAGAGACAGCCTACAGTCCTCCGCTCTACCAGCTGAGCTATCAAAGGAAGGTAAAGGAGTGCCAAGAATGAGTCAAGACTGCATCAACAATAGCCTTAGGCTCTAATGGGCCTCCATATGTATTGCTTTTCACAACAGCAAAACAGTATCCAAAAAAAGGCACAAAGATAACTCTCCTGCAAAATTGGATTTTGGTTACAAAACTGCCAGTTTTCTTTGCCAAATAGTTCACAGTTCTTGTAAGACTGTTGGTGGTGGTAGCGTTAAGGTTGGAGTTCTTCTCATGACCCATATGAAATCTGTCTACGGCTTGACAAAGAAATTTGCCTGCTCTTTGGTGACCTTGCCACATTTCCTAAGTTGAACTAGGAACAGAGGGAGACCTCCCCTCCACACAATTCTCCACAACAGTTCTCCAGCCAAATCCAATAACAAAATAGCAAACAAAACAGTTAACACCTCCCCGGCAGCTTCCATAGTGAATGTAGAGGAACAGAAGAGAAGGACAGAAAGGAATAACCACTGTGGTTTCAATTCAAACCTCGCCAACTCCCTCAGTGCATGTAAGACCCCTTGAACACAGATGAGGTTGCAATGTCTGGCATTGCAACCAGTGGCCTCCCCAGCCCCTGGGCCTGGAAGGCTGAACCCTTTGTGAATCATCTAAGCGCTGCAGCTCACAGCTGTGGCAATTGAAAGCAAACTACACTCTTTTTGAATTATAGTGATTCACCAGCATTTGTCTGTCTGAGCAGCAGGGTGGGGCACAAAGCTGTGAGCAGACACCCTGTTTGCCGAAACCATGCCATCCTACTTGTGATGGGAGTGTGTGCAGCAGTTACCTCAGTGCTCTACAGCATATCGATCCTTAACCCATGCTTACCTCCACCTCCTCCTTGTGACTCAACCCCAAACACGGGGCTGTTGCAGAAAGCATGTAGCCAGCAGGTTGGGGGAAGTGATTATTCCTACATATTCAATGCTTATGAGCTTGAATTGGGAATGCTGTGGCCCACCTTGGATCCTTGGTACAAGGCAGGCACGGACATCATGGAGTGAGTCCAGTGGAGGGGCACCAAGATGGTGAGGGGGCTGGAGCACAGGGTGGAGGAGGGAAGGCAGAGAGAGCTGGCCTTGTTCAGCCTGAGGAAGAGACGGATGAAGGGGGATCATCCCGCAGCCTGCAGCACCCAAATGGGAGAGTATGGGGAAGGCAGGGCCAGGCTCTGCTTGGAGGTGCACAGTGAGAGGTGACAGTCACAAGCTACCACCAGAGAAATCTTGTTGAGATATAAGGGGAGAAAAATACCATGAAAGTAAAAATTTTCACCATTGCAAAGTTTGTCTGGAGGGTGGAATTTCCAAAGCTTGACTGATACAGCCCTGAGTAACGTGACCTAACTTTAAAGTCTACCCTGTCTGGAGAAAGAGGTTGGACCAGCTCCTCTTCAGAGGTCTTTAGCAAATGAACACAACAGTGACCTCCATGTCAGGAGGGTGACTCCCCAGAACAGATGGACTCACAGCAAAACTATCACCACATACATCTGTTTGGAAAAGACAGCTCTTTGCCTTAACAACTAAACTCGCACACACATTTTATTTATTTTCATACGAACAGACATCTTAATGCTCCTCCACTGCTAAACCAGCACATATCTCAAAACAAACTCAATGTCTCACTGGTTTCGTTCATGGGAATATAGGAAAGTCAGGAAATATTTGACTTATCTACAAGGTACTGTTGCAGTTTCTCAGAGGCCTAATCCTGGGGCCTGTGGTGTGTCATGACAGTCACTTACCCACCAGCAACACATCAGCTGATGCTGTAAAGAACAGCATATGGTGGAGAGAAAGAGAACTGCTGTATGCCTGAAGGGGCAATATCTGCACTCTCTGGGGTCAAATGGCCTACACGGAAAGAGGACCCATATGCAAGAATGTGGGGTTAATCTTGTACTGGAGAAAGAATGGCACAACAGATAACAAGGACCCAAGCTCCTAAATCAGAGCAGATAGCATAGCCCCAGGGATCTAATCTTTTCCAGTTTGCAATCCCCACAGCATTTTCAAGAGGCACTTCAGGCTCCTTTCAAGCCAATTTAAGCCCATTGTCATGAGTCTGCCTTACCTGAGTTACCTTTCACAGACCCCTTAAAAAGAATTCACTAGTTCTCACCCACACATTCAAGGACCCCAAAACTGAAAATTATTGCTCTACCCAGTTTAAGTCTTTGGCACTGTCATCTAATCCAACACTGAGGTAACAAATACAGACTTGAGGGCTAGTATCGCCATCTCTTTGCTGTCAGAAGTTGTTACTGGTGAAGATAACCCTAAACAATTTGTATTCTCCTGTAAGAAATCACTAGTGGTTAAAGTCAAGATAAAAATTCAAATGGATCAGATAAAAAGTGGATGCTGTTACTATCTATGCATGAACAAATGGGATGCAGAAACCACAGTGTTGCCTTGACAATAAAAAGCATTGGAGATCTCTTTTAGTGCAACTTGCTAGCAGTGATATATGGGTGATTTGCAAAAGATATTCTCCTAAACTACAAATGTACCCTCCAGGGCAGCTTTTCAAAGTAGATATTCCTAGGAAAAATTAATTAATATTTTCTTGATTTTTTTTGAACTTGGTAAGCTTTGAATGCTTAACAGAATTAAAATTTGGCATGGAGTTCATGAAAGATCTCTGATTATTTTGATTCTTTTATCTGATTAAATGAAGATACCAAGCTTTGAGAGCCATGTGACTGGAGCCCTGAGCTATACAAAGGGAACAGCTCACCTGTTTCATGTGGTGTAGAATAAGATGAAAGGAAAGGATGTAGCTTGAAAGCAGGATGGAGAGCAGCCAGAGGTAAAGCTACTAATAGCTGGACTGTATAATTACACTTGGTAATGCTATGTGTTTTGTTAAGCTCAGATTAGCATATGATGGTCTCCAGTGTTTTGTATACTTACAGGCCGACTTTCTAAGGTGGCCTTAAATGGTTTAAAGAGTTTTGGGTTTGGTTTTTGGTGGTTTTTTTTTTTTTTTTTTGTTGGTTTTTTTTGGGTTTTTCTACCCAGTGAAAAGCTTTTAAAAATCTGGTTTATTCTGAGGGACTTGCAGGAATTGTTTTCTTTTGAGGTGGAAATACACACATGCTCTGAATGCGAGCATTAGGCTGGACTCAAATTTGTGAAATCTCCGTGTTCACTTTATTTCTGTCTGGTGTGTGTTACACGCCACTGGTTGACTGCTGTGGGTTCTGCACCACCAGCTAGCGATGATCTCAGGGTATCTCAATTTGGCAGCATTGTTCGATACTCCTGCAAGAGAGGAGATTTTCCTAAAGACTGCTACTCACAGCCACTTGAATTTAGAGTCTGAAGCATCAGGGAAACAATTACCTCCCTCTGGTCTACCTGTTAAAATTCAAGATAGAAATCTCTTTGGGCCAGGGACTATCTTTGTACTTAAAGGCTGAATAGCAGCTGGCACAACAGATCCTCAGCCCTGTCTGATGCCCCTGGGCTCTGTTGTGATGTAAATAATATGTAGGACTCCTTGGGCCAGCTTCAGAGACAACTCTAATAATGTCAGTGTGAATGAATGCCAAGGGGCAGGAAGGTGGGAATGAAGAAAGAAAAGAATTGGGAGAGTACATGAAGGTTTCATATAAAGGAAGTTTGATTGCCTTGCCACAGTGTGGGCTGCATTTCAGGAAACACGGAGTTTATAGGATGTTACTTACAGCTACCAGTTTTTGTTGTGCTCAGAGAATCCATTTAATACTTCTGATGCTGCTCTGTTATCGGTAAGACATCCAGAGGGAAGTATCCTTTGGGTATTCAACACCTGAGCTGTGTATGCTGAATTTTGCTACGTAACAACCTTATAGGTCTGAAGAAAGGAGCTGGGAAAAGAAAATATTATCTTTACAGGCAAACTGGTTTAATTCCATCTTCTTCCTATGTATGGCCAGTACCATCAGCAATTAAAGCACAAAAGTTGAAGTCCCAGGGCAGTGGCCAGATATCAGATCCAGATTGCACAACTCAGTAGGGATGATACAAGTGCCTGAGAGCTCACCCCATCAGCAGGCATGGAAAGAAGTACCCTCCATGTAGTTGTCAAACTATTCTTCAACACGTTCAATGTTCAGCCATGTTAAGTCAAGCTACAAAATGCAGCGAGCACCATTCCTGTCCTCTCTCCCACACAGGGTTCCAAGTCTTGCCCTTCTCCTGGTGAAAGACAAGACTAATAATGTGTGAGCTTTTCTTTGATGATGCTCAGCCCAGAAAGTTTTGATACTTGGGTGACAATTAACTTCATCTGGGACCTGACATTACGTAGATACAATGTACTAGCTCCTAGCTGCTGCAAATTGTAAGCCATTGGAGAGCCTGACCCTGTGTAGGTTAGCTTAGTTTCCACCCAACCAGTACCACGGTGCACTGTTCATTTGTTTGTTTAAGCAGTTTTTCGCTCTGTGTGTCCTTATTGCTTTGCAATTGCAGTTGTAAAGGCTGTGGCCTCACTGGAGGCTTCAGTGGCAGCAGAACCCTGCATCACCTGAGGAAGGGCAGTAGTGTAGAGTACAAAAGTGGCAGTATTTGGGACACAGGAGAGCCCACCACCTTCTGTGACTGCTTCCCTTCAGGTGGCAGTGCTTCCACCCAGGCACTTCCCTTCCCCTGCTCATCAGGCCTCTCAAAGTATAAATGCCCTAATGAAAATGAAACATGCATGTCATATATAACGAGGAAAGGCTCAACTGCTGGCAAAAAAAATAGTGTGAAATTACAGTATCAGTGTGAGAGGGAGAGATATGAGCCCTCATTCCCCAGGAGAGAATTTGAAAGTGCATAATTTTCTCCATTCACAAGTGGCATTTAAGGGGCAGCTTTTGGAAGCTAAGAGGAAAACCCAGAAGAAAAAGAGCCATTACAAGTGGAGTGACTATTTCTGCCCTAAATATTTGGGACCCTTTTTCAAACCATACGCTTGGTTTAGCACTGGGAGATGTGCATGCACAGCCCTGCTGAACTGGTGTGTTCCTAATGTGTTTTTCTACCCACAGCTAATGATTTATCTAGTCTTTCTGAAGACTCAATGTCAAATATTTTAGGGGTCCCANTGGAAGAATTTAGCAGTCCCAGGTAAGGAGAAGACTTGCTTGTGTCAGATCTGGCTGTGGTAGGGGATACTTGTCTCTCACACTCATGAGAATATAATTTATTTTTAAAGAGCACTTTAATATGGCATAACAATATTACCGCACATCTTGCTTAAGCAAAGAATTTTTCCAATCTATATTCAGTGCCAGCTAGAGTGACTATAAAATGAGTTACTGTACCTTAAATTTCTGACTTGGCTATAGTGAAAGGAAGTTAATTAGACAAACTCTGACCATGTCTTCTCGATCCAAATCCGCGTTACTTGGACATATAAGAATTACCAGGCACGTGAGAGCTCATGTTTCTGGAGGGAGTTGGACTTAAAGGATGATATAACAGGTAAAGGAGTGGAGAATGATGGCCACTGTGGGGCCCAAACCAGCGAAGCAGCAGCATTTAAGCTCTTTTCCAGCTAGACTTTAACACCTCACAGTGCAGCCAGGATATGTTAGATGCATGTCTGAGGCATGAATGCTGGCTCAGACCACGTGTAAAACTAAGCTCTAAACACAGTTTGACTTTTCCAGGTTATTCTTAATTTCAGAGAACAGCGAATGGGAGCCAGTTGCACACACTAATCCTGATGGAGCAGACCATACATTTCATAGC
Source organism: Pachycephala philippinensis (assembly GCA_013397055.1). Taxonomy (NCBI): domain Eukaryota; kingdom Metazoa; phylum Chordata; class Aves; order Passeriformes; genus Pachycephala; species Pachycephala philippinensis. The sequence continues at coordinate 477,181 of VWZT01008424.1, forward strand.
CCATGAGGTCACTGACCTCCTTGACTCTGGCAAACTTCTGGGCCATAAGAGACCTGGACCTACCAGGATTCAGCAGGCCAGGCAACAGCAGTATCAAACCTGGGTTTTACCTCAGCCATCAGAAGCAAAACCTTTGGTCAGGCATAAGTGTTTTCTGATGCCTCTTTTGCAAACATCGGAGTTTCTGGGAAATTATTCTTAAGAACAACTGTCATCTTATAAAAAAAAAAAGTCTGTTCTGTTCCCACTTCCTTATCAGGAGCTGGGCTCCAAACTATGCCCAGGTATTATATGGTCCTCTTTTCTGGTATTCCTACCTTTACATAGTCAGAGCCAAACATTTCAGATATCACTAAGTATCGAACGAGGAGTAGGGCAGTGTTAGTATCAAATTTAGTTTCAGGTCAAAACATCCTTTCTGAAAGGGATGAGCAGACTTCAGAAGGTAAGAACAAACACCCAAAATAATGGCTACCTCCCTACAAGCTGCATAATCCTTCCCTTTTCTTACCTTAGGCTTGGATACAGCCTAACCTTAAAGAAAGGAGCTGGGCCAAGGCATCTTATTGCTACTACTTTGTGTGTGTTATTTGTATTGCTACAGGACTCTGGGACCCCAGATGGGGATTAGCGTCCTATTGAACTAGGCACTATAAAAACAAACACCACACAGACAGTTCCCTGCCCCTGAGAGCTAATCTTTCACCATTTCTCTGCAGCATCTGGGGATAGAGCAGGGCATAAGAAGGTGTATTAGGGTATACTGCATGGACTGCAAGTAAGCTTATTTCTGTAACCCTTGTCTTTTCTTACCCTACCGCCTCCTATCTTACCATCTCAATTTAAATTTAATTTGTGAGCTTCTTGGGCAAAACTCTTTGTGTCTCTTCATTTGTTGTGTTTATTGTGGTTTTATTTTTTTCCTTTTGCATGATTTTGAGCCACAAAAAATAATATACCTTATTGAAAACATGAAAGAAATGTTCTTTCCCTCCCTAATAAAATAAATGGACATGATCTATTTAAATGTGCATCTCTGAAGTGTTATGATTTTGTACCTCTATAGAGCCTAATGGAAGTCTGTGGATCAATGAGCAAGACAACTGGTATAGCAATACAAATAAAGAAGTCTGGTCTGCATGTATATACACACCAAGTACTTCTCCAGATGATATGCAGACAAAGGAGATGTATCTGCAAAATAATTCCTACTGGTTAAATACACAAAAACCTGCTGGTATACTGCATTGTGATTGATAAATTGAGTTTGCAGGACCTCATAAAGACAAAGCAACGTGACAGAGTCAAGGGAATACAATCTCAGCCTCTCCAGGGCCTGGAATGAAATGCGGACATTCTCCCATCTCTACGGTCATTCCTTCCAGGCCAGCCTCATGCCTGCAGCATCCTCTTCCCCTGCCTACAGCCACAGCAGCTTCAGTTGTACCAAGGGACTGTTTCTTGGGAAAGGAAGGTGCTGGCACACAGGCAGTTTCTAACCTTTCCTAGGGAAGAGAGACTGCCTGGACAGAAGAGGCTATAAGGCAATAGTTACAGCAATACCGTAGGTCCAACAGCTCTGCCACCATCCGTCTATACAGAATCTTACATAACTTATTCGTGCCCTAGAAGAGGAAGAGGCATTTGTTGAAAATTTGTTTAAAAGGCTGTGCTGAAGAACTGTAAACAATAAGGTGTGTTAGTTTACACGGACAGAGTAAGGAGGAGCGTACAGACAGTGTAATGGTGCAATTCATTCCTGCTTCCCCTCCAGGCCACGTGTATCCACCCGACTGCCATCTCTAAATACAGCGACTCTCGCTGCTGGCTTGCAAACCTCGAATTTACTCTGCCCAAGCCGGCAGAGTGTGTGATAGAGTCTCCAAAGAGACAAAGGCTTCTGTCGGATTTCACTCTGCTTCTTCTCACAAGCAGCAGAGAAGGGCGGGGTTCGGAGCTTTTGGAGGTGTATCTGGCAGCAGGCCAACGCGTGCAGCCCTTGTGAGCGCAGCCTGCCCCGGCCCGAGAGCTGCACACCAGCAGAGCAGGGGGTCGGGGGAGCCCCTTCACGGTTCCACAGTCAAGGCTGTGAGCTATTTGGATTAGATGAGGAATTTCAAGTGGAAACCATCTGAACGTGTGTATGCGCCTGTGCGAAGCTGAACTATGTTTAAAGAAAACAAACGGCTTCTTACAGTACCTCTGCAAGGTCCCGTTCTAAAAGGGGGCAGAAGTAACTCTCGTTTTTCCTGCCACTGCAAACTTAAATGGGATCATGGGGGGTGGGGGGCTGGGGAGGTGGGTCCTGTGTGCGGAGAATCAGGAAAAACCCATGACAGCAACAGTATGAATAAATTGGCAAGATACGCTGTAAATAGCTCTGATGCTGAACAAAAATAAAACAAAAAAAAAATCATATTGCAGCCATTTTAAGATTTTTGCTTCCTTCTTCACCCCTGCCACTAAGCAGGCTTCTTCAACATGTGACAAGAAGAATTCAGAGGGATGCTTGCCAAGTGTTTTCTGACCCAAATCCTAGAGGTATCCTCCATCTGCAGCAACAGACAGCTTGCTGTGGTCTGTCATTACCTTCTGTTTGGTTTTCAACACCAGCTACCCTAGTTAATGAAAGAAGATGCAACCACGGAAGACAACGAACAGACAAACTTTAGCAGCATTTCTGGGAAGCTTAGAGGAAGACTTCTCTAATCTTGAATAGGCCAGAATACTGGACAATAATGACTGAGGCATGTATATGTAACTGCACTGCTAATAGCAAACTCAAATATTACGAAAACAGGCTATATAAAGCCAGGTGAAGAGGATTTAAGGACAAGAAATGAAAGGCAGAGCTAACCATTCAGTTTCTGTCACATCATCACACCTACCCGACTCGGCCTCTATCTGGAGGCAATAAATGTCATAGCTTGAAAGAGCCAGGCTGTCAGAAATACTTTTTTCCTGCAGGACTGAGACCCAGCTACACATCCATAAAGTTCTCCTATGTAAATGTTTGCATGTGGCCCTTCACATCTAAGGTTTGTAGCAATGCATGGTATTTAGCAAAATGCCATTCCCCTAAAGGGCAGCATATTTTTATTGTTATAATTTTGTATGGAAATTAAGACGAACATATTTTAACATGGGAAAAGAAAACACTTTTTCCCCCAGCTAGGCACTGCTGCTTCACTGTGCTGCTGCTGCTGCTGCTAGTGGCCTGATATTTTCTCTGCATATTCAGAAACAATTCAAATGTAACAAACGGCCATTTACCCACCAAATAAACACAAGGTACTTAAAATGCTTGTCTTTGATAAACCATTCTCCCTTTTGAGGATCCATTAGGCCCAACATGAATGAAGCCTAAAAAGCTACTTAAAGCTTTTGGAGAATTCTCTGAATTTCCAGCTTCGCATTTCGGTTACTGCTATGTTTGCATTAAGATGCTTGTCTGAGTTCGATGCTTGTCTGACTTCTGCCCTGCAGGATTCAGAAAAAGAAAAATGTTCCTTTTGTACTGAACACAACCAGTAGGTATTTAGCTATTTTTTGTGTATTATGACAGTACCATCTGGCATTCATCTGCCGGGTACCTCAGGAGAATGTCCCCTTCCTACTTGCCTGTATGATGCTGGCCAAAATGACAGAGTACACCAAAGGTTAACTTCCTGTAATGTGGTCTCTTGGCTTATCTTGAGTAAGACAGTAGTTCCTTTATATTCTTAACTTTGCATTTCACATGTTCTCCTGCCTGCCTGGAAAACAGGGTCATAAGAGATTCTTACGGGTCAGACACCTCCTAATGCGAAGCCAGGGGTAATCCTAACAAACTTAGTAACAACAATCTATAAGGCCAGTTGGCGCTGCACACGCAGAAGGAAATGTGAAATTGAAATGGAAATTTGCCCAGTTAGGTTTGCTCTGTTCCACCGAAAAGCTTTGTACAGTGGAAGCATAAACAAATCACTGCTCTTAGAAGTCATGGTTCACCTGCTGACTCAAACACTCATGTCTGTCAACCAGCATGAGAGAGGTCAAGGGGACTATCTGTTTGGGTTTCTCTTTTGGTCACAGCCTAATTTATCTTGTCAGTTCCAAGATCTCCATTCCTTTCTTGAAAGGACTATAAAGGAAGTTTGGCTTAGCCGTGCCCTATTTGATTATTTTTAAGCAAACAAACAAGAACTTATCATGGACCAGTTCAGATTGCCTAGTTCAGCTCCTGAGTAACTCTTAAAGCTATTTTCATCCTAGCCCCTTCCTCAAACGGCAGTTCCTTCATCGCTTTGAGGATATATACTTTAATACTCCCAACCTGCTTCTTGCAAACAGCCTTTTCAAGAGAAACAAGCCAGTCTTGAGCAATTAAGACCTATAGATCTCCCTTCACTTCCTTCAAAGCCATTGTGGAGGTGCAGCTGAAACCCATTAAATTCAATTGAGCCCAAATGGCCCATAAGTCATATGGAAACTTCCTCTGGGCTTTTAACAAAGAGCCTTGCTTTAAATTCCAAATTACAAACAAATTCAGTGTGTTCAGCTTTCACATAAAACATAAAAATTAAAGAAAACATACAGAGGAAAAGTTGCATCAAATCACAGGGAGCATTAGAAGAAGGCACAAGCAGCTACTCTCGTTCTGAAGTTACGTTCTTCAGTTAGAAATGTCATTTTAATTCACGGCAATATTTTCTTTAGTCTGGACCAGGAGAATGCTTTATTCAGTGTGTGATAAAGTAAAACTGGTGGAATTCACAACCCTATTCTCTCCTCTGACTTTTCCTAACAATGGCTAAAAATAATATATATTCACATATATACACATAATATGATGTGTATACATACATAATTATATTTTATCACAGATAGCTACCAGACTAATCTCAGGTTCCTCTATAATAAGTAGAAAATAAACATTTATAGACTATATATACTCAACATTAAGTATTGCTTTATTGTGGGTCAGGTTTTTATCAAGTTGACAAATTTATTAATGTGGCTTTATATTAGCACGCTCAATCTGTCTAAAGTTGGGGATCAATATATGTACTGCATGATCATAAGTCAGCTAAACACTGAAAAGATACAGGCAGATACTGAACTTGAAAATTATACAGCAAAATTGTTCCATAATACATCTTTATTCAGACCCCCCATGGGACTGGCATGCTGTAAAAGCCTTAAAAGAGCCTCTACTTGAGGGTTAATTTCACCCTAAGGGCTCTGAGAATAACTGGAGGCCCAGATCTTTATGACTTTGTATCAATTAATGTTTTTTACATTCTTTTTAACAAGAACTTGATGAAAAATATCCTGCTCTACCGATTCTATTTGGCACCCAAGTTACAAGTCATTAGAAGTATCTGAATCAGTTTCAAAAGTGCTGTGGAGTGATATTTTCTGAAAGTAATGGGTCTGAGAACGCAGACGCGCACATGTTCCTGAGGCACATGAAATTGAAACGAAAAGCAGCGGTGGCTTTTGCTTTTCACGGTGATATATGTTTATCGGAATTCGTGCCCAAAAATGTATAAAGTTATAAAGTTCCCTTGCATGTTGTAAAAGCCAAAGTAGGGACAAGCCTGGACTTGTTCGCCACAGCACCCAACAGCAGTCAGGACTAAAAACTTTACATTCAAAAAGGCGCATACCAGGGACCGGGCACTGACAAAAGAGCATCCTGACAAGATCATCTGTATCCACCCTGGACAAAGGGTTTCCCGGCAGAGCTGATGGTTCATCTCCGAGGACCTCCACCCAGCCCAGGTGGGAAACATCAAGATTGAGCACCCAGATATGGACCATGACGACCCATCAGATAATATCATCCGGTGATGAGGAAGCAACCAAGAGACAGGATACGCTTTGTCCACTCCAGCTCCCTGAAAAGATTTCTTCATGAATATGTGGAACAAAGGAGGATTGCTCAAACTCGGACTTTATGCGTAAAAACTGTATAAAAGTAGACTGCAGGGGACAGGGATTCGTGAACACGGGGAGGTCTGACGCGATAGAGGTCAGATCTGTGTTCACCCAGTTCCAATCCCGGGCTTGGTGCTGTCCCTTTATTCGATCGTGGCATTGCATGTTCGAATCTTTCGGACGTGAAATAAATTTTATATTTTTTATTATCTAAATTGGGCGTGCTTATTTTTATCAACGGCTAATCAGGACAGTGCCGAGCACTGCTCCAAAATGTAAGGGCTTGGCGGACGATTCCCGTACAGATCCAACGCCTTTGCCACGGTGGGGCAACGCTCCCCACGGAGGGGGCCCAGGGGGAGCAGGGCACCGCTGTCTGATGATGGGCTCCGCATCACCGCGGTAGGCGAGTCAGGGTGCCGTGGCACCAGCCCACAGGGACTGACACGTGCACTTTGCCTCCTCCCCATATCCCTGTGGCAAACCCGTTCAGCCGGCTTTGTACAGACCCACTGGCAAGGACAGTTAGGATTACTACAATTAAACAGCCAGCTCTGTTTCTCCCATCCCTCCTCCTCCTCCTCCTCTCCCTCCCCTAGCCCCTTCTCCCAACCTCCTCGTGCTGCTCCCTCTGTGACAGCCCAGCATCACTTCAACTCACTGAACTCAGCGAAAGCAAACACTTCAACAGAGCCTCATACAACAAGCAAGAAGGATGACAGGGCAAGGAAGGTAGGACTGCAAAGCCAGGAGCAGGGAAAGGAGAAGCAGGACTGAATTGTGGCAACAGGGAGAAATCTGCTTTATGGACCCACATCTGAAAGGCATCAAGTTTGTTAAATTAGCAAGAGAATAGGATAGCTGAAACGTGTTAGCCTGCATCTAAGAAAAAATAATAGAAAATAGGTCAGCATAATATATTTTTATATACATAATGTACTATGTGTAGTGCATTATATATATTTTATATATGTAGCAGCTTGGCTCTGACCCCACTCCTTTCTCAGCATCTCCAGAAATTCATTGGTATTTAAATCTCACTCCTGACACAGTGATAACAGAAACTACAGAACTTCTAAGATGGATACTGAGGTCTGGGAATATTAAACAGACAACCCATTTCACAGCAATGAATTAAGTAACACTTCTTGGGAAAATTTTAGGGGTGGCAGAGAGTGGGAAGGAGAGGAACAAGTGAAAACCTAGAAAGGAAAAATGATGCTGAAAAACTATCCCTGTTTGGAAGAAGTATGTTCTCTGTTCTATGTTTTTTTCAATTGTCCTGATCTGCAGATTCCACAGGAACACTATAAATCAGAAGAATTGTGGGCAAGACATGTTGAATTTTGAGTAAGAGGGAGAAGGAGAGGGGATTTGTTCACTCTCTGCTGATTCCCCACTGCCAAGCAGTAGCAAATTAAGACTGCTTGAGAAAACAAGTGTGTTGAAATTTCCTCTTCTGGTGGATAAAAGTTATCTGAGGACAAATTCATCCCCATAGCTATAATGTGGTTACCCTAAGCTTTACAACCCTGAAAATGGTAAGAATTAAAGTAATAATAAAATCCCCCCAAAAACACAAGCCAATATTCTAGCCATGCGGAAGGAAATAATCCAGTAAAATTCAACCGATGTTTACGGAAAAAGATGGGAAATCTCAGGGTGGGTCTGCAGCATTAAACACACCAACACCACCAAATGCAGAGATGCCTGTAGAGCCAGCACATCCCCGTCTCAAGCCCAGCTCTGACCCAGTTTGTCTTGGGCTGACCCAAATACAGAAAAACACTGGCACCTGTCAGTCACTGCCAGGATACTTTTGTTTACAAGCTAATTCATGAGTGCTTTTCAAAACACTGGTGGTTTTTTTTTTTTCTGAGCAAAACCCACGACTTCTAATTTGAAAGGGGATTTTAAAATGGTTGTGATTCACTGGGATTTATGGATGTTTCCCAGGGAGTTTCAAAAGCCTGGACTTTCTTCCCACAACTCCCAGGAAATGCAGTTAAAAGTCTCCCATAGGTCCTTAGTTCAGCGTGTTTGGACTGGCAGGGCGGGACAATCACCTGGCCGCCTCCATCCCAAGGAACAATCACCCGGCAGCCTCCATCCCAACACCTGCGTGGGGCAGAACCCTTACAGATGCTATCCAAGGCTGTGCCCAAAACTATTCCACAGGGTGGTTGGGACCAGGATTAATTTGGACGACAGTTATGTGTCATTTCCATTTCTGAATGTTGCTATTTTATAGAGAAACAGGATAGGACTGGAGGCCAACAGAACAAACTGGAGAAGAGCAGAGGGGATGCTCACTTAGGGAAATGAACAGTAGGAAATTTCTTAAGCCAAAAGCACGTTGTGGACATAATTATTTTTAACCTAAAAACTATTTTGCATTAATCCCAATTTAGCCACTGAGATTTTCAGCTCCAACTGGTTACAGTAAGTAATGCACTGGAAAGCCCTGGGTGAGGCTTTCTCACCCACCCGCCTCATACAGGACTAAGAGCTCTTTAAATGTCAGTCCTTGAGCGATGGGTTTCATACACCAGAGCCAGTTGCCTTGCACCATTTGAAGGGAGACCTTCCGTGATTTGCTTTCCAGCTTTTCTATTCACCCTGAACATTGCCTTCAGTGATAAAGCTAAAAAACCCCACCCTTGCTTGTTATCCTGACAATATTTAATTCTGACAGCACATTCAGTATGCTTCATGAAATATGCAACCCTGTGACTAATGAGGTATTTGCACGTAAGGGCTATATACAGTAAATTGCAGGGCAATAAAAGTAAAGGAAAACCATGAACTGATCAGCCAGCTGTTAAAATGATGCAAAGTGTGCCTTATTAAATGTGTTGTGCTATACCCAGATGCTGACTAGAACTCAGCACTGGCTCCCTCAGTAAAGCTTCACCTTAAAAAAAACTATAGGTCTCCCTTTCTGTTATCACACATTAGCTTTCTGCTTTTCAAATACTGATGGAAGTTCACCTCTCTGCTGTCTCCCTCCGTTCCACTCATCATGTAAAGGGAGCACTATTTTGATTTTATGCGTGAGATTGAGTCTGCTCCAGTGCTAAGCATCCTATCAGCATATGACCAACTAGCAAAGCTGACATTTTTGCCATGATTATCCACGAAAAGTGTTTCCTACCTCTGATTTACAAGAGCCCTATTCATGAGAAATGATTAATAGCTCACTAGTGCTGCCAAAAAGCACATAAATCTAGACATCCTCTATGCTCCTGACATGCCACTCATCTTGTAGATATGTTCAGATCTCTCTCTTCCTCTCTCCCGCTTATCTATGTCTGATCCCCAATGGGCACACGCTCATGCTGATTAGGCAATACAGTTGCTGACTGGGACAATTTTAGGCTTATATTACTGATGGCACCCAATTAGAGGCTGCAGAAAGTAGTGTCCTTCCTGGCTTGTACTAGACAAGCATGATTAAGTGTTAAATGCCTTCTAAATTAACAGGCAGTATCACCCATGTGTCTGTTACAACTTATCAGGGTAAGAAACCAGCTCCATTGCCAAGTTTTCTCTGTCTGCAGTTAAGTCTCCCAGGCTGCAGAGTAATAGAGCTGAGAAGCGGGCAAGCTGCACACAAGCATACACCTGACTCAGCTGATGCTTAACTTATTCAACAAGGTTTCACACACTTGGCATTAAACACGCCTTTAAGTGCCCCACTCAGATGAGATAGATTTAAACAAGCACTGTCTGCACCAGGGCCCATGGTATCATTCTCCATCCCCTCACCACCCCACCCCCCCAGCCTAATAAAAGCTATTTCACAGTTCTTGAGCATCCTTCTTCTGAAGATCCTAGAGTGTTTTGCAATTACTAAAAAAATGGATCATACCATGCCTACCCATTTTATTCCATAATTTCAATGGGGCTGCTAGCACAGCAACATACACACACACACACACACACACACACACACACACACACA
>VWZT01008424.1:487083-508249 GCA_013397055.1 Pachycephala philippinensis
ACACAAAGTAGCTCATTGTGCCTAGTGTGTGAAGAGACTATCAAAGTTGCAGTGCCTTCCCTATGTGTATCCACTATGACACAAGCCTCTAATTGTTCAATAATGTTCTACTTTACAAATAATACAGGGTACAACATGCCTTTTCCTCACTGACTTCGGTGCAGATAGGTTACAGCTTGCCACGGGGTTTTATTTCTGTATTCACAATGTTCACTGTTGTTGCAATCCAGTGCATTTTTAATCTAAGATATTAGCATCACACCTCAGAATCATGCACAGCTCCCACTGACATCTCTGGAAACCCCAGCTATTATCCCAGCTGTAATAATAATAATTTAAAAATCAATGTTATTATTAATAAAATAATTATAAAAGAGCACGGTTTTCTCTAGGTGTGTTTTAATAAGATTATTGGCTCCCATGTTCTGCTCAGTTTTTTTCTTCTTAACTTCCTGATGAGTAATTACTGGTCCAAGCTTACAAGCAGATATCGTCTCTTGAGTGCACCCACCCTGAATTTTGCCAGATCACACATTTTCAACAGATCCTGTTTCCAGTTATTGGGCTTTAGTACTGCACAAACTACTTCTCAAGTAAACACCTGGAAAGAATTGCAGCAATGCAAAGGGGTGTCTTGTCAAGTTGGGCAGTTTTTGCAAGTGTAAAGGCTGCTCCATTCTCCATATATGTGATCTCCAAGCTATCTGGTCCTTTTCCTAAGTAACAAATGTGCTTTCATCAAAGCTTCTCAACCACTTCTTTAAAGAGAAAAGAGAGGGCTCTATAATGTTCATTCCTGTGCCAAGGATAATAAAGTTATTCATGTTGCTTCTCTGGCCATTGCATCTCAAATCCTTTCAGAAGCAGAACATTTTGTCACTCGAAATGGTTTGCCACGACCTGGTGTCAGACCTGTATCCTGCCAGGCTGTTTGTGCAGCTCTAGCTATGGGCTACATCCCTGAGAAGGAATCAGCTGATGACATGAACAGGTGTTCATTGCAGCTGTATTTTGTGCAATGATGTTTGCAAAGTATATAACCACACAAAGTAAACAAAAACCAAACAACAACAGCCATTTTTGTTGCTCAGCATGCCCAAGCTTCCCTGGCTGGTGAGTCACAAGACCCAAAGGGCCTTGACTCCCCCCTTGCTCCTATGCCATGCTCACATCTTCTTACCTAACATTTCTTCTGCTGCATTTGGAGCAGGTCTCTCAGGCCGAGTAGCTGAATTCTGCTCAGCTTATGCTGTGCTTGATTATTGCCTTCCTACAAGCATCTAAAAACATGTTTAAATATTCCTATCATTTAGCCTGAAGGAAAACTGTTTAGCACATTTAATATCTTTACCCAGAACTCAGACTTTCTATAGATGTAAGAACCATCTGATGGCAGCCACTAACACTTTCCTGTATAAAAAAATAATCTGCTAAAAGAACAGCTACATGCAAAGTAAATAGAGAATTCTTCTATACAACAACATAACTTGCTGCCCCAAGTGCAAAAGGAGATGTTTAAAACAGTAAGTTACAAATAGTGAAGGGTATTTTTCACTCTCATTTCTGTGCTATGTGCAAAGCAGAGCAGTAAGGACAAGGTGGTAATATTATCATCTTCCAAATGGCACAATCAAGGCAAATGGAAACCGTGATGATGGTATATACCCATCTACTGGGTATATACCCACCTCTCTGTTTTCCAGATAGCAGATAAGCTTCTACAGATAAAACCTTTGTTCTTTGCAACTGTGCTCAACTTAGAATTGAATAGAACACATACAAACAGACTCATCCCAAAAGCTTTCCATGTGGTTTTTAACCTGTCCAAATCTTTCCTTGGCCATTTCACTGGGAGAACAACAAACCAGGTTCTCTAAGGTAACACCCCTTGGTAGTGCACGTAGGAAAGTGGGTTTGGGGTTTGCTGCACTATCTAATTAGAGATCTCCCGACAGCTCATCTTCACTAAGTTTCATAATTACGTGAGTGAGCGTCAGTGATCCTCACTCAGCAGTTCCATGGGAGCTTTCTCAGTAGACACAGTTTATCCTATTTCTTTTACTGTCATTCTTATTTCATCATTTGCAGTACTCAGAATAGTTTTCAGATACCCTTTTTCCACAAAAGATGTTGCTTGTTGCTTTGGAGACTCATACCGAAAGCAGAGCAGAGAGGAATAAATGACATTTGGGGTATTTCATTACAGCCATAACCTCAAAGGGAGGAGGAAAAAAAGAGAGAAGTTTAAAATAACTTTTGTTCCTCTCATTTACAAAAACATACTGACAAATTACATATTTGTATTCTGGCAGTAGACAACATATTTACAAGAGCTCTTCTGCCTGTCTCCTTTTGTATAATAAAATGCTCTTACTCAAGGTTCAGGCTATTTCAAGGATTGTTCAATGCAGACTTATTCTATGGGTAACAAATGCATGATTTAACCAAGGAATGCCCAGGAGTAAGTGTAGGAATCAACACTCAGCTTGACCTTATCCTCCTTTGGCAGGTGCTGTACTTTCACAGACACAAATACAGCTAGAACAACTCTCAGGGAAAGAAAAGGAAAAAAAAAAAAAAAGAAGGAAATAATTTTCATGGATCATTTACCCTAACTTTTCAAACTCGTTTCCTATTTATTTATGAAAATAAGTATAACACAGCATTTAAATTCAAATTAGTGACTTAAAGAACCATGATACACTGAAGTTTGTTATGGCACACATGTTGTGTGCACGTTTTGGACGCTGTTTTGGTCATTCTTAAATCAAAAGAACAATCTGTCTAGCTGAAGTTCATTATGCCATTTTGTGAGTAAAGAAATGAATGGATATCAGTACCCAGTAAAACCTGAAATGTAGGAAGCAACTTTCTCTACCACTGCTCATTTTTCAAAAGCATGTGTTTAAACTTCAAACACTTAATGGGAGCAGTGACTACTCTCATCTGCTTGGCATAGTGAAATGATACCAAATAAATCGTGACATGTTTTGGGAGAATTTTATCACTAAATATTATGCACACACAGTCTTGATCCTTACACAGTTTGATTAAAAAAAGCTCAAACGAGTAACATAAAAGTTTTTTTTTTCCCCCTAAGCTAAGAGAGTCTTGCATGACCTAAGCTCTATTTTCTTTACTTAAATAAAGAAACTGAAAATCCAAATCTTGATCTTTCTGAATAAATTAATGCTAATTAAGTAAGGAAAGTAAAAGTTGGGTGGTTCTAGCAGGAGCAGAATCAAAGCACGTCCCATTATTTAGCTAATACAAGCAATTTTGTTAAACAAACTATACCTTTGTTCTGTAAATATTGGAAGTTAGGCTTTGGACAGATGTTCCCTGCTGTATACAGACATGCTAGGAGAAGGTTAGAGCCCCAGCTGTTGATCATCACTTCTTTGCAGAGGTTACTGCCCCCTCACATTTGTTGGCAGGGCTTGCTTACAGAAACACTCCCGCAGCCACTTGAAGTTAAAGTGAGTGGCACTACTATTTAGACAGTTTAAGCTGACTAGTGCAGTTGCTGAAAGAGTTCGTGCCTGTCTGTACCTTTAAACTTCCAGTGTTCACATGACTGCAAGTTCTCACAACTTCTTGTCAGGGCAGAAGCTTCTCTCACCTTTTTGTGTAGTACCAGAGATCAAATCCCCAATGCCGTGCTTGTATATTTAACCTTAAGCGCCTCCTAATTAAACACTGACAATGGTGTTAAATGAGCTAGCCAGCTACAGTCCTGTTTCTCCTCTATCCTTCTGCTTTGATTAGCTTTCAAATCACTTTTGCAAGTCTGTGCTCTTCGAAACAACAATCAAAATCCGTGTTATTTCACTGTGCCAGGGCATCCTGCAGACCTGTTTGCCACATGTAAGGATACACTGTCTCAGGAGACACAAAATGCAGCTCTGATGGAGTGATATTGGGAGGCACCAGGCCATGGGCAGAATACAGTATGTTAGACATGCTATGATGCTCTAGACGAGCTCCTCACCTTTCTCCACTATTTTCTCACCTACAAAGAAGTGAAACTTTTGCAGTGTTCTTTGAAATATGAGTGAAAAGTGCTATGTGTTTGTGTACGATAACTGTTGTTAAGAATATAGATCCACTATTCTTTGGCTGCTTAAAAAAAGAAAATGCATCATTCAAGAATTTCATCAACAGATCATTAATATTGGTATGCGAATACTTATGATACTAGTATAAAGCAAGGTTTATTTTCTCATGCTTTTAAAAGTAATATCTGTCTATTAGTAAATTCCAACGTATCATCAATTAAGTGATGCATTGAATTTACAACTGTTTTTTGAGGGATTTTTTCTGGTTTTTATTCCTGGCAGGATATTGATTAAGCTGCACAACGTATCGTTCACAGCAGGCTATTTATGTGATGGTGTCCATAGCCAAGTGAAACTGGTATGTCTAACACCTTTTTCCAATAAAAATATTATTTTGCAGACAAAACAGAAGTTATCCAAGGCTTTTAAAAAAGAATTTTCTGATTCTTTCCTTCAGTGTAGAATTACTCTATTTTCATGCATTTGTCTACCTCCTCTACTGCTTGAGTTACAGATAATACCAAGTAGCAAATACGCCAATAACCATATTAAAAGAACATTACAGATACAAAGTCAATCACTCAAAACTTACAACCTTACAAGATTTCCCAGATAATTGCATTTCAGGCCCCTTGGCGTACACACTGCATGCAGGACTATGGATGACATGACTATTTTTTCCCAAAGCCATTTCCGCATTCAGTGAACAGACTAGATGCTAATTATTACATACGTGAATGTTCAGGTTTTGTTTTTAATTCTTAGTGCTCTCCATGAAACACCAGAAATACAGATATTTACTGACCTGTACTCAAGACTTGCTACAAAGGCAGACTTCTGAATGTCTGTTGACTTTTCTGTCATGCCATCCTCGTACTACTTGAGTGTTTTGCAAACAAGAAGTCACCCACGTGATTCTGTGAATGGGATGAGCTTCCCCTCATTCTCGCAGGTGAAAAGATCATATAATGACAACCTGGAAAATATATCGATATTAAGTAGTTTCCCTTAAATCTCCACAATTAAGTAACTTTCCATCACATCCCTTCTATGTTTTAACAGTTCTCTTGCATGTGCACTAGGTCATTTGGAAAGCCTGGACCCTGACAATTTGGGACCCATTGCTTCTACCTCCCAAGTATTGAATTCTTTCTCCAAACCATTGGATATATGGGTTTTTTTTAAAGACAAGCAAAAAAGCAACATATTTCTCTTAAATTTGTTCTCAGGAAAAAGAAAAAACATACATTTTTCCAGAAGCTTTAGATGTTCTTCCAGATGCTGTCTCCCAGTCTGTACATTTTCAGTTCAAATAATATACATTTGACAAACCTATAAGCAACAGAAAACAGGGTCTTGTGGTGAAAAATGTCAAGCAAGTTTAACTATAGGTGGCATTCACAGCTTCACCTATAATTGATATCTCCTAAAATGAGTCTTCTGGTAATCCAGATGAAGCCAGCAACCCAACGACTCTCTGCATACCTACACAAAAGACTGAAGCTGTGCTAAGAGGTCTCATTCATTCCTCTGATGATCTGAAAAAAACAGGCATCAAATGATTTTTATCATGCAATCACTGTTCACAGCCTCAGCAGAGCACCTGAATACAGCACAGAGGTACAAATGAGCATCTAAAGCACAAATGAATATCTAAGCCCCCTCCTTGACATTCCTACGTAGGAAGCAGTAAGCTGGTGAATTATTACCGCATAAGGAAGCCAGAAAGGAAAACTTCACTTGCAAATAAACGACTGCTAGCTAGCTTGGAAGAAATACGTGACTGTGACCCAGCCAGTTCTTATCCTGGTGAGTCATGGCTACATCTGTCCTGATACGGCCAGCAGTAATTACCAGACGTGTCCTCTCATGGTCGACACTATTCCATAAAGGAGAAGACAAGAATGGAAAAGGCCTTGTCCCTAATAAACTTGGCTCTGTGTCATTGTAAAGAGCACCTTAAAATGTGACTGACATCTGCATTCCCCTTTGTCTCACTCTGCTAGTGTTTCTAGAGCCAGCTTTTCTCAAGCTCGGTTTTTATGTGTGTCTATGGACTACATGAGTAAATCATTGCTCCATCACAGCTCATTTACTCAACATACTACAACGTATTGTAGTCCCACAAAGGGCTAAGAAATCCTTGAGGATTTGAAACTTTGCAACTATTTGAAACTATACTACTGCACTTAGCAGAATCACTAAATAATAGTAAAATAAAATCTGTCATTAACAGAATAATTGTTTTATTTTCCCCCGTGGAAGTGGAAGGAAGCATATAAACAGTTCATGTCTTTTTACAGAAATGAAAACTAACAAATTCAACTAACTAGGGGTGGTTTCTCCCTTTTTTAAATCAGAAAAATATTTTTCAGCACGTATTTACTTTTTCAAGATTGTCTTGACATCTGTTCTTAAAAAGCACAATGAAAGGCTTTTAACTACAAACACTGATAAAATATGGTAATGTTCTGTTTTTGCCTGGTGCAGAACTGCCAAATAATAAGGATTTGCATGACTAAGCTTCTATTACGCTGACATATGCAAAACTGAGGAACAATCATTCTTTCTGGTTTGACAACACTTAGAAGGGAAACACTCCTTTTACTCTCCTCTAGGACATGTAGGGCCCCAGACATGATGAACAGCATTATTCAACCAAATCAATTTTTAAATGGACGTTTAAATGCTGAGTTCTCTTAAGCAGAGACACTTGGATAGCAACTTTATTGTGTGAGCTAAAGGGCGCTAGGGGTTTGACTAACACTTGCAAACATACAGTATTTCATTTGATATGCCTCTACACATCTCTGCCACACCATTCATAATCTGCTTCCTAGAACTTAAATAAATGATCAGTTAAGCTTCTTGAAACACCTTTGCAAAACTTGCAAATCTATGATCAATATATTGGATGAAAACAATATCCAGCTAAAGGGTAAAAATATTAATAAACATTTTCAAACTTAGGTGCTTAAGGTTATTTTCACACCAGTAACTTCCATTGTCCAGCTTTCCTTTGGGAGCAGCACCTGCAGGTCCAGTTGACTTGAAGTGACTGTCAGGTACTCAGTTGACTAGAAGAATATGATTTATCAGTCTAATTTAAAAGTGTTGCCCTCTTTCAGAATGAAATTTCTCCCTATTTACTCACTATCTTCCATTGTACTGTACAGTATGTCACAACTTAGCTTTCAACAAAAATCACAACAAATTGCAAATAAAATGTAATTCTGGGCTAAGGTACTCAGGGATAATGAGGCACCATTTCTTTTCTAGACACCAACAGTTTTCTACCACAACTTTCAGCATACATCTCCTTGAATGGCAATAGACTCAGATGTGTGTATCTCCAGCCTATCTAGAGCATTTAGATACCACATACAAATCAAGACATAACCTCAGCATTTCTACCAAAAAAAAGATGGTGTATTTCTGAAGATAAAACTGCCAGCTGCAAGATGCTTAGAAGCTGGCTAACAGAGTACAACTATTACGCCATTTCTTATTATAACTATCCCCCAGACAGGGTGAGTAGCCTGTGGAAGTCTGTGAGAAAAAAAAGCATTTCCATGCTTCCGTGGGATGCCCACATTTGTAAACATGCAGAAAGAGAGCTAGGATTCAACACACATCAATCTCAGCCTCCTGCAAGGAATTAAATGGACCTTGAATGGTGAGTCCAGCTAGGCCAGCAATTACAATTTTTAACAAATAGATACTAAAAGTTACTAGAATTGTAATTAAAGTGGGGAAGTGGGAGGAAGAGGCCACTGTCACAGATCCTGAATGCATCGCTGTTGTCACTACACCTTTGACATCTCATTGCTGCATTCTGGATAAATTTTCATTAATGGTAATCACCAGCAGCCATCTTCAGCTTAGTTTTGTACGTACTGAAGCTTAAATCATTGTGTTATTGGCCTCTTTCCATCTGTTTACCTCTTCCCACTCCCTCCCTCTCCCCCAGCCTCCCTCACAGAAAACTTTCTGAGCTGTTGGCCAACCCAAATCAGTGACTGCATTGAGGGAAGAGCAGGCAGAGCTCAGCTAGTAGTGGGCACGTACAGCACTGAGCTAAACACGTGCACACTGCTTTTTATGGAATGGCGCGTCTTTGAAGAGATGGAGAACAGCCAGCGTGGTGCACCAAGAAGGGCAAGGGACAAGGGACACCATGCCAACAGAAACCATGTTTTATTAGTCACACTGCCCACAGACTGATTTCTTTCCATGGTGATTCTCCCCTATGTGGTCTGTTTGCGTTTTGTACGTACCCACTGGTAGCACTGATACTGCCAGAGTGGAACAGGTGGAAATGCCCTGATGAAATGATAGATTGTTTCCTAGTGACCCGTTGGTGGTCACCTGGGACAAAAGAAAGATGGAGATGACACAAGGAATAGAAAACAAATTTAACAATTATACAGTAAGGAAGTAATCGTCAGTGTCTTTCTTACCTAACTATATACGTACATACAAAATTTGGGTAGTTTCCTGCTTACTGTTTTTTCAGCAACTCACCAAGTATTATCTTAACACCAAGAATAATAATTTCCATTAAAACTTATCAGTAGGCAGCAAGTGTCCTGAAGAAGACATACATTTCCTTCCTTTCTCTTTTTTCCCTTCCAGAACCACTCTCCTCAAAGCAGGGAGTCTTTCTTACTAGCATTTAAGCTGAGAAATGCCACACTCACAATCACAGGAAAATCAGATAAATAAGTATGGAATTAACCCCTGATTTAATTATTTGGAAATACTGTCTTCCTGATTAATGTCTCCTTTGGATTATCTGATGAATGCTGCAGTTAACTAACTTTCTTTTGATCCTCCTACTGGGAAATATAGAAAGGATGAGATGGCAGGGGTGGATAATTATGCTCAAGAAGATGAGAGTATCTGATCCATACTAGGAATGCTAAACTCAAGTAGTTCCTTCTCGAGACTCCTACTACAAACTAGAGATGCCAGTGTGAAGCTGCTTAGCCAGTTTCAAATTGGTAGATGTTCTCATGTTCTTGCAACACCTGGCATATGGTGAATGCATTGAGACTTGTAAAAAAACAGTGATTCATTGTTAATCATTCAGAAAACAGCCAGAGATTCATGGTAACCCTGTATTTCTGGAAAAGTACAACTACACCCCAATTTTTATCTGTTTTACGAGAAAGAAACTGCAGGCGGGGTTGAGAACAGAATATGAATCCTGATCTGTTTTACAGAATTTTGGGGAGTGTATTACACATGGTGAGCTGTGCAGATTCAAGAAGTGACCTCACAGTTGGGAGATTGGTATGAACTGCGCACTTGTCAGTGATGGGCTCAGCCTTGCACAAGCAGCTTCATTCATGGTTTGAATTGGATCTCTTGTCTTTTGCATTGTAATGGCTGAATTCTGATCTCCTAGTTTGACAGAATTACTTTTCACAAAACATAAACACTTCACATGTGCCTACTCCAGGAAAATATTGATCTGTCTTTGCATAAGGAATATTTTAAGTAATTTTTTATCGAAAACTTGCCATTTCACTCTCCCGCCTGTGATTTTCCGTAGTTAAATCTCAGGGTCTGAATCCTCACTTTGATCTCCAACAGGAAGGCATGTTAATTACTTGTCTTGTTTAAAATCACTGCAGTGCTGCTCCAAGCTTAGCAGGAGAGATGTTCAGATTCAGCAGTGCCTCCTACTTTCTTTCCTTCTGTCTCATCACCTCTGCTTAGCACCAGAAGTGAGCCGAAGTGAAGGCTGACTCTGTGGAAGAAGTGGACCTCATAAAAGACACAGAAGGGGTAGGCACAGTGTGTAGAGGATAGGTGGATTGAGGAAGGAGTTGAGCAGGTCTTCGGTGAGTGGAGGATAGTTGGGAGAGAACATGTAGAGGCCAGTATGGGGTGAAGAGCAAGGAAGTGAAAGCATCCATAGCTGTGCAGTGGGAGGCCAAAGCGAGTGAAAGATGAGCTGAAATGTCCATTCTTGGAGCTCTGAAGCAGAGAACCTGCCCTGTGCTAACACTGAGTAACACAGACCAGTCTTCCAGGCCCCGGGCTGTTCCCTCTGTCCTGCAAAAGTGGAACACTTCAGCATCAAATTATTAGTGAAGCCAAGGAACAGCTGCCAGGCTGCCCTTGGGAGCAAATGCAATAGCACCTGGGGCTCTCTTCATCAGGTGCTATCCCTGAGATGGGAAAAAATTAACTCCTAAGAGACTGCATGTCCACATACGGCAGATAGAAAATGTACAGCTAAGCATTATAAAGTCTTGGATCAAGCTGGGTAAGCCCTTGTGAATTCTGGGCAAGCTGTGGATTTGAAACCATACCTCACTGGGCCCGGGCTCAGTTCTGCTGTAAATCAAAAACGAGGAAGCATCACCAATGGATAAACAACATCATAAATCCTGCTGTTTGGCTCCTCTTTTCATTGCAACACAATGCATGTGGTGCCCCAGTCACTGAATAAAAATGTACCCAAAAAGGGGTAATAATCTTTAAAATTGTACTCCTCTCTGTTCATCAATTACATTAATAACAAACTCAGTATGCCAGCAGACAGTTTTCTTGAAGTAGATGAGATCTAAGTCTGTTTTCAACAAATTAAAGCATGCCAATAAATTAAAATATCCTATTAGGGCCAGCTGTAAACTTCACCCAGGCCAGCAAAAGTGCTAGTAACCAGGAGTAAATTCTGCCTCTATGTGAGGAGCATGGCCTGTATTTTTTTGTACTTTGTTAACAATGCAAAATATTGATGTTATTGTTTAAATGTATCTTCCAAAGGATATGGGAACCACTGGAAAATCAAGAGATAAATGATGTGATAGGGAAGTTTACACTTAGATCAGTTAGTTACACTGCATCTCTGGATTCCTTGGAAAATGGAAAAAGCAGGCAAGTGAGTTACATGGGGCAAGACAGCAAGGAGCACATAAGGCAGGGTTTGTTCAAAAGTGCTTCCACAAAAGAAACAGCTATATAGCTATCCTATCCAACTTCACATCTGCTTCCAATTTCATAGTCTTCTGTGTCTTTGATGAAATCACAATTTTTCCCAAAAGGAACTGCAGCACAGTTGAGTAAAGAAAGGTCTATTGATAAATCTAATGCATCTTTTACAGAGTGTGATGCTTCAGGGGTTTGGTGGTGGCGGGGAGAAGGGTTTTGTCTCATAATGTTTTGCTGCATCTCTAAAGCTCCCTTTACATGTCACCACCTTCTAACCTAAGAGGCAGTCTATTTCAAGCCAGACTGAACTACCTCCTTTTTTTAAATCAGGGTCTCTCTTAGACACTCACCTCCTTCTAAGCAGACAGTCTGAGATTTTTTTTAGCTCACATTTTTAAGCAATGTGCAGCAGCACAGGTTCAAATCCACTTGACACTAGCATGTCCTTTTGACACCCTCTCCAAAGAGAGCAGCAAAAAAAGAATAGCACATCAACAATAAATAATGCTTATTTCATTCTGTTTCTTTCATAGAAGCTCAAGAAAATTCCTTATCCTACAAAGAGCACGGCTCAGATACTTCTTACAGTAATGCTAGCCCTAGCTATGGGCTAGTTCACATTCCAGATACTTATATTAAACTCTTGGTCCTTTCAAAGTTAGCAGAAATCAACAGGGACAAGACACACTGCTCATGTTTCAAGGCACACAAAAACTTTGGGGTCTTGTCTGTCATCAGCCCACTATTTTCTGCTCTGCAGCCTTGTTGTCAGAAACAGTCCCCAGGCTACGCAGGACACATAGCTTTTCAGGGGGACATGAAAGCTACTATAAATTGCTATCCGACACAATTGAGCCTGAAATCTGACTTGGATAAGGATGCAAAATTCCACTGAAGTCAGGGGGCCTGTGCTTATTAAAGTCAAGGCTTCATTTCACCCATTAAAAAGTGAACTGTCAGCTAAGCTATGCTCTGTGAACTCTTCTGGGATTTCCTGCCTTCTTAAGTTACGCGTTTCCAGTTTGCCTAGAGTCCCGTTTAAATGTAGGAATTTAAAATAAATGCATTTCTAGGGACACAGGATAGTCTGCCTACATTACATGATGCTTCCAATTTAAAAAAAAAACCAAACCCACAGAAATATAAAGTATTTAGTGTAAAAGCACACCTATCCTCCTAACAAACGTGTGGAGGAAAGGCGGAGTATTCCTACATGAGATAGGAAGGTCAGGTCAACTGTAGGACAAAGGCTTTAGTGCTGATCTGGCCTTTTTTGCAGAGTAAATCGTCAGGGATTGTACCAGTTAACCTGATGCTTAAGACAGACCAAAAAAACCCCAAACCAAATAAAACCCCACAATAAGAAACAAAGAGCCCAATAGCTTTTTCCTTCCCTGCAGCCTAGACAAAGCCATGAACGATGCTAGGAGTGCTAATTTACTTAACATAGTTTCTTATTTCAGCACCTGTCTGGGGGTCTGTGGAAGCATTGGGACTGGTTAATCCACTGAATGATCTTTAATCAGACAGTAATATTAGGTGCTAATAGCTCTGATAAAGGGGCTGTTAGCCCAACTGTTAACACAAAGGCGTGCCTGCCACAACGACTATTTCAACAATGCATTTGCCAGTCATATTAATTAAAACTAATTCCTTGCAGGCCACAGAACCTACAGAGTAAACCCACACGGAAAATGCCTAGGTTCTACCATGACAAATCACATTAAAGAAAAAAAAAAAGAAAATTATCCTAAGGCAATGAAATTTGTCTCAGAAAATACACTCTCTTGGAAATTCTCAAATTGTAAATTCACAGCAAAGCTGAAAAGGCCTTTAATAGAGTCTTCTGAATGTACAACTATATATCTTTGGCTCTGTCCTGTGACTTCATAGAAGTCATTAAAAGCTTCTTCTAACTCAAATACAAAGCACTGAGCCTTGCTAAAGGTCCTGAGGAGACAGTCATTTATGTGTCATTTAGACTACTTTCCAAGACTACTAGAGTGGTTTAAGTGAAGCAGCAGAGTTAAGTCTCCTAGATAGGTTAGCAGTATTTTATATTTTTCTGTTTCTAGAGAGCTTAAATAAATTTTAAAAATACGTTTATCAGGCTATAAAAGAAAATTCTTAACCCTCTGCATACAAATTTCAGGCATAAAACTTATAACTAGTTCGTCTGGGAAATCTTAGTTAGGATTACATAAATGATGTCTTATTCTTCAGAAGTGTTTAGTCTGCAGAAATGTGTTTATCTCTCCAAAAGTCCCAAAATACTAACAGGAATACACAACTTAAGGGCTTAAGAGGGAAAGAGGTAAAATGCATCCAGGTTAACTCTCCAGCTAGTTTTCTGCTAGAGTCTGTGAATGGAGAGACAATCAGTAAGCAAAATGCGAAGCTATTATGCATGTGAATGTACAGCCCCAAAGCTGCGCTCAGCTGTGACAGCATCTGCCAGGACCTGTAGGAGCCATAACCTGGGAGGACAGAAGAGTGTTATGAAAAACTACACTCCAGAAATCTGTGCAATGCTCAAATACTCCTCTATTAAAAAGGGAGCAGTGGACATAAGCTTCCAATATTGATGTGTTGAAGTTTTCTTGCTAGCAGATCAATGCCAAGTTATGTGTATCTATCTCCGGGGCAAAGAAGATTAAAAGCCATCTGGACATAATCCTGGGCAATCTGCTCTAGGTGACCCTGCTTGAACAGGTAGTTTAGACAAGATGACTATCAGAGAACACTTCCAGCCTCAATCTTCCAATCATGAAACTTAAAGGAAACAAAAAAATCTATTAACACCTACTCAGCTACCTCACTGAGAAGTTAACAGGAAGTAAGTGGGTAGCTTTTTCTTGAAGATGATGCTGCAATGTTTCTGCAGCTCCATTCACTTTCAGCAGTTAGTAAGGAATGTGAGAAAGCTTTCCTTCACAGGATTTTTGCAAACCTTTAGCATTATCTTAATGCAGTTTTGTTAAGTGAATTATTTATTAACTTAATACTCTCATTGAGTCACAGAGGGAACTCCCACAAAAGCAATCAATCGGGCTGCTGAATGCAAATCAATAGCAAGCATTTAAAGGGATATTCTTCCTTTGATGCACATAGAAAACTCCCATGAAACAATAATAGGAAGTGTACAAAGGCTTATCTTGCTAAAAATCGTGCGAGATAAAGACAATTTTTACTGTATCGGTTTTGGTGTTGCTTCGAGGTTTTGTTTTTAACCTGATTTACATTATGCATTGCTGAAAGTTAACCTGGACTCTGTTTAAGCTTTCTTACAGAATATAATTTGTTCTCTGACTGGCATTACCAAGTTCTTCTGCAGTTTCTCTGAAAATGCATTTATTCTGGAATCACCACTCACTTCATAAAACAGAGTATCTGTTACAGGATTTAAACATAATCTTTATTCTGAAATAAAACATCCATACAAGAGACTGTTTTGTAAAACAGTTTGTCCCATAATAGCTGTGTCAATTAGTTTCACCATTTAGGTATGTTCTAAGCTTAGCTCGGCAGAATTTTAAATTTGCATTAACAGAAAGCCAGGCTTTATTGTTTTATTAAGGTTTACAAGCCAATCACTTCCTGGATCGTAGTAAATTTACAGCCCAATATTCAACGGACTGTAAATTGCTAAATAGACTTACGTTAGCCAGGTACTGGGTTGAGCTATTTTATTGTTTGGGAGGCAAATTCATTTTGTCCTGGAGTAAATTTTTTTC
Organism: Pachycephala philippinensis; assembly: GCA_013397055.1. Lineage (NCBI taxonomy): Eukaryota > Metazoa > Chordata > Aves > Passeriformes > Pachycephala > Pachycephala philippinensis. The sequence goes on from VWZT01008424.1 coordinate 501,821, forward strand.
CCCCCAAAGAAAATGCATTAAAGCTATTGGAACTGAGAATTAAAAGAATCCTTGTATCTCTCAATAAGGTTGTGCAAATGTTGATGCCTTATGGAAGTAACTTGTGTTAGAAATGCTGTCACATTAAAAAGAAAGAGTATCTTAGAAACTTAAAAAGCATCCCAATTTTCCAGAGTACTTTGATTCAAGAGACATCAAATTACTTTGCACTTTTTCTTGATACGAACACAATGCTAGTAAATCATTGCTATAATCATCATGTTACCACAAAGAATTATCTGTCCTGATAGAAACATTTCAAATAGCAAAGGACAGACAGCTGCTAATCACCATGGCAGAAGGTTTTAGACAAAGGGCATTTCTTTGGCAATTATTTGAACTATGGCACTTAAACTGGTGCCCATTTTCTTTGTCACTTTATCCTCGACTTGATCAACATTCCAAATCCTGCCCGGATTCTGTATGGAGCCCAGCAATAGCTAGATCAAAGACATTAAATGAAAATCCACTTAATTTAATGCAACAAGAGTGGCTTTGTGCTTAGGCTTTGCATCTAGTAATTTATTTTCTCCCCCTGTATAAGACTTCACCTTTTAGAACAAGAATCTCTGAGGTATCTCCTCATTTTCCACAGCTGTTGTTATTGAATGAACTGCCATCCTCACACAGGCATTGGCATCAGTAAATCTGATCACAGATCATCTTTTTCAATAAATATATCCATTCTACTGCCCCCATCAAAAAAGAGGTGCAACATCGAGGAGGGCCAAAAAGATGGTGAGATGGTTGGAACACTTTTTCTATGAGGAAAGGCTGAGAGAGTTGGGATTGTTCAGCCAGGAGAAGAAAAGGCTCCAGGGAGACATTGTTGTGGTCTTTCAGTACCTAAAAGGGGCCTATAGAAAAGAATGGGAAAAAAACTTTTTAACACAGCCTGTTGCAACAGATCAAGATTGAGGTGATTTTTTAAACTAAAAGATTTAGCTTAGAAATAAGGAAGAATTTTTTTTTACAATGAAGGTGGTGAAACACTGGGACAAGTTGCCCAGAGAGGTGGTGGATGCCCCATCTCTGGAAACATGGGAAGCCAGGTTGGATGGGGTGCTGAGCAAGCTGATCTAGTTGAAGATGTCCCTGCTTATTGCAGGGGGATTGGATTACATGATCCTTGAAGGCCCCTTCCAACCCAGACTATTACATGATCTTCCTGGCCAATGAAAATTCAGACACACACACAGACACAGAGAGAAGAACTTGTTTAAGATAGCATTCATATTCTCTTGGGATCACCAGTGAATTAGGCCTCTCTTTAGACTGGCACAACCCACAACCCCTTGTTCCTTCCTCTGAGGCACAGAACAGTCTGCTGTCTAAGGCCATCTGGACAATTTTACTGAACTTTGGCTAGTGAAGAAACTTATTTATCATGCTGAGCTTCCTTGTTGCCTTATGCTTATGCTATGTACTATTGATCCTAAGCTTTCTCAAGGATCCTCAGAAATTACTTTTGCCCACATAGAGAAAGTGTCAGAGGGCACATTTCCTCTGTACTCATCTGTAATAAATACTGTACTTATGATCAACAACATAAAGAACCTAAACTGAAAGACTGACTCTTACCTATTTATCCGTATAAATATTTTCTGGGGATATCAACCCTATCTCTTTGTTTTAATGGCATGTTTCAACATTGTGGTAGAGATGGAAGTACTCCTCTTTGGAAACTGGAAGTTACTTCGTTTAGAAAGATCCGTATTTGCTTTTGTTTTACAGAGAAAAGCGAGTATTTCATGGCAGTGAGTCCTCATTTTAATGGATGTTCTTTCAGGGATTATTGACCTGTTAGAAATTTCTAGCTGATGGTGAAGAAGGCAGAGACCTAATGTGGGAAGAGGGGAACACATTCTTGTTTGTAACATGAGCCTCTGTACCACGACTTTCAGACTACAAACATAAGAAGCTATTAAGGAAAAAAAGGACTTCTTTGGAACTGAACAAAAGGGATGCGAATTTCTCTTAATAATATTCTCTTAGTAAGAGAATTCACTCTCTACATGCTTGTGCATACCACATTATGGCATTACACCCCAGAAATTGATTAGAAGCAAGGGAAAAGGTATACAACTTTTCAGAAGCAGGTATATCCATGAAGAGAAGGAGAAGGAAGAAAACTTGACTGGTCAACTTACAGTCCTATTTCTGGATTCTGCAACGAGAAGCACTGACAGAAATTTTCTAATAGAATGATTTCCCATCGAAACATTCTGGACAGAGACTAGGGAAGACAGGTTCTTCTGGCTCTACATTATCTCGCCAGGTGGGCAACTGGAGGCTGCACTTCATTTATTAAAATTATGAGGCATGCCAGATGCTGAAAATGGTTCAATTTTCAGCAGTTGATGCATTACAGAATGTAACAATAGACAAAGTTACTCCAGAGTGTGCTTTCTCCCAACTCAAATTGAAAACCTTTGCAAAGTCAAGCTTTCCCTTTTTCTGAGTCATTACAGCATATGCTGATGTACAGCCTTCTCAAAAGAAAAGTTCCATTGACTGTTACAATTGGAAATGACACCAATAATTTCATGTTGTGAAAGGAAACATTTCCAATCCTGCCAAATTCCATTGTCTTTGTGACCTCCTGGGCTTTAATCCCTCTGGCTAAGGGAGTCCCAGGGGAAGACAAAGGCAAGGTGCTCATGGTCAAGCTAACATGCCATTGTGCTAACAACTCTAAGGTAACAAATGAATGCCTTATCTTAAGTCATCATTTCCTTTGGAGGGTTGGCTGTATAGGTGGCTCCTCTTCCAGGAGGCCTCAATCAAGTTAAATCAACATATTCTTAGAATTAACATACAAAATCTAGGGGAACACGAGGTGTTCTTACATTATTCCCACATTTCAGTAGATGATTCTGCCTTCTGTAGTAAAAAACCCAGACTCCTTACAGTGTAAAAGGCAGAGGTGGTGCACTCATGATCTAAGCACACCCATGTACCCATGTACCTGCAACCTATCAGTGAAATAGCAAAGAAAGACCGCCCAAGACTGCAGATGTAAACAAACTGTGGTTTACAGTTTACTGCATGCTTTGGCTATAATTTCAATACGTTTCATTCCATCTGCCCCCTTTGATTTCCGAGATGTGATTTTTCATATTTCTGTATACAGATGTGTGTGTAAATTGGTATTACAAACACATAAAGGTTGTAAAGCTGTCATACTGTTTTTGTAAGAGTATACTATGAAAGTCATTGTTTTCTTTTTCACACCCTAGCAAAGAAAAAATATACATACATATATGAGTCAACACTGTGGAATCTTAGCACAATTCAGCTGCTCTCCTTTGTTACTTGTTTCAATGAAAGATAAATTATGAGATCCTTGTATGTATTTTGAAAAAAATGAATATAAATATTTAACACAAAAATTATACCTACAATGATACTGTGTGGTAACTGGATCAGTTTTTTGATTCTGAAGTTCTCTAGTTATTTCCTACTGCAAGATATTTCTGCCAAAGTGTGTATCCCAACTGTGGCACTAATTCTGAAATTTTTAGTAATCTGTTAATGAGAAAGAGTCTATTTCTAGCCTAGTTTTGTATTCCTGCTGATGACAGTAGATATATTCTCCAAAATACACTGATAAATATTACAGCATTGTTTATTTTATCAGAATGCAAATACAAATGAAACATGCGGAGAGTTTAGAGATAAATGTAGTTATCCCTAAAGAAGGCTGATTTCTGTTTTAGCATTTTTCTGACATCTCAGCTTGTTGTAAAACTCTGCAAGACCAGGGTCTTTGCCCTGCCTCTCCCTTTTCCTTTATGGTGTGACTGCCTTATATAAAGTGATATTCGTATGCCAGAAGGTAGTATGTTTATGTGGCAGTTACCCAGACCTGACAAGTACTGTGGTGTATTTCTTTTGAAAATTGCCCAGGGTGGGGTTATTTCGCCTGCTTTGACAAATTCTATGCGCACTATCCGCATATACGCTGTCACATCTACCTTGGGTTCATCAGCATCTCATTACCGATGCTGTTGTTTTCAACTCTAAATACAGTATGAAGAAAGCAAGGATGCACATAAACAAACCTATCTTAGCAATCCTTTTTAAAAACAAAGCCTTAAAAATGACAATGTGCAATAGCCTTGAGTGGTTTTTTGGTTTGGGGTTGTTCTGTTTTTTGTTTTTCGGGTTTTTTTTAATAGCTGTGTTCTAATTCTTCAGAGAACAGAAAGGGGAGCTTTGAAAAGGTGCTAATAGACCATGAATTTGCAGCAGTGTAGTTCACAGCTAACTAAGCACACTCCCACTTCAAGCTCTGGCTGGAGAAAAAATGAGGGCAGCACAGCAGTGAATTAAAAATCATGCAAACAGTCCCAGCAACAACCAGGGCAGTAGCAGCTTATAAGATCAGCCTCGTTTGGCAGGATGCCCGTCATACCATGACCTAAGAGGGCCAGGGCAGGAGGATATCTTATGCCTTGCAAAAAGAGGATGGGGCGGGGTGCTGGGGAAAGGGATGGGAGCAAAACAGACATCTTTTAAGCCTATGTTGAATTAACTTGTTTTACAGAACACTGTCAGCAAACTTCTAGGTCTTTTTAATCTGTTTGGAGAATTCTTCTGTATTTTATTTTATACTGTACACAAATATTCTCTCTAGATCAGCTGCCCTACTGAGAGAATTACTATAGCAATGCCCCTCCTCCTGCCTGGGGGTATTGTCCCCTCAAATCACCCAGAGATGCTCATGTGCCTTCTCCAAATGTAGCCGTGGTTCCATGACAGTCTAATCCGATGTAAGCTGGGGCTGCCACAAGTCCCTCCTTCACCAGCTGCTGCCCTTTCCCGTGCTGGCAAGGATGCTTGTCTGGTCTCCCACTGAACTGGTTCAGAGAAGACAGAACTGACTTCAAAAATCTTAACACTGCCCTGTTAGTTCATCTCCCTGTGGAGTCAAACAAGCACCAGCGCTGGTGCAATACATGGGGTGGGGATATACATGATTCAAAGCCAGGCTGCAACTGCTCTGGTTTGGATCAGCTTAGACCATCTTGGAACCACACTCCAGGCAGAGCCACCCAATGCCTGCTATTTAAACTGCTCATGATGATCTAGTTCTTTCTGCCTGGCCCAAGTTTGTGAGTGATGCTAAAAAGAGCTTCCCCATCAGATCAGAAGGGGTGGGCAGCCTCCCCTTGCTGTCAGCAGCCCCTTCCTCAGACACACCTGCACATAGGGTTTTGTGGAAATGGCCTTAAGTGATCCGTGAAGGCCACAGGGAGTTCCTGCATTCCTGTGGCAGGACAGTCATTGATGAGCAGTCCTCTGTGTTAAGTCAGGAGAAGCTCATCTCATGGTCAAAGCCAACCTCCCAAGAACCCACCAGCCAGGGCACTCTGGGCAGCTGTGATGAACTACCAGGTTCCACACCTAATGTGACAGATGATTTGAATGTAGAGATGCCAAGGAAAGATGGTAGAGACACACCAAAGTCTCTCTGGACTGGAAATTGATATAATTTCTTCCCCTTTCTGAAGTATGCCTTTTTTTCTTAATCAGATCCTGAGTAGTAAGGCAGTAAGCAAAGTGGTTTCAAACTCCTGACTTTTTGCACACATAATTACATCTGATGTGTGCATACTGGTGAGGAACATGCAATAGCAAACAACAAACACATAATTAAGACAGCTTTACTATCTCCAATGGTCACCTGCTGCTTTACAGAAGTAGCTGTAGAACAATCTAGAGCCAAAACTCTGGAGGGCAAAATTAAAGATACAAAAATTAGCCACTAGAGAGGGAGAATACCCCACAAGATATATTGTGTCTTCACTTGAAAGGTGAGTTTAATTGCCAACTCTTTCATGGTCTTCCCTCACCACCTTAGTTTGATGAATATTTAGATCTGCTGTACCCACATACATCTGTGAAGAGCACATTCTGCAAAATATCGTGGTGCTAGACACAGTAGGAACTGAAGATGCTCAGACAGCAGAGTGATGAGGACTGTACAACGTCATCAAGAGAGAAAAAGCCCCTAACTTCAAGGAATGAGAGGGGATGGACTGGGAAAGGACCGTGAGCTTCTTGAGGAAACAAAGGGAAGAACTAGTTGAGTTAGAAGAAAACTCTAAGGCCATCTTTTAGATGCCAGACTTGGTACTGGGAAGCAAGTCTATACCTACAACTTCCCAGGCTGTGACATTTTACTTACAGCAGGGCATCTGAATGTCCAAGTGATGTAACTTGGGAAAGGAGCAGGAGTAACATTGCTCAGATTTCAAATTGCATGATGCAGGAAAATATCTTAATAGTCTGAAACTACTGCAACACTTTCTGGGGGGGGATGGGGAGGGAAGTGAATAGAAAAGATTTATACAGGGAAGGGAAGGGAAGGGAAGGGAAGGGAAG
>VWZT01008424.1:508311-523722 GCA_013397055.1 Pachycephala philippinensis
GAGTTCAGTAAGGCAAAAATTCTAACCTATATGGTTGCAGAACTGTTTACTGGACTGAAGACACTAGAATTAAAATTTACTTACTTTTTAAGTACATAAAACCGTTCAGCTTATTGTCAAACACCCACTTGTTTATTGCCAATTGTTTGATTGTCAGATGCCAATTTACACCCTAAATGTCTTTGGGTTGAGATCACTGCCCTGTTCCGGAGGTAATCCTGTAGCCAGCAGAGAACCGTCCCTTAGGTGCACTTCATTTGTAACATAATGGAGATTTGCATGCTCTGTCTTAAGAGAAGGACTCCAAACTGTAGCAACACTCAGCCAAGAATGTTATCTGTACCCTCCCCCACACCTCTCCCCTCGAAAAAACCCCCATGGATTGACTTCTGCTTTTTCACTGATTCTCAGGAGAAATATAAAGATCTTCTCTGCCAGTTGCAGATGTGTTCTATTTTTTTCCTACATCAGATTATGAATCACTCTAAATAATATGGGAAGGCTATTCATCCCAAATGGGGAAGTTCTCACACACTATGTGATGATAAAGCATTTCATCCATTTGCGAAAAAAAGGAGAAAACACTACCCACAGAACTGCAACATCACATCATCTGCACTTTGCTGAATGTTCACAGAACAACACTGGAAGTCATTGAAGTGTCAGGTAGTGATTTCATCATGTGTCAGGCCTCCCACTAATAAATGATTCATCTTTCTCAGTACTGACACCTCAAAGAAAGGAGAAGAAAGAAATTAATAAATTTTAAAGTGAGAAGTACTCTACTGATATTATACTTCCCAAGTAAACAGAAGCTTATCCACATACAAGGAATGTGTGCATCAATAGAATTTAACCTTCCATTTATCTGAAGTGTACTTTTAAGCTTTAGTAGTGAATCTCTTACAGAAAAAAGATGTCATGGAATTCCATGTGTACTATACCACCACAATACAAATTGAACAAAAATTGTTCAATTTAAAAATATGAGATTTCACACACCCAGCTTTGTGTACTGAAACTGGATTTGGGAAGAAATTTTTTCTGGTTTACATATAAGTGATTAATAGTACATTGATGACAAACCTGCCCCAAACTCTGAATTCTTTTACAGTTGTAAAAGAAATTGAATTCCTCTTGAAGGTGATAAGGAACTTACATTTGACTCTAATGAAAATGGGACTGGAAGGAAATCTGTCATTTTAATAGGAATTTACATAATAATTATTTGATGCTTCATAAAGCCAGAACATCTCCGATTGATGATAGCAGCTCTACTGGATGAGCAGGACTAACTAGAAATCCAAACTTACATCTCCCAAAAGATATGAACTTAAATACAGACCCAAATCGGGCAATGTGCTGTGCAAGATACTACCATTATTGCTATGACACTGAAGTTTGTGAAGTCACACACTGAGTTTCCAGGCTTTTTCTTTTTTCTATTTTAACAAAATGCAATACATACACAGAACACTCAAATTTCCACATTCTTTGTAAAAAAATTAAATAGTTAGGGGAAGAAAGCAATTCTAAAAGTATCATAGTTGTAAGGAAAAAAAAAAAAGCTGCAACATGAATTTGAACCTTATGAAGCATTAAAGAATCCACATGGGAGAGAGACCTAACAAATGACCCCACTGTAGGAAAAAAGATACAATTGTAATTCACTATGAAACCACGAGGTACCAACCTACAGAAATCCAGGCTTTGCTGGTTCTGCCACTAATGGAGCTCCTTTGACTGTAGGAGATTTTTCTTCCCTCGTCAAAACAGCATCTATTATAAACAAAACACTTCAATCAGTAGACTCAAAGCTGGAGTAGCATACAGATACAGAATTTATCCCACTTGATTCCTCTCTCCTGGAGCGGGGAAAAGAATTAGATGAAGATGATAAAGTTTGGACTTGGACTTGGAGACCCATTCTCAGCAGAAATAATTAGGCTGGTAGGAAAACTGCTGGGGACAGAAAAAAGCCACGGGCCCCTGAGGTCTCATGTCCTACCTAAGCAGGTACTTATTTCTTTGTCTCACTCTGAATATGTATACCAGAGTTAGCAATATGATGAATAGAGTTCTTAAAAGCAGTAATACATAAAAGCAAATTATTCTTTGCTGTTACCCCACCTCTGTTCTCGTAGAATTAATCTGGGCATTCAGGGTAAAGATGATGTCCAGTTTCTCCATCAGTTTGATTTAGCATGACCTCTTCACTGTCAGCAGAGGAATGTAAAAGATGGCAATGAACATTTGTATGTAAGAAAATTTACATGGCTGTGGGGCAGGATGCCTGGATGATCAAAAAGCAAAGAAAATACTAAATACTTAAAACACTTCACCATGAAATTGTTTTCTTTCCTTTCCCCCACCTTCCCCCCGCCATGTTAAATCAGGTAGAAAAGTGTGATAATATTAAGGCTTAATCCAATTTAAATAAATTATTTTCTTGTAAATGTTAAAACAATCATTACATGCATCGTTTACCCCCTCTTCTGCCCATAGTCTTAAATTATGCTCCATTATATCCAGATGGAAAAAATATGTAGAAAATGTTTCTTAAATATCAGAAATTTTGTTGTTGATTATACTCCGAGGTAAAAGTCATTTAGGAGTCCTAGCAAAAAAAAAAAAAAAAAATCTTAAAAAGCATGATGGGATTTTGTGTAGAAAACTTAATTAAGAAATTTCTTTGCTAGGTTACCAACAATATTTTATTACAAGCTTAAGGTATAAGATCGTTATAGCTCTCTGTCGTGCTTGGCAGCAAAGAAAGAACACATGCAAAGAACAATCTTGTTCCTACAATTAATTACAAATGTACAAATGAGTGATATATCAGGCCCTGTCTACACTGCACAGTCGTGCATTTATAACCATTTCACCATACACAGTTATTAAATTCATGCTTTGCATCTACAGTAGCTAGATACCACATCACAGCCACGGGTAATTATGTTTATTCATGCACAGCTACCACCAGCCAGAACTGTATGTATGTGTCAGTCCATTTTAGCAAAATCTACATCAAATAACCAGTAGTGCAGGTCTCTTCAGCTAGTTTTTTTCCTTTTGAAGCAGGCGGACTGGAAGCAAGATAGGAGAAGGCAAGCCAGAAACGCATGGGTGGCAAAGAGTGGTGACAGGTGGTGACATCCAGCAGGCTTCAGCCACGGCCATTCTGGGTCAGTCGAAGTGGTGACAATCAGCCAACTCAGAATCTCTTAGCAACCCATCCTGTTTATCTCACAAATCCTTACTGTCCCAAAAAGGGTCTGCCACAGAAGTGGTGAGAAATTCTCTCCCCACTGGCAACACAAATGGCTGAGGAGGAAACACCTGGTCACGGGGAAGCCCCTGGCTGCTGCTGGGGACCTCCACCTGTGGTCTGAGGATTGCCAGTGGAAGAGCCCTGCAAGAAGGCACCTGCAGCACACAGGACAATGAGCAACGGCACACTGATGAATTCTCAGTAGAAAAGTCCATCCTAAACCCTACCCTCATAAAATTTCATCCAGCTGAGCTACTGGATCACAGTGGGGTGCCAAGTCTGAGTCTCCAACAAGAGCAGAATACAGCCAGCTACAGAAGAAAGATCAGTTCAGAGGGTGTCTATTTAAAGACTGAGCCAAGTCACAAACTAAGCAGAAATCCCTGCTGTGACTACGAGGACACAGCACCTACAAACACTGTAGACACAGACCTAACCACATTGCTCAAGGCTTTTAACACTGATGTCACAGGCAGGATGTAAGAATCATCACTTTTGCTATTCTCTTCCAAGGCCAGCAAAGGATATTTTGCTTTAACCTCATGCCTTCAGTTCATGCTTCTCCCGAGGAACATTTGTTTCACTCGGCTGTCCTAAGTCAGTCCTAGCCAGAAGACTGAATAACACCAGTCTCACTGAGAAGTGTGTCAACAAACCCAAACCACTGAAGCTCTGAGCACATTAACTAGCCAGACAGATTACTGGTTTATAGAGGGAATTCCAGTCTTTGACTCACTGGTCCGTAACAGTGTTCCCACGACATTCCCTCATCCAGACAATTCCCTCATCCTGATCGGTTTGCTAAGAAAGCCTGAGATTATTTGTGTTATGTTCCGTGTAGAGAAACTACAACATACAAACATATAATCATGTAGTGATGAGATGCTCCAGTTCCAAAAGCCATAAATTCTAAACAAGATTATCTTGGGTTTAAAATTCATCTTCCTGGGTTCATCTCATGGCCCGGATAGGCAAGTTGACATATTACAGTTTATGTAACCATATGTAAGACACACACTTACTAGAAAGGGCTATTAGGGCTGTTGCCCACACTTTTTGTGACAGCTGCAGGCGTCATATTCTCCTGTCAGCTGATGGGAGAATGGTATAGGAACTCAATAGGACAAACATATTTTTAATTTACTGTCAGTTTCAAAACTTTTAATTAATGAACACAACTGACTGGGTACATGCATGGTGCAAAGCTGGCTAAACTGCCTTGGGTACTAGAGGCAGACTTGGCTTTCTGCACGAATTTACCATCTCAGATTAATTTACCACCCAAGGGTAAACAATCATACTTTTTAGTGGTATAAATGAGCATATCCAGACCCCTCTACTTCAACAGCTAGACTGCCAGAGGCAGTCAGATTGGCTTGTCCAAAGCTAACTTTGGTACCCCTGCAATCTGCAGTACAGATCTAACCTTTGTTTATCAGAAATGCCACAGGTGGAGCAACTCCCACATCCCTGTCCCCCCTGTAGAGATGCAAGGAGTGATGACTGCAGCAGATCATCAGAGTTCAGCTGGAAGAGGGAAGAAGGAAGGCGCCTGGATGCTGCCCACAAGGACCCGCAGAGCTGCCTGCGTACTCATCCTGGGGAAGCAATAACCTGATAGTGCTCTATCCTGCGCTCTTGGCAATACACAGGCTTCAAAAAACATGTTTCTATTGTGACCAGATATTCACTTTAATAAACAAACTTTAATAAAACAAACAATTAAAAAAAGGCCAAATCCTCTCACACAGCATTCCTCACAAGCCAATTATGGAGAACCACTCTCCTGGGCCAATGAGCAATCTCTTCCCAGGCCAGGCACTGAGCAGGAACGGAGCCTGCCGCAGCTGCTAGGCAGGAAGGGCTGGGCCCACTGGGGCTTTGAAATAAAACAAACAGCTTGTTTGGCAGATAGCTATTTCTTCATGGACTGGTCAGCAGGAGGGATCGCGGACGCTGGCTGGCTGCTGGTGTGTTGCATCCACGTCAGTGAAGAAGGCAAGTCTTCAGCTGTACCCGAATCCCTTAAGTATTAAAGGGACGTGACCGACACTTGGTTGGGCTCTCCATTCTCTATTGTTGTTGTTGTGGCTGGTATTTTAAACCTAAGTCAGCTTTTACCATGACTCATTTGTACACAATATCCTTAATCTACAAACACTCAAGGATGATAATTCAGTTTTATTACCCATATTCCATGAGTCCACATTTCATAAAGTATAAGCACACTCAAGAAAGAATGATTCCTAAAATAGCCAGGCATGTACATTTCCACCTTCTCTTCAGGAAAACAGTTCAAAAATACAGCTCCTTGTAACACTTAAAATTGCTAACCTGAACCTCTTGATAACAGCAGGCGATATCTTAAGAAACAGCTGGGGTTTTATCTTAGCTTCTCACACCAAGCTACCACATACCATCAACCCTGCTTATACAGGCACTGAACTGACAGAAGACATGGCATGAACCAAACAGAGCACAAATTCCATCCCACATCAGCAGAATTCTGAAACTGCACATCCAAAGCCAGCATATATTACAAATTCAATAAAAACAGAGACCACCACTGGAGTTATTACTTTAACTGTCTATCACAAACAAGAAGTAAATATACCCCAGTTTTTGGGCAATAAAAGCTATTCCTAAGAACAAGCAAGCTGTTCTCATACTTTATTTCCTACACTCTGCTCTTTGCTTAATGATTTCATGGTGTTGACTCTGTGCATTGTAGGGGTACCTCAAAAACTAGTCAAAAATCAAAACTAATTGAGAGCATCCAGCACTTTGTAGGATCAGGCCTTTTCTATACTGTTACTAAACACTGAATTGTCTGATAACCTTCCTTATGACTACAACAACTTGCTGCTTCTGCTCTTTCAGTAGGAGCCATCACTGTGTGTGTTACTTGATTAGTTACAAACATGGCCTTTTATTAAAAACACAGCTTCCACCATGCTCAAAATTAATTCTGCTTGGCTATAATACAAATGATGTTTCAAACATCTGAAATTTACAGTCAGTTACAAGGCAAAATGATGGCTAATCTTTGGCTCGTAAATTGGACGCCAGCAGCACAGACCCTGCCAGCACTGGAGCCAAACTCAAGGCCTGATTCACCACTTTTCCATGCAATTCATCGGCTGAAACCAGCTCTGGGCAACTGAGCTGGGTGTTTTTCCCAACAGGAAAACTGAGTGTGTCCTGTGCTTGGGAGGAGCATCAGTATTGCCTATGAAGATGGGCTTCAGCATGCAACATCTCATTTTGGAACCATATGTACTCTCTCTCTTTGCAAATTAAGCCCTGGAAGACAGGATCTGCCCAGACAGCTGATGTGCAGACAGGAAAAGCAGACATGCAAATAACAGGTTTATGGAAGGGTGCTGGCTGAACTGGGAGTCTCTAGAGCCTCCGGTCCACCCTGGAGCACCAAAACCTGTACTGCCTATTCCCTTCCTCCCACAAAATCACCACATTCAACTTCTACAGCAAAACTAGCCCTTCCCATTTCCATCTACCTACTCACTGCCCTGTTCCCCAGTCCTTCTCCCTTCTCACAACCTACCTGCTTCTGCACTCATTCCAGTCTCACCTTCCACTTTCCTCTCTCAATTCTCCCCCCATTCCCGCGCCACTTTTCACCAATGAAATGCTGGCAAGGCAGTCATCTTTTCCTCCCCTGCTCCAGCTCTGTCCCATGCCTCTTTTGGCCCCAGAAGAAGATCTCCCCTTGCTCATCAACATTGTCCTCTGATCACAACTTTGAGTGCATTAGTCCACAAGCCCGATCTTCCCCATGGCTCAAAGTAAGCATCATACTCTTCATAAGGCTGGGGGAGAGAAGGGAGGAAGAAAGACAGATTTTCAAATGAGCATAGAGAAGTAAGAAGAAGAGGAGGAAGAAGGATGGAGTGCTTCTCTCCACCCCCTCTTCCACTCACTTAAGACACTCCTGCTCCCCTTCTTCCTTGTAGAGCTCTTATCTCCATGTAAAAGCCTCTTACTTCAACTCAACGAAATGGTTTAAATTACTAACTCGACAAAACCAGTTCACATTTATGCAAAATTACCGTTTGTGCAGCAACTTGCACTGAAACAAAATCAGAAGGTCACATCAATTTGACAAGTTTTGTTTAAGCTTGTGTACTTCTGAGGATTTCGTTCCAGCTTCTGTGCCTCAGGTGGGGTTACTGTCCCACAGTCCTACATCTCAACAGATGCAGGGCAACTGAGCAAACTGCAGTAAATGCTGAACAATGTGGCAAGGACAAGCAACCTTACATTGCCAGCTGTAAAAAGGAGTGAAATAAAATTCAAAGAAAAGAAAAGCTGATAAAGTACTAAATTCAATAGAGAAAAGGCAGACAAAGAGCCAAATGAAGAGATTGTGGTGCTTGCACCAAAAACATCATGACAATCCACAAGTGGTATGTTTCCATCAGTTCTGTGAGCTAAAGGAATATATTCATTTCATTTTACAGTCTGTAAACTGAGGCAGTCAGAAATTAAGATCTGAAGAGTCTCAAAGTACCTAAAATCCAGGTCTTGCTAGTATTAAGCACTGCATTTTCTGTGAGTGTTCAAAGGATACAGCTTCCAGCAGCCTTTGGTGCAGATGCACATGTGTAGTCCTAAGAGAACCCATAAAATGAGGAACGATGCAAGAGCTACAACAGGAACACTTTAGCAACCACAGACATATTTATTTCCCCATCTCCTCTTCTACGTTTTCAAGTGGGAGAACAAAGTATCCTGCACACTATGAGATTTGGATCAAAGAGCTATGATGGTCACAAGTCACAACTCATCACCCACCTGACAACTGTAGCTATTTATGTACAAATTAGTAGTGCTGACCTGGCCACTATTAAAAGATTGATGTAAATGGCTCACGCAGCACCACACTCTTTGGCAGAGGATCAACTTCTCCAAAGCAACATCCAGCTGCCTTAACAATGAGACTATGTCTTCCCTTCTTACATTCACAAGAACACAGGAGGGTAAGAGTTCAACAGACAACACTCTCTCTCCTTCAGCATGTACTCTAATTCATCCCCAGAGCAGACTTGCTTAATGCACCAAATAAAACCCAATCATCCTACGGAGGTGGGGGGAAAATGTATGTAGTCTATTTTAAGATTATTACAAAGCAATATATAGATGTATGGATGGAATTAAGATTGCATAAGCATTTTCCTAATTCTGGCATTTTGTAACTTTTGAGTGCTTAACTTAGCCACTTTAATATCCTTTCACTCTGACCATCTGTGTAGTGTCTGCCTGCACATGTATGTATAGCCACTTCAAGGATCCTGGAGATGCCAGGCACCATATCTCAATTACCCAGAGGACTTTAAATCGCGTGCATAAATCTGCAGGGCACGAATCCAGCCTCTGTGCATGTGATAGAGAATCCACTACACGTGTAGAGCTTAAGTGCATGCTGGAACCTGCCTGTTGGGAAACACTTAGACCCAGATGCAGAGGCATCACTTGCATGTACACCAGCTAACTATGTTGCATGGTCATTATATTTGCATTTTACATATATATTTAACAAGTAAAAAAGGTTGGGGGGAAGTGGCCAAACTGATTACCAGTAACTGGCTACTCGTATCTCTATTTCCCCATGGGAACAAATAAAAGGAAGTTCCACTTCCCTCTTCCCCCAGGGATTAATTCATAGCAGTAGCTGGTTTTCTCTTAAATAAGTATTGCAATGCTATTTTTAATATTCTACTCCAATATTACTGTAATGTGTTACAGGGCTTTAAAGACCAAAGCAAAACAATAAGGCAGAATATGAATACAGGACAGATAGGATGTAAAGCATGACAGAAAGTGGAGGGGAACCCCAATTAGGAAATGTGGAAACCAGAATGTCAGGTCTAGACATCAGTTCAAGCCAGTGGCAAGGGATCTATAGGCAGAGGTCTCTCTCTGTGGTCTCCACATCCTTCTTAGCTGCTAGAAGGAAGAGTTGTCTGCCTGTGGTAAAGTTCCATCTTCTCAAACATGAAAAAAAATATGCTATACATAAATGCTGTCATTGCTTGTTGCACAAAAAGCTACGCTGTAGGAATGTGTATTCATTTGAGAAACCTGGGGGTCCACTTTTAAAGTCTCCTTACCTACTCCATCAAGCTTCCCAAAAGTGATTCAAACCCAAAAAATCCCCCAAGAATTCCCCACACATCTCTGCAGATGGCCAACCAGATTCTAGGGCTAGAAGCAAGTTCTGTAAATAGCAGCACAAAGCTACCAACCCTCTCTCACCCTCATCCTTCTCAATGTACAAAACATTTTGCTTTTATCCACACAAGACATAAGGTCTCAGAATTCAAAGCTGCATCCGTTTCAGATGTAGAAAACCTGTTCAACACTAGAGAACCTAACCTTTTCTTTTCTGAGGCATAATTCAGGTAAATACAACACAGTTGAAGAAAAGAAGTTATTTTTATGAACTGGTAAGCAGCCATCTGTCCACAAACAATCACAGACTGCCCCCAAGACAAGGTTCTTTTATGGCCGAACTTGTCTGGCATCATGCCCTTTGTTTGCTGACTGGTGAATTGCGGCTCACAAATCCACCCCATGTACTTTCT
Source organism: Pachycephala philippinensis (assembly GCA_013397055.1). Taxonomy (NCBI): domain Eukaryota; kingdom Metazoa; phylum Chordata; class Aves; order Passeriformes; genus Pachycephala; species Pachycephala philippinensis. The sequence goes on from VWZT01008424.1 coordinate 518,188, forward strand.
GCCTTCCCTGTACTGCTTGTGCCTATTGTTTTATCTGTTTGACCAATACGAATAACAACAAAAATACTTCAAAAAATAAATAATTTTCCTTATTAACTATGAATTCTTTTCTATTTGTTTTGACCTGTTTTGGCCAGCACCCATAGCAGGACCTTCCACATTAGCTTACTAAAACTCTTGCCCCAGAACTCTGAGGACACCACAAACCAATCTGGACATATATCTGCCTTCCAAGTCTGAAAGTGTCAAAAGCAGTAGTCCCTGATTAAAATTAAAAATAAAAAAAAGAAGTGCAGTCATATATGTAAGTCAGCCATGATGAATGTTCTTTTCCTATAACCTCAAAGGGATTTTATCTTCATTGAGATGTGAACTAGGCAAGTATTATGAAAACTCTAGTAGCTGAAGAGGTGTCACCAAGGTTCCTTTTGAATGAAGTTTCCTCTCACTTTTCACTGAATTGTGTGCTAGAAGGTTATCTTACATGCTAGAAAGCGACCATGTTTCACCCCTTGCTGGGAGGTACCTGCACCTAGGATAGTTAGTATGCACAAGTCCAAATGAACAATGCATAAAATGTGTTATGCTCATGGAAAGAAATAATCCACGATATCATCACCCCCCCCTCAAAAAAACCCCATCCCAAACAAACCACACAAACCAAGAAATCCCCTTCCCACCCAAAAAAAACCCCCAACAAACCCAAACAAACAAAAAATCCCCAAAAATTTTTGTACAATAATATTATACTCGGACCACTGAGGTTATTGGAAAGGTTGATGCTGGATAGTGACTAAAAACTAATTGTAGAACACATAAATCTAGTTTGGGGGCTCCTTCATAAATCTGTGCAATTCCTGTGAAAAGATTATTTACAATGAAGAAATTAATGAGAAGGGAACAAGGAAAAAAAGGAACAAGGAAACTCTATCATGCTCACAGTAGTCATTTCTCAAACATCTTCAAGCAGAGTTATAGTTGCAAGTGACCATAGTGAAATTCACAATGAAACTAGAAAAAAAAAGTGATCAAATGTAATGGCAAACACTGACATCAGTAGCAGTTAACCTGCGATACTAAGTGCTATTGTACCAGCATTTAATTAATTTTGTAAACCAGTTCAGCTTCAGTATTTAAAAGGTCAGCCTCCAAAATGTACACAAGCTAGAATTGAAAGGCAAGACCCACGGTGGATACACGATACCCAGCATGTGCATAATACAATGCTGTGTGTAACAGAACACAAATGTAAATAGAGCCACAGATCTATGGGAAAGGTTTCTGCCACCCAGCCCTGAGAAGAAAATTCGTTAGTTTGCACTGACAGTAAGCTCTTGTTCAACACATGGCACAAAAGTCAGTAGCAAACACAGCAACCCCGAGACTTTTAAGAACACTCAGGAAGTAACCTCCAAAGTAAGGGGTGGGGGAATAGTTGGGTTTGCTACCTTATGTCATTTGAGAAAAGCCAGGTAGGTTTTCTAGGAAAACTTTTTGCTCAATTGTTGACTCAGAAATGAATGGCTATCTTTGTCTCTTCTGGCTTTGCAACATGTCTCCTGGTAAGCACAGACTCACCGTTACTAATTGACAAAAAGCCAAGACAAAAGCATTTTCTTCCAAGGATGCCCTAGACCTCCATGCTACATAAATACCTTAATAAAAATAAGTGAGGGCAGGAAGTTAAACAGTCCTATGAGAAATGTGCGTATTTCCAATTCAAAGGAACAAAACCTTCACTTTACACTTACTCTTAGGAAGCAATCTATATTTTCCTATAAGAGACCTAAAGAAAAGGCTTCAAAAGACTAACCTGACTACAAGTAGTATTATCATAAAAGCTTGATATTGGATGAGGCCAAGCACAGATAATTTTGTACCCCATTTTTTTATTAAACAAGATTAGGAAAAGAGCCCTGAAATAATTAGCAATAAGCATGAAGAAGTTAAAGGAAGCTAAGAAATGGCGACGTAACTTTATTTTTTCCATTTAGCATCTTAAACATTGTTTGCATTCTGTGTCTAAGGTAAAGGGAGAACACGATGGTCACTTATCTACCTAAGTGAGGAAGGATGGTCTCATGGTGAAGACTAAAGGCTAGGAACTAGTGAGTGAGGTTCCAGCAAGTTCTGTGTCCCGCTCTCCTTACTTTGAGCACTGCCACTCAAGAGTCTTGCACAAAAATTTTCAACCCTATGGAGCAGATACAAGTTCCCCAGAAGAGAACTGAACATAAAAACTGCATGTGGAAGACAGTGTAAAGCATCACCCGAGTGTAGTCACTAGCATAAAAGGACATCAGCTCATAGTTTGTGGTGAGTCCTACAGAAAAGCACAAACACACAGTGGGTACGGTGATACTTCACACCAGGGAGATCCTTAATGACACTCTTTTCTCCCTGTCCCTAGAGGAGATGTAATTATAGAATCATAGAATGTTAAGGGTTGGAAGGAACCTTAAAGATCACCTAGTTACAACTCCCGCTGCCCTGGTAAAGGACAACTCCCACTACATCAAGATGCTCAAAGGCCTTATCCAACCTGGCTTTTAACATTATGGAGCCTCCACAGAATCTTTTCTTTTCAAAGGCTTAACAGCCCCAACATCCCCAGCCTGTCTTCGTAGGGAAGGTGCTTCAATCCCCTTATCAACTTCGTGACCCTTCTCTCCGCTGGCTCCAACACCTTAACCCACCATTACGGAACTGCTCGGTTTTTGCTGAAGACGGACCTTCCACTTCGGAAACAGTTGACTTTTTTTTTTTTCTTTTTTTTAAATTCAAGCAAAAAATATATTTCAAATCAATCGAGATTTTGAACTTCGNAATGTGTTATGCTCATGGAAAGAAATAATCCACGATATCATCACCCCCCCCTCAAAAAAACCCCATCCCAAACAAACCACACAAACCAAGAAATCCCCTTCCCACCCAAAAAAAACCCCCAACAAACCCAAACAAACAAAAAATCCCCAAAAATTTTTGTACAATAATATTATACTCGGACCACTGAGGTTATTGGAAAGGTTGATGCTGGATAGTGACTAAAAACTAATTGTAGAACACATAAATCTAGTTTGGGGGCTCCTTCATAAATCTGTGCAATTCCTGTGAAAAGATTATTTACAATGAAGAAATTAATGAGAAGGGAACAAGGAAAAAAAGGAACAAGGAAACTCTATCATGCTCACAGTAGTCATTTCTCAAACATCTTCAAGCAGAGTTATAGTTGCAAGTGACCATAGTGAAATTCACAATGAAACTAGAAAAAAAAAGTGATCAAATGTAATGGCAAACACTGACATCAGTAGCAGTTAACCTGCGATACTAAGTGCTATTGTACCAGCATTTAATTAATTTTGTAAACCAGTTCAGCTTCAGTATTTAAAAGGTCAGCCTCCAAAATGTACACAAGCTAGAATTGAAAGGCAAGACCCACGGTGGATACACGATACCCAGCATGTGCATAATACAATGCTGTGTGTAACAGAACACAAATGTAAATAGAGCCACAGATCTATGGGAAAGGTTTCTGCCACCCAGCCCTGAGAAGAAAATTCGTTAGTTTGCACTGACAGTAAGCTCTTGTTCAACACATGGCACAAAAGTCAGTAGCAAACACAGCAACCCCGAGACTTTTAAGAACACTCAGGAAGTAACCTCCAAAGTAAGGGGTGGGGGAATAGTTGGGTTTGCTACCTTATGTCATTTGAGAAAAGCCAGGTAGGTTTTCTAGGAAAACTTTTTGCTCAATTGTTGACTCAGAAATGAATGGCTATCTTTGTCTCTTCTGGCTTTGCAACATGTCTCCTGGTAAGCACAGACTCACCGTTACTAATTGACAAAAAGCCAAGACAAAAGCATTTTCTTCCAAGGATGCCCTAGACCTCCATGCTACATAAATACCTTAATAAAAATAAGTGAGGGCAGGAAGTTAAACAGTCCTATGAGAAATGTGCGTATTTCCAATTCAAAGGAACAAAACCTTCACTTTACACTTACTCTTAGGAAGCAATCTATATTTTCCTATAAGAGACCTAAAGAAAAGGCTTCAAAAGACTAACCTGACTACAAGTAGTATTATCATAAAAGCTTGATATTGGATGAGGCCAAGCACAGATAATTTTGTACCCCATTTTTTTATTAAACAAGATTAGGAAAAGAGCCCTGAAATAATTAGCAATAAGCATGAAGAAGTTAAAGGAAGCTAAGAAATGGCGACGTAACTTTATTTTTTCCATTTAGCATCTTAAACATTGTTTGCATTCTGTGTCTAAGGTAAAGGGAGAACACGATGGTCACTTATCTACCTAAGTGAGGAAGGATGGTCTCATGGTGAAGACTAAAGGCTAGGAACTAGTGAGTGAGGTTCCAGCAAGTTCTGTGTCCCGCTCTCCTTACTTTGAGCACTGCCACTCAAGAGTCTTGCACAAAAATTTTCAACCCTATGGAGCAGATACAAGTTCCCCAGAAGAGAACTGAACATAAAAACTGCATGTGGAAGACAGTGTAAAGCATCACCCGAGTGTAGTCACTAGCATAAAAGGACATCAGCTCATAGTTTGTGGTGAGTCCTACAGAAAAGCACAAACACACAGTGGGTACGGTGATACTTCACACCAGGGAGATCCTTAATGACACTCTTTTCTCCCTGTCCCTAGAGGAGATGTAATTATAGAATCATAGAATGTTAAGGGTTGGAAGGAACCTTAAAGATCACCTAGTTACAACTCCCGCTGCCCTGGTAAAGGACAACTCCCACTACATCAAGATGCTCAAAGGCCTTATCCAACCTGGCTTTTAACATTATGGAGCCTCCACAGAATCTTTTCTTTTCAAAGGCTTAACAGCCCCAACATCCCCAGCCTGTCTTCGTAGGGAAGGTGCTTCAATCCCCTTATCAACTTCGTGACCCTTCTCTCCGCTGGCTCCAACACCTTAACCCACCATTACGGAACTGCTCGGTTTTTGCTGAAGACGGACCTTCCACTTCGGAAACAGTNTGAAACAGTTTGTTTTTTTTTTTTTTCTTTTTTTTAAATTCAAGCAAAAAATATATTTCAAATCAATCGAGATTTTGAACTTCGGGATTTCGCACCGACACCGGGTTTCCAGGAGCCGCCGGCGGCTACAGCGGCAGAGCCCGCCGGGGATGGGGCAGCAGGGCGCTTGCCAGCCCCGGCACCAGCCCTGGGCGAGGACGGGCCGCTGCTCCTGGGAAGCCGCCGGCCTCTCCGCGGGGTTTAAAAGCACACATCCATCCGCACAGAGAGGTTATTCCCGGGCGCGCCGGGCCACTGGCCCGGGTCCCGCCGGGCAGCCCCGGCGCGGCGGCAGCGCGGCAGCCGCGACCTCGGGACATCTTGGAGAGGAGACACCGAGCGAGCCCCGCACGGCGCAGCCCAGCCCGCAGCCTGGCCCGAGCTGACACCGCCCGCCCGGCAGGCAGGCATTCTGTCCGGCCGTCTGTCTGTCCGGCAGACACAGACCGCCGCCTCCTCGGCAGGCGCAGCCCACAGACACGAAGTTTTCGTG
>VWZT01008424.1:527059-585527 GCA_013397055.1 Pachycephala philippinensis
AGGGGGCGGCCCGGGCCAGGTGAGCAGGTGCGGGGCCGCCCTGCCGCCTCCGGGGTGGGCGGAGAGCGCCGGTCACGTCGGCCCGTGGCGACACGCGTGGTGGCACGTCTCCTGCCCGTGACCTTCGGGCGCTATGGCAGCCCGGCGGAGCGCGCCGCCGCCGCCTCCTCCTCCTCGTCGCCTGTGCCAGCACAAGCTTCGCCTGCACCCGGAACAATGGTCCCGGTGTCGGGCACTGCTGCCCACCCTGGGTCCTTGGTACCCCCAGCCCGGAGGTGATGCTCCGCCGTGAGGAGCGAGGGCACAGCCGTCCGCCCCCCCACCCCGCACGGGCACCAAGTGGTGCTTCGTGGCCCCGCTCCTCTCGTGCCACTGAGAGTTGTCACAAAATCATAGAATCATAGAACGGCTTAGGTTGGAAGGGGACCTTGAAGATCACCTAGTTCCACCTCCCTGCCGTGGGCAGGGACACCTTCCACTAGACCAGGTTGCTCAGAGCCCCATCCAGCCTGGGCTTAACCTGGCCTTGTATCAGGAGCGGAGCCTGTTCAGGCTGCTGCTGCCGTTTTTTCTTTTCAGCATTTGCGAAATGAGTTCTGAAAACAAGAAGGTGGTGAGAACAATGGAGTAAAGCCTCCGTGTTGTGGGCTGCTGTCGTGGGGCTTTGGCTTCCTGCTCCATAAGTGCTTGCAATTGAAAGTTCTCTTAAACTTAGGGAGCGTTATCTTTTGTGATTGGTAACCCAGGAATGAGGAAATCCGTGTATGCATCTTTTTTTCCTGTGGTTTAAAAACGCTATCACTTAATTTTTGAAAGATCCATGGCTGACTCATACAACTCTTTCTTCTCACTTTACCCTCCTCCTTCTCAAACATCTTTACATATCAAATATTGCCTTTTGGCTCCAGCCTCACAAAACTGACAGCTTTGTAAAGCATCCGCTGAGAAGCCAGACTGCGTTCAGTATGCGCTTGGAATTAATAGTTCTTGACTCAAAAGCTTTGAAGTCTTGAACGTAATTTCACAGGTGCATTTTTCTGACCGTTTTTGTGATGCCGAATAGCAAATCTTCTGTTCTTGCTGGCTTAGGTCTCAGAGTATCAGACCTGGATTACTGCCTTAAAATACCTGCATGGTTCTGCCACGGTAGCAGATGGCGAAGTATAATTAAGGAGTAATATCACTACTGTCACCTCGTGTGATTTGTTTCCTTGTCCTTGCAGAAGTAAAAGTGCTGTAGTCTGCCATGAGGTGACACACTTCACCTATGGATGGCCTGGCAAGCCCCTCAGACAGAGGGCCGGCAAGGCCTGGCCAGGATTAGCATGCTGCAGACATCTGAGAGCTCCTGTGCCTGCTGCAGCCTTTGAAACAATACCCTCTGTTTGGGTGTGCTGATGTGGGCTCAGCGAGTTTGCGGGGATGGTGACTGCAGCACCACCACCTTCTTCTGCATCAGGGGCGTTTGTGCAGGAGCCCGACCCTGGGCACTCCAGGGCTCCAGCTGGACCTGCCTGCCCTGCTTCTTTTCCTGCGAGAGTTTGGTCATTTCTGTCCCCCAGCCCCACAACTGGTGACAGGCTCTAAGTTTGAACACTTCCTACAAGAAATAATGTAAGTAAGCTGCTGGCAGCAGAGATTGTATTCAGTGTACGTTGCATCTTATTGCACATCCCCTTTTGGGGCTTTCTTCTGTTGGGTCTCTTTCACACTTGCAGTAACAATTCCAGCAGCATAGCACACTGAAGTCTTACTTTCTTTTTCCTGTACGTAAAACTTACAGATGCTAGCTGCACTTGAGAGCTACTTTTGGGTTCCTCTTAACCTCCTCCTGGTCTCTTGAGGCTACAATATTATGTTGTAAGTGGCTGTAGGATAGTACATAAGTATAAACTAGTAATTAAAATGCTTTCTTTCTTTAAATGAATATTTTGCTATCAACAGATGCTTTGCCCTGAGATGCTCATGTACTCCTGCTCACTCTGATGGTCTGCAAGCCAGGAGTGTGTGTAAGATGCTGCCCAGAGTGAATTAGAGTGAATCAAGGCCCATGTGAAGAGTTCCTAATGTTCGTTAAGCATTTTCACCTTCTCTTGTGATGCCTACTAAACCAACATTAAAAACATATTACCCGTTCCTTTTCTGTAGAAGTAAAGTAATAGCTAGTGTTATGCATATGCTAAAGTGTGGTATAAACGTCAGCTGATTCTGTAAGGCAGTAGCATTCCCTCCATTTTATTGTTTGATGAAAAAGAAGTCTAAATTACTTGCCTGAAGCTACACGCTGTAACAGCGGCCGAGTTGGAACTAATCTGTATTTCTGCTGCCTTCTCCAATACTCTATCCTGTAGCTTACAGGCTCTTGCTACAAGGCATGGCATCTGCTTTATAAGGGACTACTTTACGCAGTTCCAACTTTCTTCAAAATTTTCCCCCTCCCCAGTTATGGTCTGGACTGTTAGATTAACATTGTATTTTTAACATAATAAAAGAGGCATTCCGGTATAGATACTTAAATTTTTTTTAAGAGATGATCATACCCTGCAGCTGCTAGAGACCAGTTGATACTGTGATGACTCAGCTGTGGGAGTATTACATAAAGTAGGTCAATTTTTAAATCTCATAGTCTGAAGCTAAAGAGAATCCACGTTTAGAATTTATGTTTTGTTTATACACATTACTGTTATTTCCTGGTTTGAGCATAAGTGAAAGTTCTCGAGGCAGCGGGAAATGTTTTGGGGGGTTTATTTGGGGTTTGTTTTTGCCCATTTTTATTGTCTAGTGACTGAATTCAATCAACTTGACGGAGGGGAAAGACCAGCTGCTTTCATTTCTAAAGTTTCCAGTTTGCAGCAGTCAAGTGAAAGGAAGGCTTTAAAGGCAATTTTAAAGTAGGGAAAGGAAAAGCAGAGACACGTTTATTATTTTTTATTACAAGCACACAGCTTTTGTGTGATCTAGCAGATGTGGAATTTGCAGAGGAATACATGCTTCTTCGAAATCCAAATTTGCATTTAAAACATTCTGGTTTCCCCCCTTAGTCCTTTGCATGGCTTTCTTCCCAACTGTAAATGTAAACCAAGTGTAAACGATGCATTGTTTGCCTTAGTGGGCAGGCAGTCTGAAAACAATAGTGCTGATGGATTTGACTGCCTCTGTGTAAGATTAACGGGACATTAAAATTCAAGTCTATTAATGCAAATTTCAGTGTTGCCAAACCTGAACTTCCCTTAAGTGTTTCCTGGTGCTGATGGCCCTAAATGTCCCTACCCCACAGGCCAAAACTTCAGCTGACAGTTTTAAACCTGTTATTAGGACTTTGGAGAAAAGGGTAAAATGTACCTGGAGTTCAATGTCCAAGTGAATGATGGGACATGGTACACATAGACTTTTTATACTTCACTACAATTTTTTATTTAAAGCATTTTTAAGTGGTAGGAAGCCACCAGGAAACTTAAAATCTGCAAATCGCTTGTAAAATTCAGGTCTACTGTGTGAGGATTACTTGGCACTGAAATTCAGATACAGGAAATATGATTGCCAAAATGTATTTGGTGTTCTCTTAGATCTTTGATGGGTTGGTTGTTTTGCTGGCTTATTACTTCTGGGAATATTGGATGCAATCCTTCTTGGTTTTTAACGGGCAGGTTTTATTTGGGAGCTCTTGGTTTTCATTTGGAGGGGTGGGCTTATTTGAGTCAGTCACAAAAATGTTTCCTCAATGAAGCAGTAGGTTGAAGGTTTAAAACCATTTGCTGTTTCACTTGCTCGGGTTTCACACTTTCGCTTGTGTAATGACATCCTGTTCTGAAGTTGTTCCTTCAGTAATCTGACAGAGGCCTGGTATTTCCAGTGGTGGGCTGTGGGAAAGGAATAAACCCTTTAATTATAGCAGTGAGGTCTTGTTTGAAAATATGCTAGCTCTCCTCCCCTCTGCTTGTCCTGTCTTTTTGTCTGACTCTTCCATGTGCAGATGAGGGATCTGAAGCTGTAAAGTGCTGCTGTTGAGGTTGCTCTGCAAGGGTGGCCATGATCAGTGGCAAAGCTGAGCGGTGGCTGGGACCATTGCCATGCCAAATCGAGGCTCGGGATCACGGCTCCCTGCTCTGCGAGCAGACGGATGCTGGGAGTGCGCCCCATCTGCTCCTGTGCCAAGTTTATTGGCTTAATTTATGCTGCTGCAGGAAGCCATTCGGAGTGACCAGCCTGGCTGAGCACGGAAGCAGGGGAAAAAGACCCAGGTGGAAATTGTCGTTCCACTGGTACACATAGGGAAGATGTAAAGCTGCTTCAGCATTTCTGCAGCAAATGTCTCATCCTGGACTGATGCGTCACAAACAATATCCCCCATTTTTATCTGGGGCACAAAAACCTGCTTTTATCGAGCGTAAAAATGGGATTGTGTGATTAAAAATAGACACTGAAAACAAAATGAGAAAGCTAAACTAAGGTCTCTGTATACTTTCTGCATCTAGGTCAGGCCTATGGAGCCAGAATAGTTTATGGTCAGGTTCAGTTTAGTGCCTGTAGGGTTGCTGCAGACAGAATCAGACGTTTTGACACTGCTAAAATCGGTTCAGCAGAAATGTGATGATGCCCCCAGAAGAGTTCATAATTTTATCACTTGAGGGGCATGATTTAATCCTTTCTAAATGTCTCTCCTCTGTAATCTGCTTCGTCTTCTCTGCATGGCTTCTTGCCATCTTTTCTGCCAGGTTCTTCCCTTGATTTGTTCTGCAAAAAAGGCAGCCTTGGATCTGTGACTGAGAAGAAATGCAAATAATAAGACATTAAGGAACTGTGGCCTGCTGCTGTACTTCAGGAGGGTTTGTGGTATTTGAGTCCTTGTGCTCTGCTTTCAGTTCTCTAAGCTTGCCTTGCTGGTCTGACATCTTTTGGATGACGTGATAGTTGCTGGAGATTAGCGTATTTTGGCACACACATGCTATGATGACTGGCTAACGATATTTACGGCGTTCAAAAATAAACCATGGGAGCTCATTCTGACATAATCTACTAATCTTAGTTTTGCACTTTGATACTGTGTTGTCTGAGCCAAGTTAGGATAACTATATATTGCAAGCAATTCATTTTTAGCTTTGCTTGCAGATGAGTGTTGAAGCAGTGCATGCTTTTCAATTCAAAACGATGGGAGTGAATTTGAAGAAATTATCAGCTCTTTCAACTATATACTTATTCCATGCCTATTTTTGAAACAGTTTTATGTGAGTGGGTAGAGATACATGCTTCACAATATTTCTGGATTTGTTGTGTACTGGCATTTTGATGAGGTTATTTTTTTCCTTCACTGCTCACAAGAGCAGGATTGTCTTCTCTGCCCTTTCCCACATTTGTATGTTATGGGAAGGACTTTCTTTTCTGTTTGAGGATTGTGCTTTTTTCTTTTCCTGGTTTAAAAAGTCTATTACTGCTTTGGGTAAACTTTAGTCTCGTGCTAGGCATCTTGCTAGTCTTGCTTCATTTTGGGGAGTCCAGCCAAGAGAGCAAGCTTTTGAGGCTCCTCAGTGACAGGAATTCAGTTTCCCCTAGACCTTGACAATTCAATTTAAACAGCTAAATAACAATTTTCTAGCTACATTTTTGAATGGCCTGCATTTTTAAGAATTGCAGTGAAGGAACTTGGCGACATAAAGCCTGCGAATCAAGTCAATGGCAATGTACAAATATTTTTTCAGGTTGCTACTACTAAAGTGGACAGAAACCATGAGTCTTGGACAAGAATCTGTTCAGTGTCTCACTCTTTGAGATGCTTATCACTATTTTTATTAGTTGTTATATTTAGCATATAGTTTCCTGTGCTGTTGTAAAACTGGGAGTCTTAATGCTCGCAAACTACGTAGCTTAGAAATTGCATTTAGATTTTTAAGATGCTACAGGCTACCACCACATGTTTATAGGTTTTTTTCTTTTTATAAGGTACCCATTAGGCAGACTGAGGGTGACTTAAAGAAGGGATATGTTTCCTTCTTTCTCGCCTTTTTTATTTTATGGATATTACTTTCAGCCACCTTGTCCTACAGTTCTTTTTGGTACATCAAAGTTGTAAGCCGAATCTCTCAGCTGCAGCCTGCATGTTAAAACCCTCAAAACACAAATTTCTAACCCTGCACATACGCCAGATGAATTAAGTTCCTAACTCAACTTGAGCTGAAAAAAACCCCCAAAGCCCAACCTGCTTTTGTTTTGGTTTGAGCCCTACAAAATTTGGTTCAGACTTTTGAGTTCATAAAACTCAAAACCAAGTGAAAAGAAGGTTGTCTGTTATTGTTATTTAAGTTGACTGATAACTAAGCTGGTGTTGCACATGGTTCCTTTTTGGGTGGTGGTCCAAGTGACCCGTCTTAATTTGAATGTATTTCACATAAGGATGACCTAGATGGACATCTGAGATGTGGTTTTCTGATTGCTAGTCACTTTTTTACCTGCTCTTGAAGTGTAGTGATAATGATGATCATTCTCATGGCCTGTTGCCACCTTGTAGACTGGTAAAAGCTTTTCAAATTTAAGATTAAGGCACTAGTAGCAGAAGGACTGCCTTCTTGTTACGATCTTGCTTGGGCGTAGTACAGCTTTTAATAAATTATTAGAAGAAATAGTACTCCAGCTAACTTCTGCTGTATAGCCATAACTGAAAGGGACATCCTCTGGTCTCAGAAAGCCAATGTTAGTTTTTTTTGTTGTAGTTATTCAGGTTATAATGGGGACATAGTAATATCACTTTGTAAGACAAGCAACTTCATGTTACTTAAAAGCTGGACTTATGCCATGTTACAGTAACTGTAGCTTGTGAATTATTTATAATTTGGGAGAAATAATGGTTATCCTAATGGCAAATAATTTTGAAGCAGCTTTTTTTTTCTTTTTCCCCCAAATCTGTGATGCCTTGAACCAGTAAAAACAACAAAATAAGAAGTAGCTGTCAAGAGAAGCTGTCCTGTCCTCTCCTCTTTTTCCTAATCAGTGGTTGAAATGTCCTGTGTATAGCTTATGCATTTTGCCTTCAGTAACAGCATTGTGAATGTGGAGACCAGTGAGGTGCCTAGTGCTGTGTTTCTGTGATTACTCTAAGCTTGCACTGCACTGGAAAAAGTGGTTCAGCCTTTCCTCTGGCTGCCTGTTCCCCTTCCTTTCTGCAGGCTGATGTGTACCAGGTGATAACTCCCACCGCAGGCTGGGGACTTCGCAGGTTAGAACTGAACTGACAAAACGTGGTTGATTTGTAATGTGGATTCATTTAATATTGCAGTTTGTGATGTAGCTGGTAAAATATTTGGTCCTGGGAAAGTGTTACAGGGACACTCAGTGAAGTGGCAAGGGAGGGGTAGGATTGCGTCTGTTAGCAATAGAGTGAGTTTAAATGGGCTGTGAAATTATGACTAAATGGGAGTCAAGATACATGTTTTATTTCGTAGCAAGCAAAATTAGCTGTCCTTGTCTGTTCTAAGGGTTGTTCGGATTTAGATTTTGCTGTACTGCCTTACTGCTGGAAGCATGGTGAATATTAAATAACGTTGAAACGAAGTTAGGCCTCACAGGTGAAAATGAAGCTAAAGGTATTTGTGCCTGTGGTGATGGCAGTGCCATAATCGTTTCCAAAGTGCTAAAATCAGTTCAGATAAAATTCAAAATGTACTACTGTTACATGTTATGCTTGCTTAGGTAGGATTTGAACAATTTTATACTTCAAGGAGAGAAATAAAAAGAGGAAGAAAAGAAAATTAAGATAGCTGTGCTACTGGAGGCTAAGTTCCACTCCGGGATGTGGTAGAAGAACTACTACTCTTTTTTAGTTCAACAGCCACACACGCCCATCCCATATGCAAGAGCTCCACTGTGGAAGTGAAGCGAGTGTACTGTTCTATTTTCTACATCTTAGGATAAGGACCTGCTTACGTAAGGGAAGTTCATTCAGAAATTTCCCATGGCTTTATTTGTTTTATTTTGTACCACTGAATAATAAGTTCAGATAGCTTGTTAAAACTACTCATGTCTATTGAATGTACACATGAACTGAAGTGCTGATGCATTTTTACCCCAGGTTCCCAAGTAGTCTGAGAAGGCCAAACCATGTCAAATTAAAACGCTACAAAAACCAAGGTTTCCTTTAATTATAGGAACAGCAGGATGTGGCATCACATGCCTTTTTCTCACCGCTGAAGCCAGCAGTGGTGACCCTATGAGTCATTCCTTCATGGTATGATGCTTTGGCCGTATCAATACAGCCAAAGAGCTGCATGTGAAATAGGGTCACTGAAATTACCAGATTTAAAGAGTATTTATGCCCAGGCTCTTTTTTCTTCCACCTTCTCATCTTTAAATGGTCTGGTTTCAGTGCAAGCATGCAGGACTTTTTAGTGGCACAGTTAAGGGAGCAGCAAGGCACAAGGACCTCTTTGGTTTTGCTGCAGATTAAAAAGACGTGGAATTGGCACCCTCAGTTTCGATCCACCAAGGCGCTGGAGCACGTGCCTGTCTCAAATGTATGAATACTCTTACTGACGTCAATTGAAGTACTTGGAGCTTATGAGTTAAGCACATGCCGAAGTGCTTTTCAGGGCTTGAGATTCTGCCGTTCCTGTGTAAGAGTGTGTGCAAGTATTTGCAGGCAGGAATGTTAGTTTGCTAAGAGGGTGATAGCCATTTAATGGTTTTAATGGCTTTACTAAATGTAGTACTGCCTGGTTTTGTTTTTTTCCTGAAATGGGTTATTATTTTTTTTTTCTTTTTCAGCCTCTTAATATTTTATTTAAAGGTAATAACTGTTATTTTTCTTTCCTTACTCTTCACTGTAGTGTGCATAGTACATACACACAGTATATAAAAATGCCAGTACTATGCACACATAAATGTGTGTGTGCGTAGTACTGGCATTTTTACAATTCACTCGCCCCTCCCTTCTTGTCTTCCACTAATGTGCTTTTCTCTCTTATTTCTGTGTATTTCTGACTGAGCTCCCCTATCCACTTTGTCCCTGTCTGAAGAAATTAGCTCTTACAAAGTTACTGCCATCTCTTTGCAAGAAAGCAAAATGAACTGTTGTTGCAGTATTATTTTCTTTTCCTGAAGGCCAGATGGGGAGATGAGGCAAGGTTCATGCAGCTCATTTGGGGGGCCAGCTCCATAGGAAACATTTTGGGAGGGATTGTACTGTTGATACTTGTGTCTCAAGCCTGTGGGCAGAATTCGAGTGTTGGTTATAGAAAATACTGGCTGTGTCTTTATGTTTTGCAAGGTTCAACAAACTGTTAATGCACAAATACTGTGGAGGAAAGTAGAACGTGGCCCTGATCATTCCCTTTTACAGTCCTTTTATGAACTTTTGGGAAATCAAATCCTGCTGATGTGAACATTCAGGAAAAGCTAATTTAACATTTCACATACATTAAAGGCTTTTGTTTATAAGCCATTAATATTCATACTTTTTCAGTCAAGAGCAGCATTTTGTGACACGACTGACCAATCATAAAAACCACCGCATAGTTTCCATTATTGAAAGGGGCTCTGTAATCTTCGTTTGAGTATGATCTTCCAAAATAACTGACGATGGTCAGATTTCTTCCAGCCTGGGTGACAGTCCAGGTATAATGATTTCTGGACCATGTTGCTTTGGAGAGCAGGAATACAATTTTCAGGAGAAATATGCTGAGAAAAGTATGATCTCTTAAAGTCTTCTGGGTAATATAATTTCTTTATCTCATACTTAGTATTTCTTTATCATAGTACTTGAGCTGGCTCCTGTGAAAGCTGGTTATCTACCGTGCAAAAGAAGGAAATGTGTTTATGATGTAAGTAATTATGTGTGTCTCCGTACCTCACACCCCCCCAGCATATTTTCTTATATACTTGTTGATTCCTTTTCCTTTCTTGGTGTAATTTTATGCCTGTTACTCTTGCAGTCAGGGATGCAGTGAGATTAATTCCCTGTAGGCATTTTGGAAATTACTGGTTCTCTAATTTGGATTGAGGAAAGTGAAGGGGTAAACTATTATTTCCTTTTCTTTATGCTTGCTTTGCTCAGATCCTGCCAGTGGTGAGCCTGTCATTTTTTCCCCCTGCAGACTGCCCATCTCTTAAGGCGTTATAACCACTGCTGTCCTCATGCCCAATGACTCGTCAGGCCATTCCTGCTAGGCTCTGCCTCCTGGCCCAGGTGGGACCAGAAGCAGCATTCCTGCACGCATGTCTGTCTGTACGTGTCCTGCTTTCCTCTCTGCAGCAGCATCGAGTTGACCACAGGGATTCCTTGGCAAAGTTTTTTTTTTTTAACTTTTTTTTCTGGATATGCCTTTGTCTCTTACTTTTCTTTCTCTCCTTTTTGTGTCCCTGTTCACTTTGCATAACCACAAGTAGGTGGTACTGACTGACTGAAGGACTGCCTGGTTATCAGCAGTCTCAGAATCTATCTCCCTCGCTTCAGAGGTGCTTCAAATCTTAGTCAGTTTATCGCCTGCACTCTACAAGCATGACTGCAGCTTCATCTGGAGCTTTGTTTGGAGCAGGAGCGTGCTCAGCTCTGGAGAGCTAACCTGCTCTCCAGCACAGTTTGTGAAACCAAGGTTAGTATAATGTGAGAAAAATGGCCAGGATATTTATCCATGGTTGGAGTCCTGCACATGTGGAGGATGGCTTGTCCTGAGTTCTTGTTTAGGTCCTACCAGTGTGCCTGTCTTTAGCCATGTTGGTGGTATTTTTACTGCTTTTACTTGTGTGCTCTCCCTCAGCATTGTGTTGTGGTCTTCAGAAGATCAGCTACAGCTTGTCTGATGGACATAATAGCATAGGAGGGATATGCTTCTTCATCTTTTACAATGGAAGAATATATATGAGCCCGCTGTGCTGTTGCTTTTGGAAGAAGACATCGAAGGTGTCTGTTCAGTCATGCTTTTGAAAGTGTTCTGAAATTGCTCCCAACTATCCTCTGTATAGGTGATTTATCACCATTCTTTTGTTCTCATGGAGCAGTAAATCGTGTCTTGGCTGAAAGGTTATCCTTTCTTCTTAAAAGACTTCATGGTGCTGTACTGCTTCTTCCTTAATTTCATGCTCTCCAAACGTCCAGGTATTTTTTTCCCACAAGAGAAGACCCAGTATTTTAATCAGGAACCCACATGTTACAGAGCTGAAGCAACACAGTGTGGCACTTCAGCTTTGAAAGGTCATTCCTCTGTGGAAGAATGCCATTAAGATAGTTTCAGCTGGTTTCCAAATTTCCGGTCCATTTACTTTCTCCGTGATTAGATCATCTTCAGTAAAAGCAAGGATCTGCAGGTGATCTGGAGGATTTAATACATAGTTTAATTTCAACATATGTGAATAATGTTAAGCCTGTGCATAAACTAGTCTAGTTAAGGAGAACAAAATAATAGGTGATCTCTTGAGGCAGTCCTTTGAAACAAGAAGTAATATCTTATAAAATTTTAAGTACGTAAGAAGGAAGATTGAATAGCTGTCATTATTTGAGACAGACTGTAAGAACAATGCTAATACTGGCTGACTGATCTACCGTTCAGCTTAGAAAGTAGGACAACATCTAGTAAGGGAAATCTCGGTTATAGTGAACTTCTTATCAGGGCTCCTAATCCTGTCATAGATAAGAGAATATAAAACTGTCAAAAACAGAGTTTTAAATCTGCATCTCCCAGGTTGCTGTAATGTGCATGGCTTTTTTTTTTTCTTTTTTTTTTTTTCTTTTTTTTTTTTTTTTTTAAATTGGTTTGATTGATTGATTGTGCAGGAAGTCCTTAGAGAGAAACCAAGAGAATTTCCACAATGATGCAGCCTTTAGGTTCTTGAGGGTGCAAGTGTCTGCTCTCAGGTTTACCGGTCTCAAAACTGTGTCTTCTTACATTGATGTGTTTCATAATTGGTTTATGCCACAGCATGAGAAAGTTCTGTGGAGCAAAGTGTAATGCTGTACAGCCTCATTTCATGTATTTTCCCAGAGCCTGGCATGTCTAATGTCTATCGAAGTAAACTTGCACAGCTATCATGTTGGCAGGGTTGGTAATCTCACAGCTCTCTCTGTAGAAGATTCATGTGTCTGGCTTTTCCTGGACTAGGTTGTAGAGCTGCTTTATTGTCACTTCTGAGAAGTGGTTCTGCCCACGTTTTCTCAGTACAGTGAGTCTCCTTGTTACTGTCAGTTTGACTTTCTGGTGTGGAAGACCAATGCAAATATTACTAGGGCTTAATAACAACCTACCTTTGGAGGAGTATTACTGTTGTGATAAAAATGATAGGAGGTTGGTTGCTCATTGATTTGTGCTTTTTGGCCATCTTCCAGGATGAAACTAACTTCATTACGCAAGAGTTTCAGAACACTGCAGAGTTGTTCATTTATTTCCTTCAACTGTTATGGAGCTGACAGCTTGGCTTTGGAGGGTCATATGTTCAAAAGCTGCCAATCGGATCTTGCTTCATTTTAGCCACATGTGGCACAGAGTCTGAAGTGCATTTTGTCCCTAATATCCCCCCTCCTTTTTTGTTTTTTTTTTTCTTACCCCATTTTTTACCTTTTGCTCTCTCTTCCTTTTCCCTCAGTTCCTTCTGCTGAAAATAAAAATGGTCTGGGAACAGAGGCAATGCCAGAAATAAAAGGAATTAGGGTTTTTGTTTTTGCTGCTTGTAATTTTGGTTTCTCTTAATAAGACTTTAGTTTCTCTGGTTAGGTAGTTCTGCGTTGTGGAGAAATGCATGCGTTTCAAAAATGGTAAATGAAAGATATTTTTCATCTTGCTATTTTTGCTAACCATGTACCTACATCTTAAGTTGGCTGCCTATTTCCAAATTGCTCCCTGTGACTTTGTTTTCCTCCTCCTGCTTCGTCGGTGCTCTCTGCTTCTCTTCGGGTACCTTTCCTTGGTAAGCCTGTATGAAGTTGGCACAGGGGAGTCTATGCACTCAGCTAGACGAAGGAGAAATGGGGGGGGAAGACAAACCATGTGTAATGTCTGCCTCTGTACTACTTGAAATTAGAAAGTGTATTTCAGTTGTGGCACCCGGAGAAATGGTTTCCTCACATTCAGCAGTTGTGAGGACAGGCTTAAAATTTTTTCATGTCAGTAGGGTAGCACCTTGAATTCTTCTAAGTATTTCATACAACTTAGCTTTGTTTTTTTCATGTCTGTATGCATACCTGAAAAATAGATGTTTTTGTGGTTCAGTCTTTAAGAAGTGTTCTTAATAACTAAGCAAGCTGAGCTGAATAGTCTATTTTACAAAGTAGGCAGCTTGAGCTGAATAGTCTATTTTGCAAAGTAGGCAACTTTTATTTTGATTTCTCTGGCCTCTTAAATAGAATGTTAAATGCAATGGAAGAACAGAGTTTCAATTTTGAACCAATGTATTCTGTCTGTGAAAAATTTTTCAGTTAATTACTTTCAAATTTTTTTCCCCGAGTAATTCTTGACTCTTTTCTTCAGTACGTATTTATGTACCTGTAAAGTGGAAAAATAATACCTAAGTATTACTACGTGATGTTTAGCCGCTTGCTTTTAGTCCTGAAAGAAACTCTAACAGTTCTGTTAAAGCACGCATGTGTCTATTTCCTCTAAGATTTTGTCTCAAATTCCTTCTCATTTCAAGACTCGTAATTTAGATAGTTGTTTTAAATTCATACATATGTTTATACATTTATTTTATAAAAGTTCGTTATATATTTTATAACTTTATTGTGGATTATTTCTTAATTTTGCCTTGTTTCCTGCTGAAGTGGTATTCTGTAATTACCTGATTCACTCTGGTTGTGTGTAAATGAAACTATGAAATTTGTTGTCGATTAGCAATCAATGTGGTATCCATATTTTTAAATGTTATAAATTGCCTATTAAAGCTAATTTTCCAGGGCATCTCTATCTCCGCTCTTAATGTAATGCAGAATATTTTACAATAATGCCTAGGTTAACAATGATAGTCTTGCTGTATTGTGCAAAAAAGGCTTCTGTGCAGACCCAGCTGGGTTTCAGGCTTAATTCATTGCTCTATGGTGGGATCACCACAGCTGCTGTGGGGCCTTTACAAATGCAAAAAAGCTGTCAGTGTTTGTTTCATCAGATGCATAAGTGATGAGGCCAAGTTGAGGAATCCGTTCCAGCGCGCGGTGTGCATGCTGGAGGCATTATTGTTTACAGAATTAGTGTCTTAATGCTTTAAAATACATGGTGCATGTTTTACCTTAGAGCAAAATATTTTAGGAGGAAGATGGTTTAAGGATCCTATGCAATTTAGTCTCCGCTTCTAACAGCGTTTGCCCTGACTCGTGTAAATGTGCGTCTGAATTACTGAACTGTACCTGCCTCGGACACGAGTAATTCAGTTCTCCTGTCTTGTGCATCTTTTTTTGCTAGTACTTTGATTATCGTAAGCAGTCACAATTAAATAACTGCACAGCTTTAATGCAGATTTTTGCCCCCCTTCGCTGTCAACTGGAGGAGTTGTGCTGTCTCCTATGGTCACCAGAAGTCAGAGTACTTCTTTTTGCTGTCAAGGCTTGAGCGAGGTTCCTTCCAGCCAATTAGCAAGTAACGATGATTGGTTTCAGAGAGGGCTGCTTAAGAATGCAAAGCATGCCTCCGTGCTGGGGCTGAGCCCACAGTTTCTCTACCAATTCTCCTTTCCTTTGCTCGCGGCTCCAAAAATGTAACGTGAAGTAGGGCTTTTGCTTACATGACGCCAGACTGGCTTTTGGGGGCGAGGGTGATGGGGTTCGGGTCTCGAATTGTTTTTCTGTGGGAGCACTCGTGATCCTTCAGTCTTTGTTGCAGTCTGTTGGCTGCGTGCGTGAGGTTTCATTAGGGCACACCACCCTTCCCTTATCATGTAACTCCGCCGATAATAGGCATTGCAGGAATTTTAACTAATGTGCCGTTTAAGCCGTTGTCACTATGATTTTATTAAATGTGCTTGCAGCGTGGAATTTTGCTAATGCTGTAGAGTGATCTGTTATGTAAATTGAATGTAAGAATGGGCTAGTGGGGATTTGTTGTCTGAATGTTGGAGACCTGTCTTGTGCATTTGGAAATGAAATGAGCTGAACAGTGTTGGTGCAGACTGCTGCTGAAATGTTCAGGCAGCCTTTGCTTTCCTGGTTGAGGGTGCGATATTGTCACCCCAGGGGCCAAGTTTGGTTTGAAGGGAGGGGTGCATGTCTGGAAGCATGTGTGCTGCTGGTGCATGCTGGCCATGTATGGGTGAGCTGAACAACCTGAGTGTAGGATACCATATATGTATACAGTCATATACAAATTAGATTATGAGATTTATTCTGCCTGGTCGACATGGCCAGTCGAAGCTGTGCTCTTGCTTAAGCTCTTCCGCCATAATGCAGGCAGATTCCTCCGCTGGAGCAAATGATGTTTAGTTCAGTGCACGACTGGTGGTATCCATGTGTGTTGGCTAAATTGTTGGCCTGTGGCTAAAGCAGCACTTCTCCAGGTGTGTTGTGGGACAAGGATACTCCTGAGTCCTGCCAGGTGAAGTGGGAAGGCAGGGAGTTCAGCTTCTTTTCCAGATTTGCTGCTTCACTGAGGCACATGAGCTGCTGTAACCTCAGCAGACGTGAGAGAAGGAGTCACCTCCTCCCTGCGCACGTTGCTGCTCTCGTGGCCTCTATTATCTCTCGGCTCAGGCTCAAAAGGCAACCAGCCTTCTCTTCTCATGCTGTTCCAGGGAGCAAGTTGCTTGCAGCTTTCCCTCTGTCAGCACCTTGTAGCTAGAAAAGCAGCAGCAGCCGAAAGAAATCCCTACCTGGCAGCCGGTGCCCTACGTCCCTCCCTTTCCTGCACCTCATTTACAGTCGCCGTAAGCGCTGCCATTTATTTCCCATGGAGTCTCTATTTTATTATTTTCTGCTGGCTGCGGGACTGGCAGCGACGTGGGAGGGCTGCCCCGGGGGTGCTGAGCTGGGGTGTAGTGGCGGCAGGCGCTTAGGCAGGACCTGGAGGAGCTGTGCCGGCAGTGCTGGCTCCATCCCTGTGGCCCATAGGTCGGGGAAGAAAGGCAGTGGGCTTTGACTGCAGCTGATGGATCCTCAGCATAGTGCTTTCTCTCCACAGAGGTGGAAATGCACTGAGTGTTTTTAAGGAGGCCGTTTTAAGAAAAAGGTAAAAAACCTCCTTGGCAAAGGTCTGTCCGTTTTTTAATGTGTAGGCCCTTAGGCCTTGCTTGGCCTCATGGTGCAGTAGTTTGGCTCTGAAATGTGGATGGAAATAAAGTGTTTGAGTACATCATGGGACATTTATATTTTTGGGGCATGGTGCAGTTACAAGCAGCCTTTGGTGGTGCCTGCACAGGAAAGGCTGAGCTGGGAAGCTGCTGGTTTTGGTGTGGGCATGGTGTGGTGGATGGGCAGCTACTTTTACCCCCAGCGGTGGAAACATGCTTTTGTGAGAGACAGGGAGTCCTCTCAGGCAGAAAATGGTGTTGGAGCACCAGGAGGTGAGGTTTGTGCCCATTTGGCTGTTCCCATGCCCCATCCCTGCACTGAGCAGACTGAAGACGGGCAGGGATGCGAATTCTGTGATGTGGGTGACCCTAGTAAGAGGCCAGATTCTGTCCTGAATGCCACAAGTACTCCATGAGGAGATGGGAGTCGTGCAAATTTGTCTCCTAAGGTCTTCCTCCCGTTTTCCTCTGACTCTGTGGTGTTCCATAGGTCATGTGGCAGAAAAAAAGGAAATTACTATTAAATTCAAAAGGTGGAAGGAGCAGAAAGGGAAAGTGACTTTTTCCTCTTTTCCCAGGGCAGGCTTCTTAGCTGCCTGTGCTGTCTATTCCAGGAGCAGCTGCTGCTGCATCCCTGTCCTTTCTTCGGCTCTGAGACCCATCTGACCCTTGAGTTCAAGCTTAGAGCTGCTTCGTGGGAATATTTTAAAAGTTAAACCAAATTATGTACAGTGTAATTTTTCTTTTCTTTTTTTCAACGTTTTTCAAAAACAGGCATTGTTGTAGAACCAGGCTTTAGGAAAACGCAAATTTTGAGCCAGATTGTCTTTGTGGTTTCCTGTTGCCCTTTGGGTTGCTGGTAACATGCCAAATCATGTTGGTAAAGAAAACACTTTAGTAGTTACATAAAAACTTGGATACATTTAGCTGTCCTGAAAAATGCAGTAGTAATGTTTTAGGTGTAATAAGCATTTTTATTATTCTTATTAAGCTTGTTCCCCCTCCTCTGATGTGTTAAGCCACTAATGAGGAAGTAATGGAAACTGTGATTCCAGTTTTTTATTTTGACTCGTAAATGCATTGGCTTTGGAAATAGTCTTGCAGTGCTAATGGGAATGTTTGCTGTGCCAGTGTCAGGAATGTATTTCATGATAGGAGGCTGTGTTAAGCAATTGTCTCCTTGCTGGTGAATTGGCTCTTGATGGAGATTCAGAAGAGCTTATTTTAATTAGGCTTTGTTTGAAAACATGGCTCAATCTACTAACTGAGGTAGGTGCTACTTGCCCGTGGACTTTTCACAGTGTTATTTCAAAATTCCAGGATACTTGCTTTTTAGGCATGATTCTTTTGTCCCATTTGTATGAGAAAAAGACAGTTGTGCAGTAAGAACATCGTATTTTGTATTAGGAAATGAAAAAAACTCAAGAAGCACATGGTTAAAAACAGTATTTCAGAACATTCTACTGGAAAGTTGGATTTTGGATGAGGAATGTGAAGGTAATGTGCTGTTACTAACAAAGCACCAAGGCTTTGGAGGCAATGCATTTGCCTTGGGAAAGCAGTGGTGAGCACTGAAAACCCTGACACGAGCCCTCTGAGGAGACCCTGCTTCTCTCTTGCTTGATACCCACCCTCGCTGGTGTGCCGAGCTCTTCCTGTGGAAATTGTAACACAGGGGAGAGCTGCTTTCGTGCTTCAGTTGGCAGAAGGCATGTTAATATGTGGCCGCCCCGTCTGCTTTTCTTTTAAATAGCTTAGCTATCGTTCAAGGCTGAGGGACGTACAAAACAAACTCTGAAAATATTTCAGATGCTTTAATTAAAAGTGGTGGAAGTGGACAATTAGAGCTGCTGCTGTGTTAGGACGGCTTATTCAAACATGCAGCTTAACCAGTTATGCTGCAAGGTGGAAAATGCTGGAGATTGTGTATCTGAATTAAGCAATTTTAATTTGGTCTTTCATCTCTGTCATTACCGAGGGATATCCTGCAGGCTGGTTTAATGAACTCAATCTAGAGGTGTGTAGAGGCACATCTCTTTGCTTGACAGCAGCAAGATGGCATGCTATGACTGGCAGACATATCTTCAGCTTGTGTAATTGTCTGCTCTTGTCATATGATGACAAATGGAGCGATGATCATATTAAACAACAAAAAAGTTCAAAGTAACACGAAGGCTCTGAATAAACTCTTGGAATCAAAGAGATTCTCACATGACAGCATGTCAGCATGGGTATTTTTAGCCTGAATAAATGCAGCTATAGGAAACTCCCCTCCCCCAGAGAAGTAATACTGTGTGAAGTTAAATGTCAGTCAGAATTTTTAGGTTAAATTCTCCACTTCCTACAGGTGTGGGTGCTTGTCTTGTTAGCACTCAGTCTGTGCTGCACACACAGGCGAGGAGAAAAGTGTCCCAGGTCAGGAGTTTAAAAAAATAAATGAAGTAGTAGCTAGAGTTTGTCTGTAGACTGACAAAGCTGAATTTTTTTGAATGAGCATCTTCCAAATCCAGATACTATAAGGATGAGATCATACAGAAAAAATTCATCAGGAACTGAGCATAGTTGGGAGTTCTGGCAATTATGTTTGAGGGTAATATAAATTCCTTTCTTTCCCTTGTATTTATTCAGTTTTTTATCCCACCCTGGGTGAAAGTTAATGCACTTCTCTGCATTGTGGTACAAGGTTTCAGGTTTTGCAGAAGAAACTGTCTTTCTGATAAAGTCTAGAGTCGAGTATCATTTTGCCTTTTGTGAATAAAAGGATTCTGCAGAAGGGAAGTACCATTCAGAAAAACCAGGGAAGGTGATTTAAAACAAAATGCAGTATTAGAGTATTAGGAAACAGGAGCTAAGGGGACAGAAGCTTCTCTCCGTGGCCCCTTCCTCTCCCTTTTCGCATTAGAACTGGGACTGAATGTAGTCAACCACGGTGGAAAATGAGTGATACAGATTTTCAGTTTTATTCAATTCTTGGTGCTTATAGTTTTTCACTTTGGTTGGTTGGTATCTCCGTCACAGTTTTAATTAAGATTTCCCTTTTTTTTTTTCCTCCCCCCTAATCTTTTTTTCTTCTCATAGGGAAAAAAACCATATTCAGCATTTAAAAAAACACATGCCACCACATATGGCCAGATTAAAACTTTCTCCTCTGAATGCTTTATTCATAAACATCATAGAAAATTGCTTTACTTCTGGATTGCCATCCTTGTGTGGTATCCCAGCCCTATAAACACATTTTAAATGCTGTTTTCCAAAAAAGCATTTTTAGCAGCTGCCCTGGAGCTGGGTTTTGTTGCCAGGGTGTATGTGGGGAAGTACAGAGTGCCCAGCCCAGAATTCAGTAGTACTCATGTCAAAACGGGTCTGAAATACATCCTTTTTCCTTATGCTTAAAAGCCTTTTTCACTTGTCAGTTGAATCAGTAAAGTATCAGGAAGATGCTTTGTCTTTGTGATATCTGAAATATCCTTGGTTTACTTTTGAATTTGAAAATTTTTACCATGGTGATCCTGTTGTGGTTTAATTTTAATGAGAATAGAGCTTTGCACATGTAGGCCTCAGTTCTCAATTTCATCAAGAAAGTAATCTTAGTCAAATGAGTGCCTATGTAAAAATAGCCCTGTAGAACTCAACAGTTAAACCTGTGTGAAATATGTCACTTAACGAAATCTCTGTGTGTCAAGTCTATTAACTGCACTGACAGAGCTAGTTTTTAGTAGGTGTTTTATTCTTAACATCGTGCAACTTCCACCTCCTGCAGAAACTACATGTAGCTACTACTTTGGTACATGTATGAGTAAGGGCATATCTGTATCAAGACAATGTGCAACGTTAGAAAACTTAGGTACGATTCTGTACCTAGTTTTGGATGCAGTTCCTTTTCCATTTATTAAAATGTGTCAGTAGAGTATTTTCCCATAAAGATGAGACAGAAAGGAGTAGGTTTCTTTTTTGACTAGTACTCATTTAAGCGTTGAATAAGCCTGAATTTTAGAGTTGTCATTGCAGGAAAACCAGTTGTATTTGCAGTCTGCACACCTGCAGAAAAATCATTTTACTGTTTTTGTACTAGTATGTTTAGATATATGAAGCCATGGAGAGCCGTCAAACATGGCCTCCACATTGCTTCCTTCTGAGTATAAACATACCTTAAGAAGATGTACTGCATTAACCCTATTCTCCTTCTAGTAGAGATTAAAATTCAGGAGTAGAGTTGATGTAGCTTAAAAAAGGAATAAAGCTAATTGGGCCTATTTGCTTGTTTTATGGCTTGAAAAATAGGCAGTAGATTAATCAGAGGTGCAATTCAACATCTGGACTGTTCATGCAAAGATGACAGGGAAGATGGAGATAGATTGTAGAGGGCTTTAAAGTGTGAAACAGCAGAGAAAATGGAATTAGTTGAGAAATACAAAGATAGAAGTGACCGAGCCAACACAGTAGCTATAAAAATGATTTCTGTGAAATATTCTGATGGGATTCATCACTGTGGAGTAAAAGAACATTGCAGTAATGGGGAAAGAAAAGAGTGAGAGTCTTTCACAAAGCATTTTGGCACTGAGGAAGATTTGTGTCTGTGTGACATTTTGCAGGAAGAATTGGCAAGATTTGTCCCTGATATGAGCACTAGTGCCTGCAGAGGGGTGTGAAACACTTGATAGCCATATTGTATTTTGAGTGACGGTTAGTCAGGCAGCAAGTTGCAGCCTTTTACAAAACTATTCATGCAGTTGTGTGCAGAAAGGTGGGGGCTGGTTCTGTTATGAGTCTCTCCAACAGTAAGGGGAAGAGATTGTCAACTCTTAAAACATCTGTCTTCATTTTGAGTACAAAAAATAGATGTTTGGAAGTGATACAGGCAACATCTTTAGGAACACTAGAAAATTGCATGTTTATTATGGTAAACAGACTCACATCTCAGTGACCATTTCCATGTTGGTTTTAATCTGATATTCCTTTATATGCAAGCTGGTGGCTTACGTTTGGGGGATGCTGTTGTTGACTGGCTTGCCAGCACGCAGTCAAATGCTCTTGGTTAGCACCACTCATCAGCCACTTCTGTAATTGCCATGTGTTGAGCAAGATGATTACATAGCATCTTTAAGTTGAGCAGAATAAATTCGGAGTTAGCTGTGGTGGAAAGGATGTATCTTCTCTGATCAGCCTCTCCTTTTCCCTGTTTCTGTTACTAACAGAGTGCAGGAGGATGGATCTCACCGATCCTGAAGCTATCTGTGATGGACTGGGGTGATGTCAGTATTTTGTGGAGAATCCGTTCTGTAGGCAGCTTTGTTTAATCAGAATCTCAGTAGCTGGTATGAAGCGGCAGGATTAGTCCTTGCTGTAGCCTACAGTGGAGAGGTTGAGTGCCTGGAGGATGTAAGCAGTACAGCCCAAATACCTCTGCTACCTACGTCAGTGTCATTTATAGAATTTTGAACTGTATACTAAGGAAGAATAAAGTGAATGTAAATGTATTATTGCTCCTATTATAACACTTCAGTAGGATAAAAAGAGAGAGAAAAACTTCAATAGCTCTGATGATAGCCTGCCAGAATAAATGTTAGCTCAGAAGCAACTGTGGTAATGTAGCTTTTTTCTAAATCCATTTGAGTTAAATGAGAGCGGGGCCAAGCTGAGAAATGAGTTTCTGTGTAGTGCTGGCTCTGCTGCTTCCTCTGGATCTGCTGTTTCCCTGTCCTTTCCATCCCTGCCCTGGTCTCAGCAGAGCTGAGTGGGTCAGGTCAGGGCTCATCAGCAGCAATAGGGTTTATGCTGTGCATGGCACTGAAGGGAATAAGTGATATCTGAGCAGGTGTGATTTTGCACTTAAATGTGACACTTACTAGTAGTATGGTAAAATAATTTTAATTTAAAAAATATATGGTGTGAAGAATGCAGGTTGGCATGAGTGTCTGATTCTTTGGTATCTGACTCTGGCTTTCCCTCTGAGTTCATGGGCACGAGTTCAGCTTACATCTGGTCTTACAGCTAAGACACTCTTCTGCTTTTAGGCCTATATGAATGGAGGAGTTGTTTATAGGCAGCTTCTGAAATACATGGGGAAAAGACCATTTTTAGAATTCTAAATTTGAAACGCATATAGATGTGACTTAAAATCTTAGCTATTTAGTCTCTTTTGGGATTGAAGGGAGAGAAACATCTGTAATAAAGGCAAAGGGCTGAATTCAGACTCTGTGGAAAGATTTTCTCACTGCCTGTGGCTGTGGTGATGGTGACGGTGATGGCTTTACCCTCACTGGGCAGGAGGTTTTCTGCTGCTTTTCAGTTCCTTTAAACTGATGGCCAAGGAAGTCTGGGCTAGCCTTAAAAAATGTTTAGTGCCAGTTTTCCTAAGTCACAGGTATTAAGTAGGGGAGGGTGTAGTTGAATGGAGAAACTTCCCTCAAGAGGTTGTCAGATGCGACATAAATGTGAGACTGTTTGGTTTTGGCTTAAATATTGTGATTGTCCTAGCAAATGTTCTGGTCGCCTCTGTTTATTTGTACTTAGCAACCAAAGACACCTTGGAAATCAACTAGTTACAAACCCAAGCATCTGATTAGAAACAAACAAAAATTGTAGTAGGCCTTTTAAGGGTAGACTCATAGATGTTGCATTGGGCTTGACCCGGTCCTGGCTAGAAATAAAATGCCAACAGAAATTCCAAAGATGCCTTTGATCTTGTATCCATGTTTGAAAATAATGGCTGTGATTTCCTAATGTCTAAGCATAGGAAAGCTGCAAGAACCACAGGTGTTGTACTCCTGCTCCACTGTAGTTTTGGTACGCCTTTCTGTCTTTATCCCACTCAAATTTCATTTAATTGGGAGGTGAGATCTTCATCTGATAGAAACTTGCAATTGAATTTTAATGGATCTCTCCCGAGTACATTGCTCCTCATGGGATTCTTTGCTTTTAGTTCACTGTACCAGCTTGGGTACCCAATGCTGTGACATCATTTTGGAGTGGAGAGAGGAGAAGAATAAGAATGGAAGGGGCTGCTGAGAGATATATATGCATTAAAAAATACCACTTATATTGTGGGATATTTAAGTTGAAGGATACTGAGTAAATACAGAAAATGAGATCATTTACCTTAGCATCATAGAATGTTGCTGTTTAAGAATTAGTTGTGGCAGGGAAGATTTGTTTGGGCTGTGCTGTTGTGGTATTGTTTAATTTATATACGCTCCTTCCTAATAAAATGTGTCTTGTACGTTGGTTTGGTTTCCTGCCTCTCTCTCTTTACAGTGTTCTAGTTGGAGACAGGATTACAGTCTTGGGAACCTCTGTTTTGCACATGTCTGTGCACTGCTCACGAAGAAGCAATCACTGTAACTCATAAATATGTGCACTCATCCTCCAAAGACATATAAAACATATTTGAGCTATAAGGCTATACAAACATGGAGCAATGTTGATGACGACATGCAAACCACGAGGGGGAAGCTTGACTGGCTCGATCTTTTTAGAACCTGGAAATGTTTGCATAGCCTTGTTGCTTGGCTGTGTTTCTTCCTTCATAGATAGATGGGTAGTTGGGTATCAAAGACTTGAGTGAAATGCTTTCTTCAGCTGTGTGATATGTTAAATCCTGTCCTGTGGTCCAGCTTTTTAGCCTTAAGTCTGGTTTTCTAGTTTTCTTCCCTTTGCTTCCTGCAGCTGCAAAAAACCCCCCAACGTAATGACCCGAGGACCAGAACTCAGAATCTGATTCTTGGTCTGCAACAGTTCTCCTGTTGGAGAGTGTGTCTGAGGAGCTGTGTAGCCTGGAAGAGATGCCTCTGTATTATGTGGTGCAAGTCACGTGCAGCATTATAATTAATGCATTCCTGCACCAGAAGCACTTTCAGGGAGTGCTGGATCATGTGTGGAGTGAAGCTGGACATGATTATGGCCAGAAAATTACTGCTGTGCTGTAAGGAAGACACCGAATGAGTTCCTTAAAAAAAAAAAAAAAAAAAAGTATTTTCTTTCCTTTTATGTAATTTACTTTCTCAGATTTGCTTTCTCAGGTCAGAAGAGGAGAGGAGAAAAGTTATTCTAGTGTCTTTTATACTTTTTCTTTCTATTTTGCGTGTTAAAATGATGCAGTAATACTTCAACTGCAAACAGCAAGTTTTTTTCATTTCTTTCTTTCTCCCCCTACCCTCCCCCAAGACTGCAGTAGAAGTTTTACTTTGAAAGTGCTACTTTCCCTACCTTGTGATTCTGGTCTTCTGGTGATGATGGAGAAATTGGTTTTTCATAGCCATGACTTCACACAACTCCAGTAAAGCACGAAATGTCACTTTAAAATTTGATAAATTTGAGATTGCGTGTCTTGAAGCTGAGGGGTGTTGTGGGGTCGAGGACTAGCCTGTTTTTTGGACAAAACGGGCCATTGAGGCAGAATTTGATTTGATTGTGTTGTTTCTACGCCCTGTCAGAAATGACATACATGTAAGTGCTAGTATGTTATCAATTAATGTATGATTAAATAGCGGATTGGAGAGCGTATGTTCTATTATGTGTGATTTCCTGTGGTAACGGTGCTGAAATTCATGTTGCTTACAACAGCCAGATGGAGTTAAGGTTGGTCCTGACTATGTTTAAGGTATAAGCCTCTGTCTCAGAAAAATAACAATTACAGGTATTTCCAGCTACTGTTGCCTGGCTCTGCAATGGGTAGAAAGAGAGGCTTTAAAAAGAATTGCACCATGTGCTGTACAATAAGATATGTCATGGGTTGGCAAAAATTGGTTACTTGGTTTTGTGGCATGTAAAGGCAGGGTGATTTTTTTTCTGTGACTTTGGAGCAGCATTTGATCTGTTTGTCCTTTCCGAGTCTTGCAGGGAAGTGTGACTGCGTCTTTAATTTCCCCTGGGCACGACTGCCAGAAATTACTTGTGTAGCCCTCCAGCACTGGAGCTGCCCCTCTAACCCACTTCCTTCCTCTGCCAGGCTATAGCGAGTGTTGTCTGTCTTGGCTTTCCAAAGGAGATGCAGTGGCAGCGATACCTGAACCACAGTAACTTCACCTCTTTTCTCAGTGACCACAAGGTTTCTTGGGTGATAAACTGGACCTAACTGGGCTGGGCTGTCAGCTGTGGTGTTTCTCTTTTAATGATATTTCAAGAAGTATTTATTACATTGTTCTGTCCCTCCTGGTATTTACGAATGGAGATGAAGCATTGCTTATGTGCCTCTCTTGACAGACCTGTTGAATGTCTTAAAATTGATTGCAGATTCCTTTGGAAGTGGTTTTGTTTTTCAACCATGTGCATCACGAGCTGGTATGGAGTAAAGACAGCTCATTAATTTTTGCTGAGTATGTTATGTGACTTTTCATTTCTGTAAGTGTTGAAAGGGAGAGCAGAGACAAAATAGCATAAAAAATTGCCAGAACTAGTCAACTGAAGTTGTGAGAAAAGTTATATTGACGTTTTCTGTGTGAGTTTAACTGTTTTGGTTGACTTTCTATGGATGAAGTTGAGCTTTAGTTGGGATGTTTCTTTCTGTGAGACCTTTACCTTAACAAAACTTTATCTATTGACACCTAGCACTGCTGAGTACCTGCTCCTTACTGACAGTGCATTGGTTTCCATCCCTGCAGGGCTTATACCTAAAGGTCTCAGAGCATGGCAGTTCATGGATGCTGCATTTTGTCAAATCAGATTTGGGTAAAAAAAGCCATGTTACAATGGCTTTGCTAGCACCTTACTTTGATTTAAAGACAAAATGTTTAAAAAGGAAATTATGCTTTATTGTAACATCTGGATTTCAAAAAGAAGAATTTGACATTGCTCATTTATATTTTGTTTCTCCATATACTGTGAAACGTAGACTAAGTTTGGGTGTAAGCCTGTGTTGGGGAAAATTTTGCTTAGTGTCACATCCTGTAAATTCAGTCTAGAGAGTTTCTTAAGCAAATAATGGGTAGATTTAAGTGACTAAAGCTCTATGTGCTTTTGAACTGAGGCCTTTTGATCTTAAAATACAAGGAATTAATTCCTCAGCCTCTAAAAAGAAGCACAACGTTTGCTCTTCTTTCCAACTTGGCAGCTAAATGAAGGTGGTGCAGTCAAAAGGAAGTGGCTACAAATAGATGAAGCATATTGGTTGTGAATCTGCCAAAGGTGGCCAGCTGTATTGCTATTTTCAGCTAATTCTATGCACTTAATCAGAGTTTTTGCTTAAATTAAAGACTAAAGGTGTATTTAGTGATCATTAGGCCTTCCTCTGTAAAAGGGTTTGTTCCATGGTTTAATAATGGGGATGACAGAGAAACAGAAGGCAGCCAGCTAACCATTATTGTCTCTTTTTCTATGCTAAAATGTATCAGGCCTCTGTGATCCTTAGAGGTTTTAATTTGTACTTTGACATTAATGCCACTTTTGGTAGAGCCACATAATTCAGATTCTTGACTTTTTCACTTTGGTGGGATGATTTCGGAAAGAGCAAGCCATAGACAACACTGTCAAAAGCTTCTGTGAAAACTCCTGCTACCACATGAGCTAAATTGAGCTAAATACCCTGTAAGTAAACCTTTCAGTCTGGGTTTTCCAGCTCTTTTTGGAATGAAGGGTGCCTGAGGTGAAAAGGCTGTTGGTCATGCTCCTAGTTTCTCAAGTTTTTGGAAATATACTTTGCAAAGCTGTTACTGAGGGGGAGAAAATAAAATGGAAACCAAACATACAGGTTTCTCATCTATATACGCAATATTTTAAAGTTTCTCAAGAGACTTAGAGGAATTAAAAAGGCAAGCAAAAAGTGGTGGATTTGGGTTTATAAGGACTACTAGGAAGGTATACATAGAGCATTTATATATTTAAAAAATGTTAAGTCATTAAAAAAATAATTTGTCAGTAGTTCCTGTCTGTTTTGGGTTTTTTCTCTTGTTTAATGCTTTTATCTTTGTCTTGAATTCCCTGAAGGGATACTTTTCCACTGTCCTGAGTCTGGGATGTACCTTGTAGGTTTTGAGCCCTACAGACTTTTTGGTGTTCTCAGACACAGTGGGGCACTTTAAAATGCTCTGGAAAAGATGAGTCTTATGTCACAAGCTAGCAAATTCCTTTTAAGTGTGAACAAGGCAGCAACCACAGCGTGTTGGCATCAGTGGGGGTGATTCATGGCACCCTAACCTGGCAGAATGAAGTAACACCTTTTTGGCAGTGCCTTTGCATCATTCCTGCTGCTCTCCATTGGATGGACTGTCCTTAGCATTGGTGTCTGCTTTTGACTTCATTCCTACAAGGGCACGTAAAAAAAGGAAACTACCTCCCCTGTGCAGCAGCACAATAAATATCCTGGAAGGTCTCAGTCCATAAACCCTGTTATAATACTGCAATTTACGATTATGTTGTTATTTGTCAAGAAGACCACGAACAAATCTTTTGTAAAGGAACGCGAGGCTCTAAATAGGGAAACTCAAAGGCACCAGTGCATTTCAGAAGGAATTTTTTAGGAGGTTCGTATTGATCGTCTTGCACCAGAAGTTGAAATGGGTGATCTGTGGTGTGCTGGAAGTGTGACTGAGAGCGTTTGCACTCTGCTGATTTATTCTATGGAGGTGCAGGGTTTGGTTAGCATGGCCTTAGTGCTGTTACAAGCTGTTGTGGTGTGCTGCCTTCTTAGTAAGAAGTCTGCAGCCCTCAAGAATGCTCCCTGGACTCGGTGGGGCTGGAGAGATGGCCCATGGTTTGTGGCACAGGACTATGGGAATCGTTTGACCTGTGAGTGTTATTGCGTTGTTGCCCAGTGAGGATGGCGTTTGTTAAACAAACACACATCTCTCATCCACATTTTCGATTATGGAAAACATCCCTTGAGGAAATACAGGCTTTTGACAGCCCTGCCAGGAGAATGAATGTTGTTGGGGTGGTATTGTGTAAACCTTTGCAGAACAGATGTGCTGAACTACTTAAAATCAGTGAATAAAGTGCATGTATATTCATTTTAACGTACCATATTACTCTATCATACTAGAATTGAGTGTTAGACAGTTTGGCATTGTCTAATAGTTGGTTAGCAAAGTCTTTTCCTCCCATCAAAAATATTTTTCCAGTTGGATCGCCCTCTGCTTATTTGTTTGCTTGTGTTTTGATCTTGAAAGACAAAATAGCTGTTTGCACACAGCAAAATAGCTGGATATAGTTTCTTGAAACGTGTGCTCAGAGGGTGGTGTATCTGTCTCCCTGAAGTATTTCCTGAGGTTAAAGCAAACTGATAACAAAACTGCTCTTGACATGGGCAAGGCAGAGTCTGTGGACAAGCTTGTCTGGGGCCGAGGTGGCTCGGGGACAAACACCCTTCTGCGAGGCAGCACTTGAAGCAAATGGCCGAATAGCAGAAGATGGGTTTTCTTCCCTTGCTGCAGCAACTGGAACTGAAATTAATTTTAAACAGCTCCCTTGTCTTTCAAATCTGTGATGTGTCTCCCTTTACTTGGAAGATCTGAGAAAGCAGGCTTTAGAAAACAAAAAGCATTGTTCCCTGTAACGAACCGTCAATTGGTCCGTCATGGTTTTCAGTTGTTTCCGTGATTATGCTTGTGAAAGAGATTAAAATACTTCTCTTTTATTATCAGCAAAGTGAATTCCCCTGCTGCTAACAAAGCGTGCCTGGCCCAGCTCTGCTCTGCCTTGGGCTTCCCTTCCCTCTCTGTTCCCCATGTGCTTATTCCTGTTCGGACTGGTGTGTATGTGACAAAATCTGTTCAAATTCACTATCTTTGTGGTGATTTGCAGATTATTTTTCGCAGATTTCTCACTTGTTCTAAACTCACTATAATTGTATGGGGAGCTTAAAAAGAATTATGCTTCTGTATTTATAAATATTTTTTGAGCATTCTTCATGTTAGTTAAAGCCACAGAGCATATCAGTGAAACCATGTACTGAAATGCTATTTATGGGTTTGGATTTTTTTGTATTTTTTTTGTTTGTTTATTACTTTGGGGGGGGTTGGGGTTTTTTTGTTGTTGTTGCTGTTGTTAATGCATTTCTTCTATATACTCTGTGAACACAACTCTGGTCAGGAAAGCTTATTGTTTCACGTTTGGGTCTGTCTTTTGGTGGTCTAAAGAAGCTCTTTTTTGTGTGTTGTGGGACAGTAGGTGACTGAGTTTTATCACACACTTATTTCTCATCTGCCACCCCTCTTTTATACATGCAAAGCAATTTGAAGACAAAATATAGACCGGCTGTCACTTTTAAAATTATTTTGACAAACTCACTGCCTATGGTGTAAGTTTATTCCTAAACTGCAGAACAGATGTGCGTAGCTTAGTGAAAACAAGGACTGTGCATGTTTTGCATCGCTGATTAATTTGTGATTGATCCAGGAATCCTGCATTTGAGCAACCCAGTTTGAAGAGATGCTGGCTGCATTTGTCCTGTGTAGAACCATAAACTCTCCCAATCAGGAGACCCAGCATGATGCTCTCCTTAACTGTGTGCAGTCAGAAAAGTTATGACAGCATTTAAAATACAGATAGCTTGGTATGACACCTTCCTATTTCAAGTTAGGGACAAAATTTATAGGCCATCTATGGGATGGAGGAGCCTGCCTGTCCCTGTCCCTGCTGGGGCTCAGAGGGATGGTGCTGGGGATGCAAGGTTCTCCCAGCTCTTGGTGGAGATGCTATCCCAGCATGATGTCAGCACCTGGGAGTCTGGCAGTGCCTGCCATAATTAACAGCACAAGGTCCACATTCTCCGCTTGGGACAGTTTTGAGGAAAGGTTAATGCTGCCCAGGCCTGTAAACTTACTGCTAATGAACTGTTTGCAGTAATACAGCAAGCAGTTTAAGTGTGGGTTCAGCAAAGTGCAGTGGAAGGTTTATATAATTAGTGTTGATGTTTGGTACAAAACATCCAATCGACAGTATCAACTGACTTATCTCATTATGAGCTATAGCTGTTTCATGAATCTCATAAAACATGATTTTTTAAGACAGGGTAGTGAGAGTAAGGGGAAGGTGGGAAATTAGATTAGAGCCTATAAACATAAACTCTGGCTTCTCTTCCCCTGTCCAAAGCAGCATTTTGCCTTGTCTTTTACAGCAAGCATGGGCTTTATATTTGAGCAATAAGAGCCAGGATACTATCATTCTGGGAAAGTCCTTCTATCAGTCCCTTAAAGAGAGGAGTGTTTTTTCAATTTCCTTTACTGAGATCTGGAGTTTCTGACTCAACCGTAGTGAAAGGTTTAGCCGAGTATTACTTAGTGTTATGAAATACTGAGAATCCTGCTCTGGAAGGATAAGCATTGTTCCGATCTCCTCTGCTTCCGTAACGTGTTTCCGTGATGTACACTATGACTGTGTGGTCGCTGCCTCTGTCTTCTTCCTCTTGTCTTGGAAGGCAAAAGGTCATCTGTGGAAAGGAGAGGGGAAACGATAAGTGCTGACTACTGCAGCGGTAAGAACCAAACCTTGGTTTGCAGAAGGATGAGGAAAGTCCAGCAGTCCTGAATTGGGTTGCTCCTGGGGCAGCTGTGGCTTTGGTAGGTTGAGGGATGGGCTGCAGTGTGAAGCTGAGCTGCACGATGTTATTCAAGCTGGTGGTGAAAGGGATGACTTCACTGTGGTGGCAGCCAGGCAGAACTGAGTTGTGGGGAACACTTGTTAATTTCCTGACTCCAGTGAAATTTAAAATCCCTCTTGAAACAACACTTTCTTAAAAAAAATGGTATTTTTTATCTAGAAAGTAAATAAAACTTCAGGAAGATTAGGCATATTCCTGGAAGAAATGGAGTAACTTCTGAAATCTGGAACATGAAATAAAGTCGATGTTAAAGCACAGGGTTGGTAAGCAGGAAGAAGAGCTGGGGCTGGTTTCTGTACTCATCAGAGCCTTTAAACAAGGCAAGAATGAACACGCTGTAGAGTTATAGGGTGTCTGAGGTTACCTGCTGTGAAAGAGCAGATTAGCATGCTGTGGTATTTTGTTTGAGGTTTCAAGAAATTATCATATCCGAATAGCAAATCCTTGTATAGAAATATACTGCTGTTTCTTTGTGAGATCCTTTCCTTTATCCTGAGGCATTTTATCCTCCTCAAGATGGAGTTTACTGAAACTGTCTTCATCCAGAAAGTGAAGAAATTTATGGTATGATTTTTTTTAAGCAGCCCCATAGTCTGTAAATATGTGATGCTTTCACAACAGGAGGATTGATGAATGACTAACTGGATTTTCCTTTTGGTTTTTACAACATTTCATAAATGCTAAATAATTTCCAGAGGATGAATTGTTTTCTTGCTGCTGAGTAGTTCAAGTGGAAAAACGCCAGGTATCTGTAACCTACCCGGTATGCACAGTGCCTCGAAGTGTCTTCAGTTATATTTAATACAAATTCTGTAGGCCAGTCATCATCTTGGCAGTCCTGGCTGTCCCTTCTGCCATGCAAATGCCTGCAAGCACTCTCTTAATTCCCACAACCTCAGTGTCTTCAGCGTGGAGCTGGAGGCTCTAAGCACCTTAGTCCAAAGTGCTGTGAGAAGGACTTGCCCCTTCAAACCCAGCATGACAGTGTACATACTCGTGAGCTGGGGTGATGCCTTTAGCTCGCTAGCTTATTATGAAATAAACTTTTGTTGCTTATTCGGAAAAAAGAAATCTGTATGAATTTTTGATTATTTTCCATTTTTGCTGAAGTTCTTTGTTATATTCTTCGACAGAATGATTCATTGTTTTATTCATGATACATCATCTATGCAGAAATATCTTGATTGCATTTCATAAGCCCACTAAATTGGCCTCAGAATGGGAGAGAGTTAGTTTCTCGTCGTTAGTGATGTAGACCCTTGCCAGCTGGGCATTTTTGTTATTACTTCAGCAGCAGCGTTGCAGTGGCATGGTAGTGCTCTGTGTTACATGTGGAGAACATGCAGAGAGACTTTTGTTTTCTCCTCTGCCAGTACTTGGCTGGGGGGAATAACAGACAGAGTTTGTTTGCCACATTTGGTAGTAGTTGCTAGCTAACTTTTGTGCTCAGTGCTTTTCTCCTGTGGGTGTAGGTAGTCTTGGGGGATGCTGACAGTCAAAAAAATGCTCCTAGGGAAGGATACCCATAGTAACTGAAGGTGGAAAAACAAACACAAGGCACAGTTGTAGCTGGTCGAGCATCATCCCTGCAGTGTTTTGCAAAGATAAGGTATGTGCATATCTCTTTGTTTGCTTTTTAGCGTTTGGGTTTTCTAAATATGTTACAATGAAAAGATTAAATATGTAAAGTTTGGGGTTTGTTTTTTATTTTAATTCTGAAAGCTTATGTTATTGAGTGAAAGTTAAATAACTTACTGTATTTTGGAATATTTGGAAAGCATCATATGTACTGTAGAGCCTCCAGGCTTTTAGGAATAAGCTACTTTCCAGGACCTCTGATGACATCCAGATAATACATGATATTGGCCAGAGGTAAAGCTGCTTCTTTTTAATAAACTGTTGCAAATTTCCACTACTTGCCTTGGAGAAAACCTGTCTTTTGGGAAATGGAAATTTATTTGGGACTTATTCCAAGATAAGGTTATGTTCAAACCTTTTCTTGAGTCTGGAGTGAAACACAGACAAGAAGAATATGATTTTAATGAGTACAAGATGCCTGCAAAGTGCTGCTCTGAGTTCATCAGTAAATGAACTATCACAACCCCACGAGCAGTATTTGGTGGTTTTGGCTCTGTTGAAGGGCTGTGTGGGACCAGCAGGTTTTCTGATGGATAAATGTGCTGAAGTGGCTGAGGGCAGGAGCCAGGGAGGGTGCAGAGGTGAAGAGGGAGAGTTTGGCTGCAGTTGGGAAAGATGTGATGATTTGATGTATTTTGCTGCTATGAAAACGGGTGGTGTGGGTCAGATTAATCAGTTGCTTTGGTCCACAGAGATGTCTGGTGAGACCAGAGCCAGTGGAGAAGGAGAGGTAGGGATGCGTGGCATGACTCTGGGGCTCAGTGGAAGGGGAAGCAAAGGGGGGAGGAGAAGGGTAAGAGCAAGCAGAGGAGTGAACCTCCCCATTTGGCAGCATGGTGTTATGGCCTCGAGGACCTTCATCTTAGGGTTTTTTCCAAGCCTGACATTTGTGGTATGGCTCATCAGGTCCCTCAGTTTGAGGGTGCTCACTGGACTTGGTAGACAGCCCATGGCTGTGTCCTTGCATGCCAGCTCTTCCTGAAATCCCTGCTACATCCTGCAGCCTGAGGGGCAGGAAGGGGAAGAATGCCGTGGGAGCACTAGCCATTTCCAGTTGTTGGTAAGAAGGGATAAACAGATTGAGGAGGGGGGGGGGAAAGTAGAGCAAATTTTTTGTTGTCACCTGCTCGCATTAATGAGAGGGGTTGTGGGGTGCCTGTGTGTGAGTTTAGATTTTGTTAAGCCAACTGATCTGTAAAAGCAGAGAGTAAATCCATTTTCCCCCCACTACTTTAGTAATTGGCAGAAGGCAGAAAGTCATTGTTGACTGAGAATAAACAGATTTCAGGCATTCCTAGACTGAGAAACCTGCTTAGCTTTCTAAAATCGGTCTCCCTGGTGCTCTGCTAAAAGCTTAATTGGCTGACATTTTGTATGTGAGAGATTTGCTCTGCTGGCCTAAATTGAGTTATTTTGTGTAAATGTTTTTGTGGGGTTTATAAAATATTCTCAGAACATACGTGTGTGTAAACTCTGGACTGTTTCTTTTGAAAGAGTAATAACGAGTACTAGATGTTGTGGCTTTGGCATACAGGGGATAATTTAACATGGAATTCAGTTTACACTTGTAGTTAACCTTGTGAGGGATAAATATCTGCTTTTTTCCCCCTGCAAAACCAGCTGCTAAGATACAGTCTTCCTGTAATTACGAAAAAGGATGGCTGTGCTGGTCATGCCAAATACTGGGGATGGAGAGCCACTCTTTTTAAGCATTCCTTTCTTAACTGTGTAAGTGCTGCAGCTTCATCATAACAGGTACAACACAAAGCTTTGCAAGCACTCGAATCCTTTACGAGTTGCAAGGTCTCATTAGGAAGGAGTTAATGTTGTTGCAGGGCCACTCTTGCTGTGTGTCTCTGGCTTCAACAGTGACCGAACTCTCTCCTCCTCTCTTCCTTACAGTGCTCGAAAGTCATCTCGCACACTTCCTTGCTCTGTTTTTAGTACATTGTAATTAGTATTTTCATTCAAGCTTTAAAATTCCTTGGAGATTTGCCTAGGAGAGGGCTGTGCACTTTTAACCCAACTGCAGAAAAGGGATCTGCATCGTATTAACCGTGAAATTTGCAGGTCAGCTTTGGAATTTCAATATTTGGTGTTTATAACTTGCTGCCTGGTTTGGTCTTTTTTATTTTGCATTAATTTCCACCTCTTGTGCTCCCAAATGTGACTGTGTTTCTCTCCTTTTTAGTTTTTTTTTTTTTTCCATTGGAATCGAGTGCTTACTCCATCCAAATAGATGAACTTTCTTGGCAGGGATCAGCAGAGCCACAGAGTTGCTACTTAGGGCTTTGTTTGTTGGTGATCTGGAATGAGTTTAAACATTAAAGTTTGTTTAGTTTTGGATATAACAAAGGCTCCCCTTGAACCTTTTTTTTTTGCATGCTGTTAGTACAGTAAACATGTGTAGTACAATAAACAACCCCCACCCCTGATTTAGGTGTCCAGCAGTCCATGCTGAGGATGGAAGAGCCTAATTTCTTAGACAAATAAGGCATGTACACTAGCTTTGTTTCTGTCACCCTGCTCTGAAAACTTGCCTTCCAGTTCCTAACCAGAAGAGGATTAGGAGTATTTGAAATAACTTGCTGACTCTGTCTTTTTAACATAGAAGTGAGCTAGAGTGATCCTGAACTGGTGGCGCTATGAGCAGAAAGGCAGGCAAAGCTCAGCAATTGTCTCTGTGTTGCAGTGTGTCCGTGCCTCATGCCCAGAGGCTGGGAGAGCTGGCAGGGATGGAGGAAAGATGTCATTGCTGCAGCCAGAGGAGCAGAGGAGCTTTGGGAGCAAAGGCTATGCGGCCAGGGAAGAACCCCACGCCTCCCAACCAGCAACCCCAGCTCAGTTCTCTCTTTCTGTTCCCCCCCTATTAAACTTCGACCGAACTTCACTCTATCCAGATGTCATGGTCAGGGGGATTGAAAACAAAAGGCATGGTTGAAATGTCGGTCATTTTACGTAAGATTGAGACTATTTTAGGAAAACGCTAATGTCTTGGAAATTGTCGAAGGTGCCAGCTGTGTAAAAGAGGGCTGGCTGAGTCAGAGAGGCTGGGCTGCGGTGCAGCCCCAGGGGAAGGAGGATGGCAGGAGGAAAGGCTGTGGTGTATCATCGGTGAAGGGAAAAGAAGAGCTTCAGCCAAAGGTTGTTTTGCTGCAAGTTGTGACTGTGTGTGTATTAAGAAGGTGGCTACAACAGGCACTTTTTATAAACATTTAATGGGCGGTATTCACGCTGTCTGTGTGTTGGTCTCTGCCCTAGCAGAGTGTGCTGGTCTCCCATGCCTTCAACCATATCTCAGCCTTGGAGTGATACAGCCTGTCCCTGTGGCTCAGTTCTGTCAGGAAATGCTTTGGTGTTGCAGGAAAACAGGAATCCTGAACACAGTTGTTGTCTGCTAAGGCAGCACCAAAAAAACCTCTGAGAATCTTTGTGGGGCACTGGTTTTCCTGCTTTGTTGTAAAAGAGAGTCGTGTGGCAGGACTCTTTTACATGAGAGCATGGCAGCCTCTTCTGGAGTAGGTGCTTGTGAACATTGTGAATTTGTGGCTGCTGTCGCTTAGATCAGGAAATAACACATGTGCCTAAACCAGTTCATTATTCTGGGGTGCATGCTGTATTATTCTCTCCAGAAGATTAGTGATTGGAAATACAGTTTCTGAAATTAAATGATATGGTGTGAGCCAGACTGGTAGCTTGCTTCTGCCTAAAGGGATGAGTTGTGCTCCCTCCTCCTTCCTCATAAGCTTCCAGTTGCTGGCTTCTGCTCTGCCCTTTGTATCACCTCAGCCCTTCATCTGTTTGCACAGCAAACATGATCAATTTGCTGATTTGTTAGACACGCAATCAAAAAAAAAGCAATGAGGGAGGA
The DNA here is from genome assembly GCA_013397055.1 of Pachycephala philippinensis. NCBI lineage: Eukaryota > Metazoa > Chordata > Aves > Passeriformes > Pachycephala > Pachycephala philippinensis. The sequence goes on from VWZT01008424.1 coordinate 563,284, forward strand.
GCGGGGATGGAGAGGAGGGTGTTGGACTGGCCGGCAAGGGCAGGAGCTTGCTCAGTCACATTGTCTAACCACACCCTGGGACAAACGCAGGCTCTCTGGTTGCCAGAAGTCATCCCTCGGCCTTTCACTGTAAAGGCGGCAGAGCCCTTCTGAGAAGCAGTGGGCACATGGGCTGACTGGAAGCAGGGCATACCGAAGTGAAACATCTGCCGTGCTTTGACACTGATGCACGGCTGTGCATGCAAATGTGGTTTTACCCAGTTTTCCTTTCCGGACTCTTTCTATGAGCCATGGCTGCATTGCAGCTTCAGGGACTGGACATCAAACCCAACATCCTGGATGAGCCAGAGGTGTGAAGGTGAAATCTGTCCCAAAGTGGCCATTGCTCTGTAGATGTTACAAAGGTGAGAAGAATATTAACGACCTGATGTAGTAGAGAATGTAATTTATTCTAGAATTGATAGTTAGATATTTCCCATCAAAACTGGAGTGCTTTATATTATGTAAATAATGCCAAAGTCTGAAGACTATGTTCACCCTGTAAAAAATACAACATTTTGTGTTGCTTCCTAGAGGATATTTTGACGAGGGTTATGTTCAGTGACAGCAAATAGGAGTAGACAGGGTCATCCACTGAGCTGATCAGTCACGAGCCTGAGAAAGTGCTGTTGAGTCTTTGACAGCCTCTCCATGTCAAGAATTGGTTGACCTAAGTGCAGGCTAGGGAAGAGTCTAAGGGAAGGCTGCAGGAGTGACCTAACCGGTTGCAAATGTGGTGTTACTGTAGTTGCTATAAGGGCTTCCTTTGTATCCGGAAAGTACAGCTTGTGTCCGTACATTTTGATAACACGCTACTTAAGAAAATGAGTGAGCTGGGATTTTGCCAATGTGAGCAGCCTTATTTTCTTGATAAGCTCCTGGAAGCAGTAACTGCGTAAAAAGAGAAAAACAGGAAAAGTTAATAGCAGAAGAAAGTTCTACTCCATTCACATGATGTTGAGGAACTTCTAAAAGCTTTATTCTGCAATTTTGGGGGTTTTTGTTACTTTACAAAGCTTGTGTTGCGTTGTGTTGCCTTTGAGACCCAGTATAAGCCCACTGTAAGTGCTCTGGTGCCCATTTTATGAGAGGTAGACCCATCAGCTTGGCAGCCTGAGGTTGGTATTTGCAGCAGGGACATTGCTTATTGGGGAGGGATGGCAACAGTAGATGGAAATTGCAGAATAATTCAGGTGAGCTTAAAGTATGTGGGTTGAGGTGCCTGCACTTTGGTGCTGAGGGCCAAGCAGGAGTGGATTTTCCCAAATGAGATGCATAGGGACAGCAGTTCACTTGTTACCAGCTTTCTTGGAGGGCTTTTTAGTTGTGACTGTGATGTATGGGAATGGTGGGTGCCAGGAACAGGCTCCCACCACCACAGCAAATTACCTGGCTGGCAGCCTGTTCATAGCCCTTTACAAGAGATATCCTGGGGCGAGGGAGCAGCCAAAAAAGTGGGAGATTGAGTTATTCTGGCAGCATGACTTTCCCTTGGCTGGCTGGTAACCCAAGAGATCTTTGGGTGGGTGGGAACTTCTTCTGGTACCTGTGTGTGTGCAGCGAACAAAAGTTCTGTGGTTTATGTGCCACCTAAGTGTGATGTTTCAGCACATCCACACATGTAGGTTTGATGGGGTGGGTGAGCTTGGAGAGCTGGGTGGCTTCCCTATCACCAAAATAAGGTCTCTTAGCCTGCCAGAGGGAGGACTCAGTAGGGGTCAGGATTAGCTGTAGAGTTCTTGTTCGGTTTAGTGTTTTGAACTGAATGGTTTCTGCCAGCTCCTCCCTTCAAAGTGTTCCATACTTGTGCAGTGTCTGCCATGAAAAGATCTTCAAGGGTTTTGCAGACATTGAAGTCCTTCTCCTACAAATGTTGGCGGGCAGGAAGGAGTGTGACCATATTTCTGTAAATAGGGAGTCCTGCGTGCACAGCAACTTGCAGGGAGTTGTAGGCAAACAAGGCAAGAACTTTTCCTGGACCTGCTCTTTGTCCCTGGGTTTTTTTGTGCAGGACCTTCTCTTCTAGCAGTCCCTCTTGGCTGCCCCACTTAATGCCAGTAGTCCTTTTCTGGGCAGAGCCAGCTGGCTGGGTATGCTGGCTTTTGAAAGACAAAGTGTTTTCCTTCCTTGCACAGTTGACAAGCCATGTTGCAAGTAGCAGACCTGTCATGGCAGTCTCGCTATCCCCACCCTGTTCAGCATTCACAGAAAGGGGCTGAGATGGAGGATGCTTGGAGGAAATACTTTCTGTTCACTCAATGCCTTGTATTAATCATAAGTGGCTATGTCACAGTAGCTAACAAATTAGATGCATCCTCCTTCTACTTCCTCCATGGTTCCTGGAATAGACTCTGAATGGTGTCTTGTCTCAAACTGCAGTAAATCAGCCCGGAACAAAGGCGTTATGAACAGGACTACCCACAGATGTCATGGGAAGAAACGAAAAATTGCAAGGCTTTACTTTTGTGCTATTGTCACAGAACTTCTTCTTTTTCTCTTTTCTTCGTAAATGATTCAAAGCTCTAAGGAGGGTAACATCCTCTTTTTAAAACCTGCTGTCAAAACAGAAAGGAAATGTACAATGCAAACAAAAAACCAAATTCTGTTTAGGTAACAATGACCTGTCTAAGTTGTCCACGGTGTGTGGTCCACAGAGCCAAAGTAGCTTCTGTTTAATTTATGATATGTACGTGCTCTGCAGAGTGCATCAGGAAAAAGGAAAAGGAAAAAAAAAAAAAAAGAAAAAAACCACCCTTATGGAAGGGGGGGGATTAGAAGCAAACTGACAGACTGTTTATTACGCAGCGTATAACTTACCAAATGGCTTCATTTTTCTTAGTGGTCCAGACTTGTCACTTCCATTTGGCAAACTCCAACGCTGCAAATTCTGAATGCAGCTATTATTGGCTTCTGCCCGAACTGTGCTCAGCTCATATAAATTTGGTGTCTGATCTTTTATATTGAGATTAATAAATATTTATTTAAGCAGACCAAATATCGCCAGGCCTTTCCTACAAAATGTAAATTTGAATGCAGGGCAAGATTTTCAGGTAGGCATGTGATTGCTTAAATATGTATAATTTAGCTTCACACATTTATACCTTTTTTTCCCCCTCAGTACCTCTCTGTTCTGCAGTGCTATATGTAAAATGTGTAGCCAAACATCTAGGCAGGGACTGTTACTAGATAATCGTGTTAAGAATGTGCAAAACTGGGTGGTTTAACATGGAGGAGAACAGACAAAGTAACTCTTGTTCAGCACAGCATGTGCCTTTTTCTTAGTTAGGACCATTACTTTGGTATATTAGGTGTATTAAGAGTTTATATTGTCTTGTCCATGTACAACTTGACAATCCTACTGAATCGGTCTAAAGAGCCTTCTTTTAATTAAAATTCATCCTCTCCTTTTGATTGTTTTTCTACATTGACCAGCCATCACATAGCATGGTGTCATCATTTTACAAAACAGCATCTGCAGAAAAGACTGTCAGGGTGCTGTTGGAGGGGCACTGCTTTTGGGTTGCACTGATGCTCTATCACTTCCAGTTCTCAGATTTAAGATTGGCTCCCATCATTTTATGTGTGCAGAAGTACCTGCGAAGTAACTGGGCGACTACATGGCAGCTGTCTGTGCAGCCAAGCACGAGGCTTTTCCAAGGGTATTTGGTGTGGTAGGCTGGCAGAATGTCGTGTGACAGGCCTGCTGCCCTGTGGCCAGTCAGTCCTATGTCCTGTAGCACCCCAGTGGCCTGTCCAGTCCTTCTCCTCACCAAAGGTGTTACCACTGCTTGATTTAGAAAAAGTGGGAGGGTATGTGTGAAAGAAGTGTGTGTCAGCAGAGAAATAGGGAAAAATACTCTGGATCTTCAGAGGTCATTGAGTATTGCACTGCATTTTGCTTGCAGTTTTCTTCTGCCTTCCAGGAGGTTGCAATTAACCCTCTGCCCTTTGCCATTAACCTCCTAAGGCCATTCCCCTTAATTCCCAGCCATGTCTTCCTGATGCTTTTTCACTGAGTATTGGGCAAATGCAGTGTTTGAGATGCTGTTCCTGGAAAGACTATGTGTGCCTCATTCTCTCTGTAGAGCACCTCAGGTTGGAGCCTGGGAGCGGAGGTTGGGAAGGGAGCACATGCACGGTCCTACCTTTCCCAGGCTCCCGTCCAGGAGGTATTACACTTCGTCTCGATGGAGGTTTCAGCAGGCGGTGAATCACATCATTGCTTAATATCTTAGAAGCTGAAATTTTCTGCTGCCAGTTTTCAGACATCCGTCAGCCTGGCTGATTGATTCATCTTTCCTGCCGAATGGCTGGAGACATTTATATGATTCTTCCCCATGTTACTATCAGAATTAGCAGGGAGATTCAGAGTGTACCGAGCATTAGTAATTTGCCATTCTTTTTTTATTTCTTGCTTTTAAGATACCTGTCCCATTGCCTGATAAGGGAATTTATCTGTAACTCCAGTTCTCTCTGTGTTCATAGTTCTCCTCTGTGGTTGTCCCCTGTTGCTTGTGAATTTTCAAAGATTTTCCTTTGAAGTCGAGGAAGGCTTTTATTTTAAAAATCCTCTAAAGAGCTCAGAAAGGGTGAACCTTGTGGTCCACATTCATAGGCTATTAAACTTGTCCCTTATACCTTATGTAGGAAGATTTTGTTTTGATCTTCTGCACACCGTTCTCCCCATTCTCCCTTGTATCTGGTGTTAAGGGAGTTGTATTTGGCTTTTTCCTTTATTTTTTCCTAGGGGGAAAAAAAAAAAAAAAGAGAACAACAACAAAAAAACAGTCCCCGGAACATCAAGTCAAAACAGATTCTTCGTTAGTTTTGCTTCAGAAAATTGTGGTAGGACCTTAAATGTGTATTGAAGCCTCTCTAACATTTTACAATAGTGGGAGGGATATGGAGCCTTCAGTGAAGGCATTCATACTCCTACGCCTTCATCAGTCACCAGTGGAGGGGGAAAAAGAAGCACGCAGCTGTAGATTAAACTCCTCTCTCTAGTTCCTGCAGCTTTAGTCCCACAGGATAGGCTGCCGTTCTGCACTCTAATCACCAGGAGCCTCTTAGGGAGAAAGAGACCTCACATTTTGTGTGTACCTAAACACAAATCCACCCTCCAGATTTTCTTGACAAGGTTTCTTTCTGTATTGCAAAGAAACAAGGGCATAATTTAATTTTTCTGTAGATGCTGCCAATTTTCTTTTTCTATGCATGCTGCCTTAAAGGCAGATTTAGAGGGAAGGCATTTTGGCATCAGTCAGTGTGAGTCAGCGAACCTTTCCATCGATTTACAAGTTCTGACAAAACCTGCTTTTCAGACACTGCTTTTGATGCACGCCAGGGCTCTGGTAAAGTGGATTTCTTTCTGTCTGGCCATCTCTGTCATTAGAAGAACCTGTTGAGAGAAAGAGGTTTTTCTGTTGCTTCAGGACAAAATGCAAAACTGGCTTCTTTCATTTGTCCCTGTAGATAACGTGGAAGTTCAGACTGACCCAGAACATTTCTTCCATTTTTATTTCTTCTTCACTTCTGGGCGAGCACTATGTCTTTGCAGAGCAGGATTTACATAATCTGGATATTAGGATGGATGTCAATTTTTTTTGAATGTAACTTTAAAGAACGGGAATAACAGAATGTTCTTTCCTCTATTTCGGAGCTAAAAATATTTATCGCATCTTGGGGGTTCTTTTTTTTTTTTTTTGGTTTAAATGAAATTAGAATATTTAATCTTTTGGTTGGCAGCGCTCCTGGCATTATTTGAGACAATTTGATCAAATGCATGTTCAGTCTAGGTCAGAAAAGAGTTTTGTGCAGCATAACAGCTGTTACGTGCCATTTATTCACTGAATGCAGGAGATTGATATGCTTTATTGGGCCAGCACAGCTCTCGATTGCAATGTCCTTTAAGTTACTTTCCACAGAATTTGGTTTAAAATATGCATAACTAATAAAAGAGCTCTTGGAACAGGGTATGTATTTAAAACCCCGTAATAATTTATGTTTCTGGTTGGAATGAAAGCACCTGGCTGGTTTATTATGGCCCATTACTAGCTGCTTCTGTTAAAGACATTCCCCCAGCAGTGGGTAGGATATGCAAGAGCAGGGAAGCAACTATGGGAGGGGTGGGAAAAGTTTTAAGTTCTGTCCTCTGAGTCCTGATTTCTTTTGCTAATGCTCGTTGCAAAGGGAGGCTGCAGTGTGATTACAGAGGATTTGATTCTTTAGAAGTATCTTTATCAGTTTTTGTATGATTTTGAATTTCTGTTAACTAATGTGCTGCTAATGGAGAAACCATATTTTGCCATTGGGAGAAACTGTATGGACATTACCTGTTTTTCCTCCGGTATGAATAACAGGATTAGGACAGATTTTTTCCCCCTTTTTTCTCCTCTATTTCTAGTTGTGCCAACTGGATACATATTCCTTTTAAAATCCCTTTGCAATGGAAGCATCCATGTTTTGCAACAATTCAGAAACAAATACTCCTGCTCTTACACATCCGTGTCTTGGCAGTAATCCTTAGAGGCCGGTACTGTTGCAGTACTTAGTGGCCTTTCCAGTGTTGTAGCCGGGGCAGCACTGGTATGGCTAAGCTTGGTACTGAACTCCAGAGCTTTGGAGCAGATGCGTTGGCCATTGCTTGGCTGTCTGGCTGCCCAGCCAGCCCACTCTTACTTCTACCACTCAAGCTGGAAAATACTTATCTTTTGGGAATCTGGCCATAATAGCAGCTTACACCCCCAGCTTTGACATTTGCTCCCCATGCAGGTCTGGTGCCTGGGGTGGCAGTAACTGCCCTGGGCAAGGCTGCTCTGAAGTTCTAGTGTCAATTAAAAGTCGTAGGTAACACACACAGGGTGGATGCAGGGCATGGTGTGGAGTGGCCGTGGAGGTGGTGGCAGGCAGAGCAGGAGTGCTGTCATGCCATATTGTCATGGAGAGCTGTGTGGACCTTTTCACAGTGGTTTCTTTCCACTGCATTGTGAATTCGAGAAAAAAAAAAAAAAGTAGCAATTCTCATACCGAGATGTTGTCATGATCTTCCCAAGACAGAGCTGTGCTTTCATTTGCTTTTGGGAAGCCTCAGCCCTTGCTGGTGCAGGTGGATTTCAGGAAGAAGTGTGTGGGTTTAAGAGCTGAAGTTGGCTTAGGCTCAATCTTAAAACTTTTTATTTTAAATTTAAAATGCTGATCCTCAATGATTAGCCTTTTAGGCTTGTTTTCGTGAACTAATGGAAAGAATAAATTATTAAAGCAAATTGAAAAGAAGACCAGGACCATGCATGTTAGGCAGACACAGTGCTTCTTTCTCTGCTGACTTTAAAAGCAGTGCTTTCCTTTCCCATGGTAGAGCTGGATTTGTAGCAATTGGCTCCAAGTTTCTATTGTATGCCTTTTAATTTTTAAGCAATTTGTTTTCACCACAAGTCTGTTTCTGGAGCAGCTTGCATGGCAGAGTTGGGAGACTTTTTTAATGGAAAGGTATGAGCTGTCATTCCTTTCTGCATGCTGTGAGGTATGGAAATATAATTATTGGTGTTTACATAGGAGGAAGTGGAAGCACAGAGCTGTTCTGTGTGAGGCTGGCCAGGAAAGCCAGGGCAGGCTTGAATGAGAAACACCAGCACCTGGTGCCCCTCTCTGGCCTTTGGGAATGGCTTGGCGTGTCATGCTGTGCTGGCTGCCTTGCTGGGGAGACAGAGGTGGGGGGAATGTAAAGGTGACTGGGACAGAGCACATTTGGTCAGAAATTATTATTGTTCAGAATCAGTGGCATCACTTATTTAACGCATTATTTCACTTCAGTCTGGGTCCCATTTTCTTTTTGCAAAAGCACTACAGAGGAAGTTTGTAGATGCACGAGATCACATCGTTGCTGCTTCAAACCAAATTTACCCAAACACAAAGGCGTCACCCCTGTTTTAAAAATCTGTGTACATAGGGTTTTTCACGTTCAAACAGTTACTAACTTTAATGCTGAGAAACCTCAGCCTGAAAGGGAACCTTTTTATAGTTGCCATGTGAAGGAATATAAATAGATCTGTAGATTGAAGGGCTCTTTCATCCCCTGTCTGGAGTAGCCGGGACAGCGGCTGCTTGTGCTGTGGAGCTGGCGGGTTTTCAGATTCCTTGGGATCTGCAGAAGCCAATTAAGGAAAAAGTAGTTACGGCTTTAAAGTACAATGCAGTGTATAAGTTTTCAGATGCCTGCTCCCTTCTTTCCCAACACATTTTTTTGGTGTGTTTAATGAACAAGTGCCACACTTTCAACAAATTCATCACCATTGTCCTTTTTTTGTTCTGCCTTTTTTTTAATGGAAACTGTGACTCATAAAATATTTTAATCCCTGTTATTGAGCATCATTAAAATGAAGATTGTTCCCCAACAGTGTGTTTTTGATTTAAGAACTCTTCATACTGTGAGTGCTGTCTGCATTGAAGAATGGCATATAATAAGTTGATGAAATTAGAAGTTTTATAAGACACTGTAATCGTAACTTTTTCTTATGTAAATTAAAATACGTTGCGATTTTTAAATCTCTTTGCTTTTATGCATGCAGACACATCTTACCTGACAATATATGAAGCACAATAAACTACTAGTTAAGGTAGAAAAGGGGATGAGAAAAGCAGATTGCACATTCAAAAAGTAAGATTGTCTTTTTAAAAGTGCCCAATGCTTACAGGAGATGTGACTGAGGATGAGGAAAATGTGTTTCTGGAGGACCATGGGTATGTTCCTTAGTCCTTCTCCGTGATGTATTCTGGTTAAAAGGGGACAGATGAGCATCCAGCTCTTACATATGTTCAGTAGCTGTGGCACAGGGGATCATGGCCTGGGAGGGGTTTGGTGGCTTTGGTGCCATGTCCCAACCTTTTGGGCTGCCCCTGCCTTTGGGCACAGGTTTGTGCCCACAGTCTTGGGATCTGCTTTTGCTGGTAGAGGAGGGTGGTGTGCACATGGCTTGTTAACACCTGCATGCTGTATTTTGGGAAATTTCTTTCACTCTTTCTTCCAGGGCACGACTTAGCATGTGCGTATCTTCCTTCCTTCCCTTATGGGTCCTGTCCCTTAACAGTGACAGGCGTAATAGTGGCCCTAAATTTTTAAATACAGGTTGTGAAAATAGAAAACAAAAAAGAACCACAAAAAAAGGGGAGGCGGAAAGAAGGTGCAAATAACGCAGATGCTTGCAACATCCTGTGCATTTACCCAACACTTAATTTTTAAAGGGTTTTTTCCTTACCCATAAATGCCTCTTCCCTTAAAGAGACCTACTTTAGAAGCTGCACACTCACAAGTACCGGACACGTCACTGGGAAGTGGAGATAGACCATAAAATGCTTAACAGCATAAATCCTTCAAGTTAGTAATTAAAGAATGCCAGGCAATTTTTTTTTCCTTTTCATGCACTACCATTTCATGTCCAGCAAGGCTGAGATGGGGATATTTTTCTTAATTTCTTTTAAAATTGTCTGCGTGGGACTCCTTGGCTTGCCATGGCTATAAACTCATAAAGGGTAGAGGTTTCATTTAGAAACCATCCAATTTAAAAGGGAACTGGGCGGGAGGTAGGAAACAATGCTGAGTGGGATGCCTAAATTGCTCAGGATGTTGTAAATAGAGCTGCTGCCTTTTGATCTTGTGAAGGGCCGTGGAGATGCCTTTGCTTTGACCAGAGGATGTTGGAAGCAAGTGGCAAGAAATCACCCACCTTCCATCCTGTTTTCCACTGCTGTTACTTGGCTTAGGGCTGGTGTTATTAAGGAGGTGTAAGGAAGCAGCTCAGACAAGGCTTCCCTTTAGGGTCTTGTTGCCGCTAGAGAATTAGAGAGTGTGTTTGTTTCTGGTCTGTTCAGATGTTTTATGGCAGCCCCGTTGTTGCTCGCTGCCTGCTCAGGCTGGCTACTGGCTCTCATTAGGTGTAACATCAGGCTGTTGCTTGGAAGGAAAAAAGAGATGAAAGCTCCTGCATAACTGGAGAGCCTGAATGAAAAGTTAATATTGGGAGATTGCCCGTATGTTGTGCAGAGAAGAAAGTAACTTGCACGTAAAGACCTCGCATAGCTGAAGAAGGGAACTCTATGTGTATATATATTTACATATATATATATTACAACAAAATATAATACATGCATAGGATTCTTTTTTAAAGAAAGTGAAGTTGGGGACAGAAAGTATTTTCGAGCATTTACTAGAAAGATACATATTGGATGTGAATAATTACATGCTAATAATAATAATGGTTTTTGCAAGCCACTGTATTTTAACTTGTCTGGGGTCCATTATGGTGCAGTTCATAAACACGATGAAACTATGTGGCTAATAACATGAAATGTTTCCTACTTTGATCTAATCAGAAGCCTATCTTAAGCTGCTGGTTTAGATCTTCATCAGGGGAGAGGAGGATGTCGGAAATAAGTCCTTTAGAGTGTTTCTCTCTTGGCAATTAGCCACAGGAGCTCCATTATTACTTTTAGCCTGGATCAAATGAGGTCAATGGCATGAGCTTCCTGCATGAGATCTTTCTTAGAAGCAGCAGCAGATGGTGATTGTGAACATCTCCATCCTGCAGGTCTGTGTCCTGACAGCAGCCACAGGATGCAGTCTAGAACCTTGGAGGGAGGGGTAGGAAAAGTAGACAAATGACTCTGAGGCCTCTGAGGAAAACAGCAGTTTGATCGTATTGCTCTGTCTTAAGATAAATATTAATACCTTTCAGAAAGTTGTGATGATGGTGGTAAAAGAACAAGACTTGCGTAAGTGGGAGGCCTGTCCACTTTAAGAGTAAGATTACAGTAGCAACCACCTGGAATTCAACTTAATTTTTACTGCGCCATTTTAAGGAAAATTGCTTCAATGTTGATTAAAAAATGAATGCATTAAAAGCAGCACCTCCATGCCTGTATGCAAGTATACAAATATAAGGCTTTTTTTCTTCTACCTTATGATGAATTTCCCCTATGTTTATGAATCAAAAGAAAGTAACTTATGTCTGTAATCTTAATGGTGGATTTGTGTGGAGAATATTCCCTTGAAGTGTCTGTAGGAGTTCCCATAGCAGCAGACAGTGTCCTGATGAGGGATCCTGGTCAGATGAATGAGCCATTGTCATCTTTGGCAAATGTATTAGTTCAGTTTTAGTAGTGGTATAATCCATTGACTTGCAGCTTTCTAGAATAAACAGCAGAAATGAGAAAATTGTATATTTGATAATGAACTATTGATGGAGCAGCTTTAACCCTGCAACCTATCATGCAGTTTCTGCTATGCAATATAATTAACTTGCCTTGTCAAGTGAGAAAATGGTCTTATTTAAAAATAATACTCAAATATGCAAATACTTTATGTGATAGTAAACAGTGAATTTTATGAGTATATCTACAAATAATTTGATTTGTTGATGTTTCTTGGGAGGTTTTTTGGGTATTTTTGTAGAAGATGCTGATCAAGCTTGAGTGAGTCCATCTGTTGAGTCCTTTCCCCCCCAGATTTAAGTGCATTTAATGACAAGAGTGAGTTGAGTGTTTTTCCTTTAAAAGCCAGGGGTTTTTAGTTGTGTTGTATTTTCTGGACATACTACTCAGAGTTCTCTCTTCACCCCTGTCACTGTCTTCTCTAAATGCAGCTGGAGACAGGCATTTGGAATTGGACTCCAGCATATTCTCTAAGTTGGTACATTCACATCCAGTTAGATTGCATGAATGGTTTTATTGGCCTTTATTCCTTCTCTTCCCAAAGAGAGATGTGCCCTGCTGCAGTGGCTCAGGAGAGGATCCTGGAGTTTCTCTTAAGTGCAAGAGATGTGCCCTGGGATGCAGGAGAGAGTAGCAAAGAAGAAGTTAGGGGTTTAGCTAAGAGAATTGATCGGACGTGGCACCCACCCTTGCACCTTGGTACACCCTGACGAGGTTTTTCTGGGCTGAGTTGAGTAAAGAAGTAAAATCACTTAGTGGAAATACAGTTTCAACTATTTGCATGGTATTTGTGTGGATGTTTTTAGAATCTTCTGGATCTTAAAACTATTCACTTGCGTGGGAAAAACAGATTTCATTTTGAAATCATTATTACCAGATCTTGTGGTTATAGAGGGAAGTTTGGAAGATGGCAACTCTGTGGCTGAACAAAAAGGTGGAAAAAACAACACACACACACACACAGAGCAGAGGCCAGAATATTTCCAGTTTTTCAGTCTTCGTGAAATCTAAAGATACAGTATTAGTTTGTGAACCTTGTGCATAGTTAAGGAATCCTTTGAACAGGTGAACTGGTGTAATGAAATAACATTGAAAAAAGAAAGGCAGAGAAATCTACCAGAGAAGAGAAATGTACAATAATGTCTCAGTGAGGCAATAAAATTACTTCAGTCTTTCAGTACGCTGATGCTGGTGGCTAAAGATAATCTGACACTTGTTGCTGAGGAGTGTGGTTTTCTGATGAGCTGATTTTAAGAAATGAGGATATGAAATACTTAGAGGATATTGTCTTCTGTCTCTGAAAGGAAAGATACCATCTCACTCATATAGGCTGGTTGAAATTTTAATTAAACTTGAGCCAAAAAGCATTGCTGAATAGACGAAAGCAAATTCATTTAGAGGCTGAAGAGACTGAGGGTGAGGGATTTCTATGTGAGAAAGATAAGGAAATATTATTTAATATGTTTATGCCATGTCTGTAGTCGAAATATTTCTATGCCAAAATCTTTTAGTAAAAACTGGGTTTCAGTTGGGGTGTCCTTGTCAGGGATGTAGGATGCAAAGGAGTCGGAAGACAGGGAAGGAACACGGTTGCTACAGGAAGGAAAATACTCATGAAGGGAAGAAGAATAATTGTCTCTCCTCCTGTCATGCCTTGTTTTCCTCTTGCTCCTTCAGCTGACTGAGTTGGCAGATGCGTGCAAGCAAATGCTCTTTAATTTTTGTTTTGGTAATCCCTCCTCCCCACCCACAGCTTTCTGTCATACATGGCTCCAGCCTCTGATTGATCCTGCGTGGCAGGCTCTGGGAGGGGGGCACAGTGGCTGGCACTGGCCAGGCTCAGTGGAGCGCAGGATGGAGCGTGGTGGCTGCGGGAGCCTCGGCGCCTCCCAGATAGGCGTTAGAGGGATAACTGACAGCATGCCTGCTCCAGTACAAAGAACAGCGTTTAGGCATGGTTGCGATGATGTGTTGAAATAAACTCTGTTATGATTATGCTGCTACATTCTTGGCAGGCTTACCGTAAACCATAGTGTGCTTTTTGGTGTGTACATGGCTTTTTTTTTTCCCCCCTTTCGTATGGGTAAGCAGATTAGTTAATGCCTGCCTTTCATGAGCCTAGGCTTTCATCCTTAATGCTGGGGTTAAACTGCATTCAAGCTGTCTATAGCCTGTGAAGGTCACACTACCATTTTGATTTCCTCTCCCCACGTTATGAGCCTTCTGCAGGACCTGGTATGGAAGGGCAACCACGCAAAGGCTGAGCCTGACCCCACTCCTCCTGCTCTGCTCGAGGGATGCTCTTCTACTCTAAGTGGTTTTTCAGAATGAGCAGGTTTTTTTTTTTTTTTCTCGAAACCGCCCCCAGCCCCTTCATTGTATTTACCTGTACGCCATTAAATACTCAGCTCTAAAGGCACTAATTCAGAAGTAGGACATGCATTTCTCTCCCCACTTTAAGACATTGTGGCTTGGCTTTAACAGGCAGCCAACTCCCACCTGGCATGTCTGAGTGAAATGGATTGCCCTGAAACAGGCTTCTGCTCCAAGGTTTTGTACTCAGGAGGACACTGCTTCCTTCAGCCTATCCATATTTACAAATGCCCAGCCTGGACTAGGCTACCTTTCCTCTTTCCTGCCCTGCCACAGCATCACTGCTGTCTCACCCACTGGCTGCCTGAGCATCCGCCATCTGGTCCCAAAAACCAAACGAGAGTGGTGCGTTGTTTTAATTATTTTCTACTTGTGTGGTCAGGAGGTTATTTGGTCTGGTGAGCTCTACTTCAGACCCTTGCTCTCATTAATACCACCTTGCATACATCCTGCAGGAATGAGTACAGGAATGGTTGAGTTATCCACTTGTGTGGCCAGCTCTTGATACGACACAGTGGCCAGTATTTACAGTTATAAGAGGAAGCTGTTAGATGTGGATTATCCTGTATTTTTCTCCAGTGATGGTAATTACCTACATAAATTTCAGTTTAATCCCAGGACTGAAGTCTCACTAAAAATATACACATAAAAATTCCATTATCCAGAAGTAAATTTGGCTCATTTAGATTTTGAAATTGTATTTATTGAAGAGCCTCTTTTCTGATTTGGAGGAATCCTGCACAAGTCTTTGTAAAATACAACAGGCTTATGAAAAGGTGTAAAACTTGATGAAAGAAGAGAGCAAAAGCTACAAGTAAGAAAAATAGTTTTGTCAGTTTCTCAGACGAGGGATCATTTTTCACTTGAACAGACAAAATAAAACACTTGCAGCTGAACACTGAAGCTGGAAGTGCCTCTGCAAGATGTTCTGCATGACTTTTAAGGTTTTATGCATCCTTGATGGAGTCCTGTGGTAAAGGTAACCCATCAGACAGCCACAGGCAGGCAAACTCCTGCCTCCAAATCTAGACAGATAAGTGGCAGCTTCAAAAATACTGTCACCGTCTAATTACTGATATGCACTTCACTGCAGCAGCGTGGTATGGTGCAGAAACAGGGCTGGACAGGGTTTTGTTACAGTCTGGTTACCTCTGTGTTTCTTGATTTCAGAAAAACAAACCCTAAGGGGATATAGCTGGAAGAAAAGAGTGGTAATTAGGGGCACTGTGCACTGAATTTGTCTGGGACTGTTGAAGCTGGGTCTACTTCAGCTGCTGCTGCAGCAGAGAGAGCTCCTTGCGTTCATGCTGGGGATCATGAAAGGACTTGTTGCACCTTGAGAGCAAGAATAGCCGCTCACGTTGTTGCAGGATTAAGCTGACATGCCTCCAAGTCACTTCAGGGCTTCTGAGTCACTGTTTAGACGGTACGTTTAGCAAAGGCCCTTTCAAAAGAAATAAATCCTCTGTATATGTCTGTGAGAGTTCAGTATTGTCAAATTACAATTTGAAGTGGTGGAGATTTCTTTTATCTCTTGGGAAGCTAAATAGCTCAGATTCCTGGAGCATCTTTAGTGAAGATGCCTTAAATTTTTATATTTTTCATATTTTATTAAATAGCAGAGTTTTTCTCAAGTATGCTGTTCATATGGCCCATATTCAGAAATGTGGAAGGGGAAAAAAAGAAGTGAAAAGAATGCTCTCCACGTCATCAGCATGTTGTAGAGCCGTTGTACATTTTGTGGTTTATGGTGGGACATGAAGGAAATCCAGACTTCTGCATCTGAGTCAGGCAGCCCGGGTTGTGCAGTGAGCTAATGCACAGCTAGTCCTGTGAGAACTGTGTGAATGGTGTAATGCGCAAATCTGTGTTACAAGGAAACTCCAAAACATGTTCTCAGTAAATTAACGAGGAGGTTTAGTGTAGGCTTCAGCATGCATTTCAGAAAGAAGCCCCACCCATTCAAAAGCGTTTGTGTTTCTGAGTTCACTCACACCGCCTCTGCAGATCCCTGTGATGCAAACCAGGTTTTGGTGAATTAATCTTCCTTCTGTCCATGTGTGCACCACCTCGCTCAGAAACAGAGCACAGCTGGGGGAGAGGGGCTGTGCCTGAGGGGAAGGACGAGTAGAGAGCTCATGGGGTCGTGAATAATCATTGTTTCCCACAGAATAATTCAAGTGTGGTTTTGGATGAAAAGGGCTCCCCCATGTCATTTCTTGAGTTGGTATAAGTCATGTATGTATCATTATGTTAAGGGTCTTCATCTGTGTTTTTCTTTGTTGGTTCGGTCTTTTTGTTAGGGGTTTGTTTTAGGGCATTTTTAGGTGGGTTTTCTGTTTGTTTGTTTGTTTTAAATACTGTAACTTGAATGCATGCTTCCTGTTGTGCAATTTTTCACTGAATTCAGCAGAAGCTACCTCCTGCCATTTCCCTTTGAAACCGATATAACTGACAAATCTTTCTCCAGTTTTCTCCTAGTAGCTTAATTTTTAACTTTTCCTTTTTTCTTTGAAAGAGGCTGCAAAATATGTAAGTTATTTAGAAAAAGCATAGGCTAAATTTAAAAGTCCTGAGATGTCTCATTTTGAGAGAACTATTACAGCTTGTTCATGGCCTTGTGTATAGGCTCCAGACCTCTGACTTCAATAGCTGATGCAAGTATATGCTGACTGAAAGGAGAAGTGCTTGGAGAGAAGTATTTTGCGTATTTCAGAAATGTCCTTCTGTATGGTGCTAGATAAATGTTAGATGGGAAAATTTTGTGTCCTCAGTAAATTCCTCTTTAAAAATAAAAATATTTGATCTATCTGACAATATAAATCCTACAAGTTGTTTTATCAGAACACGGCAGAGGTTTCCACTTTTCAGGTATTTAAAAAGAAAATTATGAAAACAGCAAGGATTATCTCATCTTATTATACCAGAAGATATTTACTATTTTTTGGGAGTATTGCTCATTTGTTCTCATGCATCTTTCCAGATGCACTAAAATTACAGTTTTGCCTTTTCGACAGTTTGCTACTGGCCGGTTAGTGTAGTATTGCAACAGCTGATCTGCAGGTTCAGCCTCCAATGAAAATCATTACATTTCAAATGTAAACATTTTGCTATCCTTAAAACTTTATTTTGAGGTCAAATTTCAGCTCTGAATATATTGTAGCAACTGTAGTTCAAGTTAAATAGCGAAAATTTGGGCACTCAGAAAAAGTAGTAAGGATTATTAATTTTTTTTTAAACTGGGAAATATTTATTCCTTGCTACCCTGAAACTGAGTGTGTCATTGCTAGATGCACTGTGGTCTGAAATTGTGAACAATGTGCTTGACATGGAACATAGCCCTGAAAATACAGGTTTTATAAGGGGAATATTGGCACGGCACAAACTTTATTAATACTTGTGGTCAGTCTGCTCCAGTGTTTAAAATCCTTGGTTTCCATGCTACTTTGTAAATACGGCTTGCTTAGTTTGCTTGAAGAGTGACCCTTCGTGACTTTTGCATTTGTGCACACTTCTACTTCTACTCAGGCTTTTTTCTCGTAAGGAAAACTTGGGGACATTATCTAAGATTTGAGATGAGAAGTGCTGGTTTTGCCTTGTCTAAAGAGAGTTTGGATATATAGGAAGACAGCCCTAAAAGTGGGGTTTTTTTGAGCCTCTTCAATAAGTAGAGTGAGCATTTGCAAGTCTGTCTTGGCAGGAGACAAGACATTGAAACACCCGACACTTGAATTCGTCTCTGTTGAGAAAATATGACATGTTTTGAAAGGCAAAGCGTGTCATTAAGATGCTGCATTCCGGTTATAAATACCCTCTGGGGCACAGGTAGGCAGATGTTCTGGCTGTGGTGGTCTCCACTGGAAGACTCCTGCACTGCCCCTGGCAGCTCCTGCATCGCAAGGTGTGGAGGTGTGGGTAGGTCAACTCACTCAAGAGCAAGAGGTTAGTAAGGGTTCCTGCCCAGAGCAGCTAAGGTGACGTCTTTCACTCTTTGTTGGGTATGAGTGGATTAACATGCCTGTATTTCTCTGTGTTACAAGTACGCAAGTGAATTTTTCATTACACTAATCCCAGTTGATGGCAAAATATTGGGGATACTGTTGCCTTTGCTCTCCCTCAAATATGGTGCTTTCTGTTCTGCTGGAGGATGCCTTCTGTGCAAGGTCAAGCCCACATCTTATCTCTAAGTTCTCCTTCCCTTCAGGGTATCATCAGGCATTCAACTTACAAATCCGTTAAATCTTCTGAGGTGTTTTCCTATGTGCGTTTTGAAAAGTTTACGTAATCTCAGTGAAGAGTGTCTTCCACTAAGCTGGCACACCTTGTATTTGATTAAACCTTTGCTTCATGCTTGAAGGACAGCTTGGCTCGCATCACAAACCCACTGGGTTTCCCTGTTGGAGACACAACAATCAACTAGAGCAACTTTTTTTTCCCCTTCTGATCTATGGTATGGTGGAAAAGGAATTGCAATGTATGTACTGGAGAGGGCAGGTCATGCCCTCTGTTTCCAGCTGATTGCAAAAAGTAATTTTGGCAGAGCATTTGGTAACATCTGCTATTTGACATGTCGTCAGTGTTTCCTATTTTTCACTTTCCTTTATTTTGCCTTCTTACTCAGCTAAGCAGTTTATGCCTAGTAATCCTTTCTTTAGAAACCCAGGTCGCTTTTGGTGTAGTTTTACGTCCTTGAAGCAATGCCTGCATCAGTTCGTATCTTAGTATTTACCTGCAGGTACATTCCTTCTGACTGCAAAATGATTTGGCTTCTTTCTTCTGTCCCTCTCTCACGTACTCTGCAGGGGGCTGCATCTGCCCAGCATGGGTTTTTCCGCCATCCTTCTTGTGACTTGGGGATTTAGCATTTATCTCTAGTTGCATTGCCACTTCCTATTCAGGCTGCAGTTTTTGTGTTAGAGGTCTGGGTTTTTATGGGCTAATAAGTGGTGGTGTTAACTGCTCTGATCGGGAGGTGGCCAGAGGATGGTGCTTACCTCACTGACTGGCTTAATCCTGGGGCTGAAACTCTGGAGCTTCATTCCTTTGAGTGCAGGAAGTCCATGCTGAACAGTAAAGGCTTTGGGGTCAGTATCCCGATTTGTACAGCTCAGTCTCACTTAAGTGGTGGTTTTTTTATGTGGACTGCAATGCCACTCCATTTTGTTGTCCTTTTCCAAGGAACCATCACATTAAGTTTGTGTTGTAGGGCCCGTGGTTTGGCTCACCCCTTCTTCCAGTTAGGCAGTGAAAGAGCTGCTGCATCTTGTCTTATGGTATTGCAAAAGTAAAACAACAGTGTTTGGTCCATGCACTGTCTGGTGAAGCACTGTCTTAGAGGGAATGAAATCTAGGAAAATCTACAATTTTTTGTATGTTCTGTGTTTTAATACAGAGGAAGGTAACAAATACCATTAAAGCAACATGTCTGCCTCTGTGCACTGACTTCATAATTGATTTTTGCTGTGATATCCTTTGAAATTCATATTAGAAATGATTTTTGGCCTCATCCATAAAATTACCTTTTCGAAACTAAAGTTTGACACACAGTTAGAAGGAATTTATTCACCACTGTCTAGTTTTAAAATTGTGAGTTACATTTTTGATTCTCATGGCAAAGAACTCTGCTTGTTTTGTGGGTCCAGAGTTGGAGAAGTTTGTTTAAAATCTGGATAGATAATTGATATTTTGATTGCTGCTCTGCTGTTGATGACAATGTTGATAGCGGGCTGCTGTTGTTATTTTTCTCCATATTCCAAAGGAGAGCCTGTTGAGCAGATAACCAACTGTATGTATATACCGGCATTTGTAGAGAGATGTTTTCAGACATACGTGCACATACTTCTTCTTTGTCAGCTTTTTCTCAACATTTACGTGGTTCTGGAACCCATATCCAGCCTCCCAAACGTCTTCCTTTCAACAGGATGTCCCTGCAGGAGGGTCAGCTGGAGGAATGCTGCCTGCCCTGCGTACTCAGCTCTGAATTTTCCCTTGTGCTGCTTTCCCTGCATGATTGCAGATTTTATGAAAGCCAAGGCCTTGAGAAAAACACTATTGCCTCTTTGGCAGTTTGGTACTGGGGATTTAACCTAAAAAACATCTGCCTGCTGCTAGAGATAAAGTAAGCAGAGGCAACATGGAGGTCCTGTAGGAGTTGTTAGGAGTTTCATTTTGGTTGGTGCACGGATGAGGGAACCCAAGGGAAGAGGTGAAAGAATTGTGTTGTAGGATTTGGGATGCAATATCCCAACTGATATATGCTAGCCTGAGATCTGCTTCTCCGCTTGTCACTGGCAGTTTGTCCCTCCTTCCTGTGTTATAGTCAGCATTGGCTACAGATAAATGTAGGAATATTTCAGTGGAGAGCAGGAGTGCCGCTGTCACCAACAGCCTGCTTTTAGATCAGCTGAAGTGAAGCATGAAACCATATCCGTAAGTTCTAGCATCACTGGAAGCTTTCTTTCCAAAGGTGTTTATGTAAATGAATGAATTAACGGGGAAAAAAAAACCAAACCAGCTGCAAGCAACAATTGTAAACAAGTGGAGTTTAAGCATGTTGATTTCTGGAGGGCTGTTTGGTATTTTGTTCTATTCACCAGTAAGGGTGGCTAGTTTGAACTGATAGAGAGGACTTGGTAAGAGCTCAGGACACTCATAAAACAGAGGGGCAAACAATGCATAAATATGCTGCGTCCTGATGCCTCTTAAATTTGTCCATGAATATTTGGAAGTTGTTACGTGCCCAGTGACACAAGATAATTGGGCTAATGTTAATGTGACCCAAGGAACAAAGCTTGTGTATTGGGGAAGTGCCTCAAAGATGGATTATTTGTATTCACATTGCAGCCAGGTGAGTGTTTTTCTACTGATACACTTCAGTAATGTGAGGTTCGTGTTATCTAGACGGCCAGACTGTAAAGAATGCAGGAGTTATAGGGGGGTTTATGTCTGATCTGCAAGATGTTGTAGATGTCTTGTTTTTACTTTTCACTGATAGCATTGCTGGCAAAGGAAGGGCTCTTCTGTATGTATTATTTTTGTGGGGTTTGTTCCCGTCCCATTTTTCCCCCTGATCTTGCAAGTGATGTTTCATCCGATCCTTTAAATGGTGGCATTTGGGAGTTAAACTTTTTCATTCGTCCCTCCGATATTGAACAGATGTTTCTAAGAGTTAATGTCGCTTCTCAGTTATCTCTGACAGAAGTAGAGTCTGCTCCACATCAGAGAGTTTAGACTAATGCACATTGATCTTGGCAGGGAGAACACAGGCTCCTTGAGCTCACTAGGCAGTACAGGCCTGCAAATTGTTGTATTAACAAGCCAATTAATTAATAAGCAGGAAATTGATGTAAACCCCGAGGCAGTATGTACTGATACTATATTCTTAGGTTTTGAAAAATAGATGTTGCTTTAATACATAACATGAAGCACTCTCTATGCCGTTAAGGTCCAAGTGGGGAAAAGCTTTTAATATTTCTTTTCAAACCAAACTCCCTCTGACAGTTGTCACTGCCAAAAAATGCTCTCCCTGTGCTTTTTCTCCTCTCCCAGCTTTGCATGTTTTTCCAAGGAAGCAAGTGGAAGAGATAAGATCGTTTACCTGCTAAGTGGAGTGGTGTAATGGGCTGTTTCTCTGCAGCTTAACTACCTGCTGCCATTTAATAGACTTGTATAGGTTTAATTTTGGTGCTTTACAGGTGCAGCACAGGCAGCTGCACAGAGATGTCCAGGTGTGCCAGGGGTGAGTGGGTTTAGATCAGTTGCCCTTTGGGAAGCAGAGTCCATCCTGTGCCACAGCTGGGACAGACAGAGGGGTTTATTTTCTGGCTTGAGGCATAGCAATACTTGGGTGGGAGAGAGAGCAAAGTACCAGATTTGGGGTGGAGTTCATTTATGTTTCTCATCAGTGACTTTGTACACCCCAGGAATGTGTTGGATTGATGTAATCTGGTTTTCATTCAGTAGCTCAAAGCCTCCTCTGTGCTACTCATTTATCGATGGGCACTGTGCATCCGTAAGAAGTAAAACTCAAATTGTGCTGCACCCTGAATTAAGAATGTTTCTCTGTAAACTGCTCATATGCCTCAAGAAAATTTGATCCTCAGCATTAAGGAAGCAAATGTAAATCTCATTCACTTGAGAAATAAATCACCTTAGTTTATAAATGAGGTTCATTTCTACAGTTTTGGAATTTGGTTTGAAAGAGTTATTTAAATTTGTGACATTAGCCTTTAGACTGTAGAGGTTTTTGTGTACCTGTCTAAAGGAAATAAACTTTTGTTTGCAGTTGGCTGACTTTTTCAGTGTTTTAACCTGCTAAATCAGAATTTTGTATGCCCAATTTAGTCAATTACTTTCCTAAGGAATAAAGTATAATTTTTCTCTGAGAAAGAGTGATGCTCAGACGATTACTTTCATGTTTTTTCTCATTGAAACCGAACCACAGTGACAGGGCAGGAGGAGAGGAGTAAGAGCACCAGTGTGTTGCAACTGTGGCTCTTCCATCACCTTGCCATCGACCGGTGTTTGCAGAATGAGTTTCGGGTTTTTTTTCCTGGAAGGTTTAATGTGGAAAGCCATGCTCTTGGCACATGCATCTCTCCAGGCTGACTAGGCCTTCAAAGCAGTGGAGA
>VWZT01008424.1:597673-651158 GCA_013397055.1 Pachycephala philippinensis
TTTTTTTTTTTTTTTTTTTAATGTAACAGGAATTCCATAACATAAATTTGAGGGAGTGAACCCATTTGAGGTGTTTGAGATGCACCATAGGGAAAAATGGTCAAAACCTTTTCTACGTGGGTCTCCTTCTGCTCAATATCCCCCTGTGCTTAATGTCTTCCCATGCTGGTCCAGGACCACTGCCGTGGCTACAGCCTCACCACACTCTGTACCCGGTCCTGCGGACAGTTTGGTAGGCTTTTCTGTATTCCCATTTTGATGTCTGTCCTTCTTTCCTTCCTTCCCTGGCCATGGCACTCTACAATGTGAACGAACATAAACAGTCATATTGACTACCTCCAGCTGTGCCAGTGTCTATCATGAACTCATCCCACTGCCTGGGTGGCCACTGATCCCCCCTGAGCTTGGCCCATTTTCCCCCCACCCAGTGTGCAGAGTCCTCTTGTGCGGGTGCCAACGCCTGCAGCTGCAGTGGATGGGTCTCTCTCCCTGAGCATTGCCTCCTCACAATAATTAACATGTCCAGGATCTTAAAACTGTTTCCTAAATTAAAATAAGATTTATTACAGAACCAGGTCATGGTGCCATTTGCATCATAGGTGGTGCTGCATCCTTGAGTGCTTATCCTGGTCCAGCCATGTTTCTAGTTACGCATGTCTGCAGTGCAAAGAAAAGGACTGATTTCAGCACAAGCAGACAAGCATGTGTTACTTCCTGGAAATTCCACGTAAAAGCGATTTATTTGTGTGGGACATTGGACATGGCGTTCAGCAGTGGCATGCTGTTCCAAACTCCGCAATATTAAATACCTTGAGGTCTGTGAATGCTTCATTTTTTAGGCTTGGTTCTGCACACTTGGACGTATGCTGGGAATTTCCCAACACTGCCCTGGCCTTTCACCCAGCCTTGCTTTCCCGCTCTTCTCCTCTCCGTGGGTCTCCACTTACAGCACACTGTACACCAAAGGCTGGTTATTCTCCAGAGGTAAAAATTGTTCCTCAGGTTGGTGTTTTGCCTGAAGTGAAGACTCTGGTCAGCCTTCTCTCGCTGCCAGTTTTTTTTTTTTTTGTCCTAGTTCTCTTAATTGTATTTTTAAAATTAGTGTTTCATGTTTCTTATCTGACTAAGGCAAAATATATTATTTTTGCACCAGTCACTTTGTTTGTTTGTTTGTTTGTTTGTTTGTTTTTCTCCTACTGCCCTACTCAGTCCTTCTGGAGATGAATTTTGAGCTTTTTGTTTTCCCTGTCCATTTTCCAAGTTCCAGTAGTTTTCAGCTCGGAACCTATTTTCAACAGGAATAAGGGGGTATATATTATATTATAGGAAGTAGGGGTTGTTTTGTGAGAATCTTAACAGATTGCCATCCCTGGCAAGTGTTACAGGGCAGAAACACAGAAAAAGGTGCAAACGGAATGACTGCGTTCAAACTTCGTGATTTATGTCTTTTTTATCTTCCTTTTCATTGCCTTGGTCTTGTGTGTATTTTTGGTCACGAATCCAAATTTTTACCCAATGAAGTTTGCTGTAAAATGCACTGGATTGTTTTAACTGTTAAGTAACTTTCACAGCGTTTTGATTTGCTGCCTTTTTCATTTACATTTCAAAACATTTCCAATCTGTAGATCTCCTTCTACCTCCTCATACTTCTGGCACCATAGTTTTTTTGTGAGGTAGCTCGAGCAAAAGGATCTCTAACCTGAGAAGTAAATATTTTCTCATTCCACATGTGAAATGTCCCAGCTTTATTCTTGCATGGGTTTTTTCTCCCCCTGCTATCCAAGACTGGCTGTAGCAGGTAAACGCTGGGGGAGCTAAATGAGATTACAGCATCACTTTGGTAACCTTCCTTAGTGAATGGGCAGTTGATCTGTCCATAATGCAAAGCACTTAATGTATTGAAGCATCTAAGAAAGAAAGCTGCTAGTTCACCACTCAGGGTCCAATTTCCAGATAATAACATTTATTTGTAGGGAAAAAAGAGTTAGTTCTGTGATGGCAGAGTAGATATTGTCACTCAAAGCACAGTCTTTTTATTAACCTCAGATTTATATGGTTAAGTAATCGTTGTATTAGTAGCATTTCTCAAGTGGTAAGGTAGGAAAAAAAAAAGACAGATGTCTGTGTACAATTTGCTCCTTGTTTATTTGTCTGTAGTAGGCTGGGGCAAGTGAACTGGCCCACTGTCAGGGGGCTGTGAGCGACAGAGAGCTTCAGCTCAGCTGGCTGAGGCTTGAGACAGCAGCTCATGAGCAATACGTGTCATGTACTTCTTTGTGTGCACATCTGTCTGTCCTTTGCTGTGCATAGCAAAAGGTAGGGTAAAGACTTGTGCGACAGTGTCGCGTACTGAATTTTGTTTTCCTTGAATAAACCAGTTGACAAAAAACTGTTGCTTTCCACTATTTGTTAATATGTGCTTGTGACTTTCTGTGGAAGCAGAACATATTTCTCCAGAACAGAAATGCACATATATTGAATGAATGCATAGCTTGGTAGTAACACATACAGAATGCTTGGAGGTACTTCTTTTTTCTTAGTACAATTCTGTTCAGATTTTGAAACTAAGGAAAATTCTTCTAATATATCCATTTCTACTTTGCTCTTCTAATTTCCATAACACTTTAGATTAGAAACGTCATAGATTTGGTCTGGAACTAAAAGCTTGTTTCTAAGAAAGACAGGAGGATGTTCGTAAAAGGAAAAATATTTAATCTATCTTCTTCCCGGCCGTTTTCTTAAAGCTGAAGTAAACAAGGTGAAATTGAGTGAATTTTTATTAAGCAGACTCCTCTGCTTTCGAGTCACGTAGGGAACAGACAATTGATGGCATATTTCCAGCTGGCAGAGCTGTCGAAAGGTAGCATGCAACTTCAACTCCATTTTTTTTTCTTTTCAACATATGATTGTGCAAGTCTAACTAAGTTCATCAGAGAATAAATATTCCTTCAGTGTGTAAAATAAAGAATAAATCTGCGAGTTGGATTCAGTGAATAAACAGATTAATATTGTACTACAGGGTTTTCTTCAATACTGTGAGTGCTTTAGACACACAGATTTTTCAAAGATGATATGATTATCAACTTGATATCAACTGTTGAAGTTGATATAAAGTCCCATAAGTCTTCTTTTGCTTTTTAGGGTTTTTTGTGGGGAAGAAGGGGAGAGACAGGATAAGGGGTTTGCACAGTATTTCCTAAAGGCTTGTGTGGAAAACCAGGCCATTTAAATCTGTCATCTGTTTCAGAAATAGAAAAAACTTCACCACATTTTGGTGGCTGTTACTTTTTCCACATAAGGTACTTTGGGACTAATAATGGTGTTTGCATTTGCTGTTGGTTGTGTCTTGATCATGTTTCGCCAAGCGTTCACTGCTTGTCTGAGTGTTAGCAAATTCTCGTGGCCTTCCCCTCTTGTAAAATAGTGGGACGTGATAATCTGACCCAGATAAATAAGTGACAAACTCTGCTTGCCTCCACGTGTAACTGGTGGCTGAAATCCTGTCTCTCCCCTTTGGTACCCCTGGGACCCCTTGTGTGTGAGGACATTGTAGCATCCTGGGAGCGCTTCACAGGGCTAAAGCGACTGCAGCAGTGCTCTGGATGTAAGGTCAGTGGGCACCAGCAGCTTCCCAAATTTTGAGCAGAGACTCTGTGTTGTGAGTACATAGCTCTCAGTGTAGACAGTGCTGGTTGCGTCATATTTTAAGAGCAAGGTGCATTTGTGCAATGCTTTCCCTGGGAGCATTGTTGCCTAGCGAAAACAGTTAACATCAACCCAAAACAAGCCGCGTGACTGCTTATGGTTTAGTTTGGTCACATAGCAGAGACAGAAAATCATTGAATTGCTCTTTCCTGACAAGTACTACTTCAATGGAGTTGGTGTAAATTTAGTCAGTTCACTTTGTTGAGTATCGAGAGCAGTGTGATATGTAAATAAAGCTTTATCAGACGAGATAGATTTAAAATTCCACAGTTGGCAAGGAAGCGTTAGCAGTATAATATAATACAAATATTTACACAGTAACTTCTAAGTCTTCAATAAGTGCTTAATATTTGAAATATGTGTTGTGAAAACATTGACTGATTAAGCCATACCATTGCTGCTACATCTGTATGCAGCAACTTGCAATGGTTAGGATGCAGGAGTTACGGGGAGGAGTAGGTCACCCAGCGATGCAAAGGCATTTAAACAAGTTACACCTTTTCTTCTTATTTTTAAATTTAATTAGGATTCAGCACGTTCTGCTCTCCCAAGGCACACATGGCTCCATCCCTGCGTCCTGTTGGAGCCACTGCTCTCAGAGGGTGTTGCATTCATGTAACATGACTGGATGTGATCACATGCCTAGTGCATCTGAGACTGCTCCAGTAGGAAAATTGAGCTACCAGATTTGTGCCTGCCTACAGTGTGGAGTGTAATCATCATTAGTCTGTTCATTCTCCTTGTATCTGTCATGGCCTTTTGATAAGGAATTGCAGTGGGCCGAAATGATGGATTGTTAATATTTTGCCTGCCCGCAGCATCACAGGAATGGTGCTGGGCTCTAACAGGTCTGCTTGTTTTGTGGGGAGTAGAGGCTGGTGGACGCGGAGGTTCCCTCTTTGGGTGGATATATCTCCCTTGCCCAGTCCATCATTGCATTCAGCCTCCGGTTCCAGCATTACTCATGAATGAGCTAACAAAACAGTAGAATCAATAGACTGCAAATTAAAATAAACAGAAACACAGCTCCTAAACTTGCCTGGATGATTCTCTGTTGCCACTTAATTTGCCAAGAGACTGCAAGAGCTGATCCACGGCTACAAATGCAGGGCTGCTCTAATCCAGTCTTCGTTTTTTTCCTTCCCTTTTCTGGCTACCCTGTTTTGCCTTCTGCAAGTGTGCAGCAAAGCTGAAAACCAGAGTGGTTTGTTGTGTGCTTAAAGTGTGAAGTTCAGGTTGAGTTAATTGTCGGTGCTGTGGATATGGTCAAATCACAGACTTGATTGCAAACAGCCTTCATAACCATCACTGTGGTGTTGCAAGATACGATTTAGCCAGCTCCTGGAATGTTTTGGCAGAAACCTGTTTTTGATAAGCCCTGCTCTGTCTAGATCCCCCTGACAATTTCATTCCACTAAAACAGTCCTTTTCCACAGAGGAGCAACAGACAGCTTCCATCAAGCCCACAGCCTTTTCCCTTGGGAGGGTTGAAATGATGTGGCTGGTCATGCAGGAAATCCAGTCCACATAACAAAGTGGCCCCTCTTTTCCTACAGCAGGCTAATGGAAACAACCAGCACCTGACGTGTGGGGAGATGTTTATCAGTCTGTGCTTGTGCCCACTCCCCGGGCAGCTGCAGTGGTCCCTGGCTCAGCCTTTGGGAGGGCTGGAGGTAGGCATTGCTACAATGGGGCCCCATGGAGTTGTCCTAAAATCTCAACTTGGCATTTGCTCCTGCTGCAGTTGCAGAAGGTTTTCGCGTCTCGGTCAGTTGTGGTGGTAATACACAAAGCTAGATTTTGCAAGAAAAAGGTGAAGTAGCAGGTGATCTCATCAGAAGGTGATGTTGCAGATGTTGTTGTGGATGGTTTAGCAGGCAGGTGATGTGTTGTGAAAATCACCTGCAAAGGTCTGTCTCTGCCCATCCATTAGCTTGATGCGGATGAAGGGTTGGAGAGTTTGCAGAGAAATGATGCAATTCTCATACTGCTCATGATGTTTTTGCAAGGCTGAGAGCAAATAATCTTGAAATGAGCTGGCAGGTTTATGATTGGGTTTTATGAGCTTTTACGATGTTTATAATCTGACATTGAACTTGCAGTTTAAGAGGTGAAAGGTTTAAAGGAACACAGTAGCAAAGGTGTACTGCTGAATTTCTTCTGGGTGTAATTTCAACATACATCTTAGATGCTTCCCTGATGTGGCAGGTTTGTTGAAGTATGGCCTGTGCAGTTTGTAGTGAGTGTGTCACTGCGTAAAATGGACTCCATATCACATCCATATCACATGTTCCACAGAGTGAAGAATTGAATAGAAAATGTG
The DNA here is from genome assembly GCA_013397055.1 of Pachycephala philippinensis. NCBI lineage: Eukaryota > Metazoa > Chordata > Aves > Passeriformes > Pachycephala > Pachycephala philippinensis. Next base: position 603,702 of record VWZT01008424.1, read on the forward strand.
ATTTTGCCTCCTCTAAGGAAGGACATGGATTGGAGTGCACTGCCTTGCGTGGTCTAACTGCCTAGGCCCCAAAATGCAGCATTTGCCATTTCCATTTAAATCCCAGCCTCAGAAATACTGTACATTGTCCATGGCTGCTTCTTTTCTTTTTTATTCTTCTGGTACCAGTAAAAATCTCAAGTCCCCTGCAATCTTTAAACTGGAATTCTTAAATTATGGCCTTTCTCCATGATACTTTCGAAGAAAATGAATATTTTTTTCCTGCTCCTTTTTTTGTGATTCTGCATCCGCTTCTTTTGATGAATGTGTGCTTCAGAGGTCCTGCCTGCAGATGTTTGCATACATACAGCACAAACCTGTTCTTACTTAACTATCCATTTCTGTTTTCCTCTGTTATCTCGTATTGCTCCACGGGGTCGGTGAGCAGCAGGTTTGCTCCTGGCTAGCTTTTTGAGGTTTCTCTTATGCACAGTACTGTATTTGTCTCCTGGTTCTTTGATTTGTAATGTTTTGCCTTTGATTGCTGCAGAAGGTATAAACAAGCCTGTCAAAAGCCTTGTTTAGCGCGCAGATTCTGTGGGGGTGGCTGGCAGCCTCAGACCCTAAAATAGATCTAGCAATGAACTGAACGGCTTAAAACCCTGGGAATTTAATTTGATCTTTCTTGTTGCCTTAAATATTGGGACTGAGTGAGGATTTCTCTAACAGAACAGAAGGTGAACATGTTGGCATGTGACAGTAATAGAAGAAGGGTCCAGACCTGCTGTCATTGAGATGCTCTTCTGTAATCAGAGGCTGGGCTTGGCCGTGGGTGGCGGCTTGTCTGCTGTAAGTCACCATACCTGGGGAGGGGAGTGCTGTATTCTCTGATGTTACAGCATCCATGGGGACTGCTGTTCTGAAATGCTTCCCTGGATCCTGTTGTGGGATAGTCATTGTAGGAAAACCTAAAGCAGTCCCTCATGGTTTTAGCATCTGTTTTATGCCGGCTTTGTGAAGGAAGGAAGAAAGAAGGAGCTGCAAAATCACACAGGGGTTCCTTTTTTCCCTCCTCTTTTTCATGTAGCACCATGCAGTTAGTAATATCATAGCTGGGGTTTTCAGTTGTGGTGGTGTGAAGGTAACAATGATTTGGCTTCAACGTGCCGCAACAGCTGCAGAATTCATTGGAGCTTAGAAGCCTGTGAGTTATAGCTGTGATACCATTTACAGCTTTTACGGAAGAGCTCTTAAATTTGTGAAATGTGTTACTTTTTGAAGTGCATTATATTTGTAATTTGAATTCTCTAAAATCCTGTCTGAGGGGAAAAAAATAGCTTTGAAAATCCCCCTCTACCCGCTAAAAACACAGGGAACTCTTACCAGGCCGGGTAGCAAGTCTCTTAAGTTGAGTGATAGAACACATAGATGGATTTGTAAGTGCTAAAATGTCAATTAGTGCACTTAAAAGCTTAATGGTTGTCTTTGATGTACTTCTAAAATCTCCAGTAAAGTTTGACTGTTGCCATTGATCAGAGAGTGGAGGAGGGATGAGGGAATTGAATGCCAACCCAAACAGGTCTCATGGAGTTTGCGTGTGGCAAAGCAGCTCTTTGGTCTTTCTCGGTCTGAAATTCTTGACTTACCCTTTTAAGTGATCTGCTGCAACTTGTATTCTAGGTAATGGTCTTTTACCCTCCTTGGCAGTGGTTATTTTGGGAAATGTTTCACAGGCCTTCTGGGCAGATACTTGGATACATTAATCTGATTTGTTACTGAGCCATGGCCTCACAGAGCAAATGTCGGTTTTATTATTTGCTTCCCTGTGCTGCTACAAAACGATCATTTGTTTGTTGGGTAATATTTTGGAAGTCAGATGTATTTAATATTGAAGAGTGAGCTTGGAAGAGCTTCAGAGTGTAGGTGTTCACTGCTTATATAGCTTATCTTTGTGCAGAAAATTTACTGATATAACTACACTGACCTGAAAATCTATTCAGAGTAGCTTTAGAGTCTCCTCATATGTGTCCTTTAATTGGCTTAGGAGCAAAGAGTATAGGTTTGGTTTACATTTCCCAGCTTCAATGAATACTTCCCTCCCAGCTTTAAAGGATGTTCTGCCAGTCAGGAACGTAAACAAGGACAAAATGATTATGATAGAAATCTCCCTTTTTGGGTAGTACCTCAAGCAAAATCAACATGTCACACTTCTAGTGCAATATCAGTGTGTCCATCCCAGGAGCCTGGGTCAATTCAGCTGATTTGGTTCCCCATCAGGCTCAGTAAATTTGATTCAGGCCCCAGTATCCTGAGGCTTCCCAGCAATAGGTTCAGCATATTCAAGTGTCATTACCCCTCCCTGGGTTTGAAGATTACCCAGATTTTTTTTCATATTTTCTTTAAATATTTTTTAAAATCTGATGATTGCCTGAATGAAGGACATCCTATAGACTGACATGAAAGAGGAAGAAATCAAGTTAAACATTTCCAAGATAAGACAAGGGACTCCTTGCATCACCCAGAACTGCTTTGGCTCACATTTCTGCAAACTTGCAGGTCCATCACAGCACAAATTACTTTGTTGGTAGAGTTTGCCATGCCCCAGCTTTGGCAATGCCACTCTCTTCACTGCTGGCCATGGTCCTCTTGCAGGGCCTCTTGCTGGTGGAGCTACTCATGTAGACATGAGCTGCTGCAGTGCCATCAGAGTGAGTCAGGTGAGCCAAAATTTCCTCTTTGGTTGCTTTAAACCAGTGAAACCCGTTCATACTGGAAAGGTTTAAATGGGGGTGAGTACAGGGTCATCCAGCAGGAATATGGTGACATTCCCAGATTTTCAAGGGGACCTCCAGCTGCAGCCTCAAGCCTGGAAGGCATCACGTTCGTGGTGGGCACAGCTATATTAAACAAGGTAGCTAAACTATATAGGCTGTAGGCTGGTGTGCTTATTTCACTGAGGGAACAATCTGAGTTCTGTATTCACAGATCCACATTTTTGCTGATTGGTGTATATATATATGTATATGTGTATATGTATATGCATACTACTGTGCTCCTAGAAAGCAGATAGATGAGCAGATCTTTTCCTGTGTTGTGGGCAAGGCTTTGGCATCCAGGTAACACAGTCCTACTAAAAAAATGGTGTAAACACTGACCTCCTGTTGCATGTGTGAGTATAGATGCTAAACACATCAACAGTTCTTCAGCTTCTCTAAAATACTGATACCACTGACCAACCTTTCAGACACTGCGAGACACCAAAAAATTAGATCTCTTTAAATTCCAATTGAAATACTGAAGGCAAATTTTTAACACATCAGTTTTATCTTTCTCTCTTCCCTACTACTTATACACTATTTTGGCATGCAAAAGTGGTTAGTATTTTTCAAGTTGAGGATCAAGCTTTCCAGTTGAGGGTGGAAAGAAGTCTTAATATAATTAGCAATATGCAACAGGATTGGATTAGCCATACACATCTGTAAGTCTTACTAGCAGACATTTAAACTGCAGAAAATGCTTTTTATTGGACTGTATTCATATGACTGCATACTGGAGCTCGAACACCTTTATAAAAATATGAACTGAATCAAAATGAAATTAATTAGAAAGAATATACTTGAATTTAATTATCTTGAGCTGCTGAATACTCTTTGCATACTGGGTTCTATGTGTCTATCTGAAGTGTACTTGGTGGAGAGTTTTAATTAGAACTGGAGACAGAGTAAGAATATTTGGAATGTGAAATTTATAAATGGCAGTGATTTTCAGCTAGGAGTGTAGAGGTTTTTTGGAGCTTGCTACCCTTCTTGCTTCTCTTTTCCCCCTCTTCTTAAGCTACTTTTATGTTCAAATTAATACCAGATCTTGAAAAAGAAGAAATCCTGTTGTGGCTCTTGGTCTTCTGCAGCATGATCAGGGTTGTCAGATCCACAGATCCACAGCTGCAGGAGTACTTTTTACCTTTGTGTGTTTAATGGCTCATACTACTCTGTTCTTTGACGGTACCATTTAACCGTAAAAGCGCGGGGCTGTGGATGGCACGGGACATGTGGCTGCCTTGACTACTGTCTCAGATGTCAGACATGCCAAGGCTCAAAGAGCTGATTTGGCAGCTGCCCAGCAGATTTTTATAAAGGCTCAGTTGGTGGCCAGAAACCCAGGCTGTCAGAGTTGTGTTATGCAATAAATTGTTTTTCAGCAGAAGTTTCTAATCCAATTTCAGCTGTATTTTTTTTTTTTTGTACTATGTAATCACAGATAAATATACATTATTTCATGGCATTTCAGAGAAGTGAAGACGTGTAATGTAAACATCACCCATTAGGTTGGTTTGTTTGTTTTTCTTTTAAGAAAGATTTAGACCAGTTCACCAACACAGGAAATGATGCTTAAATTATTTTCATTTCTGCCTGGGAGGCATGTATTTGTATACAGAATACCTTTTCAAAGATTATTCAATATACCTTTTAGGAGACATTCCCTTTATTTGAAGACAGCACCAGGTAAGGAACCTGTTTATCAAGTCAGAGCTTTTGCTCCGGCATGAATTGTCTACAAGTGATGGTCAGACAGAAGATTGTACCATGTCAGACTGTGACCTACCTGAATCGTTGCAGGCCCTGCCCCTGTAACAGATGCCCTGCCACCCCCTTATATTTCCCTTCCACTTCTCCAAAGTACATAATTCATTTTGGAAAAAGTGGGTAAGGTTCATCAGACCACAGTGAGATATTTGCGGTTCACAGTAGTTACGTTACAACAAGGTGGCTTTCATTTCCTGAATACCATCTGTGATGCCCTCTCTTATCACGACTGTCATATTTTGGTGCCATGATGGGCTTGCATCCCTCTAAGCGTGAGTTGCTGTGCAAAGGGACAATCCCACTTTTTTCTCTGCCCCAGCAGTAGTCATCATTTGGTCATGTGGTTAGGAATAAAGAGGGGGATCTGGATGAAAACAATTTTTCTTGTCTTGGGATGAGATTTTGACACTTCTGATCAAGCTGGTCAAATGGGCACATGGCTGGCATTGGGTTTGGAACAGGTGCATCCCACGTGGTGCCAGGTGAATTAAACTGGTTATGAAAATCACTCCCTCAGTCTGAATAATTATCTTACACCTCCATACCTCTTTCTAACAGTACTCTCCCATGCTCTGCTCACGTCAGATCCCAAAGCTCAGATGCTCTGGGTGCAAAATGGTTGTTTAGATTCTTAATCTGGCCTAAGAAAGTCATAGCTGTGGAGCCTGTGCTATCAGTGAGATGGTTTGAGTTGAAGTTGTGCTGCAAGTTGATAAATTAAAAACTTAAGACCTGTCTTTACTCTGGATTTGTTTGGGCTTAGCCTGTTTTTATTTTTTTTTTTTTTGCATCTATCTTGGCGGACCAATATGGGAAACAGTTGACTGCTTGTAAGCTTTCACTAGTTTCATACTGAGTAATAGTTTTCTAGAGGTGCAGAAACATCATCAAGGCCTCTTAAGTTTATGTAAAAGAAATAATTAACACATTAACTGACAATTTTAAAATATTTCATTATTAGGTCTAAGATAAATTTAGGAACTATATTTTATGCCTCACTTCTGGGAGTGACTTGTATTTGGAGATTTTGATCTTAACTCTTCTGTGATAATGTATTTTTGCAAGAGCAGGTTGAAGCTCACTGGGCTTAAAAGTGCCCAAGGCCTTTAGTGACCCAAAAACCAGAGCATTTCTCTCCCATGCTGCTCTTCAGAATTCATATGAATAGAGGAAATGCAGTCCCTGGTGCAGCAGAAGGCAGTCAAAGAGTGCAAACCAATGGGAGATTGCAGGGGATGAAAGCTGTGGGAGAAGTGCTAAAGCAGGAAGAAGAGAGATTTTTATTTTCTTGCACTGTTTCTTTGCCGTGATATCATTGGTTCCTCGAGTTGGGAGCTGTAACGTAACGTGAATTCTTTGGGGAAGTTTTCTGGAAGTACAAGGGGAAAAAGTAGCTCTAATTACCAGATAGACTTAAATGCTAAAACAGAGCCATTAATAAAGGAAATTTTCCCTTTCATCATGTTAGTTAGCACATTTTTAAAACATGACCTATTTTCCTAAACTAGACAGAACAGATTACATTTTCCAGAAGGCATGAGTCACTCTACTATAAAGTCTCCAAGCTGTATCAATCTTCATCAACTTAAGCCATTCATGAGGTTTTATTTTTTCTCACTGAATATAAGCAGTTTGTTTTAAATGAGAAACTGCTACATCCTCTCTGGATAGTTAAACTTGATTAAAGGTTAAATATTAAACAAGTGCGAACTTTATTCTGAGAGGAGAAGGGAGTGGAGGGACCTTGTTAGTAAGCGAAAGACTACAAGGATATTACTGTGGGTATATATGAGTATAACTAGTTTGCACCATGCTCTGCTTGGCTGTAAGAAGTCCAAGCAGCATGATAACTGCCAGAAGGAGACACAAATCTTTATTTATGGAGCTTCAGTTGAAATTATTACAGTCTGGTTTGAAATTGTTACCCTGGAAGTTTAAACTTTTGCTAGGAGTTTGTGCCGAGAAGAGCTTCCGCTGTCTGGTGGTGGAACAGCCCACTGGGTCCTGCAGGTTACTGAGAGAGGGAGGTCAGGTTACACCGACAGGCCAGCAGTGGGGTTTCCCTCTGCGATGTGCATTTGGGGTGGTGAGGAGGTTGATGGAACTTTTCGATAAGATGGAGACCTCTGCTAACGCAGCAGGGGAAGTACGTGTGTTGATACAGTAGTAAGAATTTGCACTTTCTCATGAGGTTCACTCTGTGCCATACGGATACTGAGAAATGAGGCTTTGTAAATGAGTAAGATAATTGCTAATAAGTGCCAATCACACTTAGCAGCGGTAACTCGCCCAAGACTGCGCAGAAGGATTGCTCTCAGCCTCAGAAGTTGAATCTGGGTTTTCCACCAATTCCTCTTTGGTCTGACTTTTAGAGAAAAACAGGTATAACTGTTTTCCATTGATAATATACAGCCAAAAGGCAAAAATCTGTTGCAAGTCTTGAATCTAGTAAACAAACATTTCCATCTTGGTCCTTTAGCTGAAAAGTAACTTGTATGATCCATGAAAATGTGTTGTCTGTTTTTCATGCAAAAGACATATTTTTTTTATGTTGCTATAAACGCAGTAAAAACCACCCTTTGAAATAGTTCTCCTTCAAAAATATCCTTGAGGAAAGGGTAGAAGCTTGTGGTTTATTTTTCCCGTTGCTTCAAAATGACCTTCTTACATCTGCAGGAAAGACTCTCTGGGGGCTGTTGAACCATGAAAGCATATTCATTTAGGGCATTGGGTGCCACAGTGATTTTTACCGAGTGTTGGATGCAGTGCTGGAAAAAGAAAAAAGAGGGAGTTTGTGTTTTGTTGTTTTGCTTTTTTGCAACCTGGCATGAAGAATGAGGTCAGGAGATGCGTGCTTGGGAAAGACCCAAAGAGAGAGCTGGAAACATGCCAGCCACACTGAGTCATAACCCAAATGCTTATAAGTATCTTTGTACCTTACAAAGTCCTGACTTTTCAAATAAAACCACCACTGCTGTAAAAGTATTTACATAAAAATTAAAGCAAATAGCATGGAGTGCTGCATGCATTCTCCCTTGTTCCGGCTTTGTTTTACCCTGTGAACTATGACTCCTGTTTGCTTAAGGCAAGGCTGGGCCAGGCTGAAGAATGCTGTAGTGAATGAAGAGAGAAGCTTGAGTCATGCTTCTGCTGCTGCTGCCTGAGGAGCACAGCAGCTCTCATGATTTCAGGCTGACATTTCACCTGCCCAGGAGGTGGTGTGAAGCCTGTGCCTCGCTTACGCTTTTAGAATTACGCTTAATTTTAAAACGCTTACGTTTTAAAATTAGGATTTGAGTATAATTTTGGAAATAGGAAGACTGTATGCAGGCCACATGTGCACACCAGGCAGCTGGACTGCAGGGAACAAGCACCTAAGATATAGGTGAATGGTGAAAGGTACGGGTGGTGCACATTTTGATTTCTTTGCAAATAAATACACATTATGTATAGAAGTGTATTATATATATCATTATTGTTATGTATCAATTAAACATTAATATGTATTTTAGTTGGTGTGCACACAGATTAATAGAGACATATTTTATATTTCATGTATTACATACATTTAGTGTGTATTATGTACATTTAATGTGCATATAGCAAAACACACGTGTGTGTAGATATACATATATATATGTACATACACACATATATATACGCACAGAACACACACACACATATTCCCAAATTAACAGTATGTTGTAGTAGCCTGTTCAGCCATATAGTGCAACAGAAAGTTGTTCTCCAATCTGTGAGGTAACATCCTGAGCAGGAATGTACTGTGTAGGTAAAGGGAAGTTGTGCTCCTCTTCCCTGTCCCCCTGGACTGAACTTGCCAAACTCTGGCTTGACTGTCCTGATAGCTGAAGTTCAGGCATAAATGTGCAATGTGTGGTTCCCTGAAATGGCATAACAAAGAAGGTGGCATGATTATTTTATTTTTTTTTAAATTTAAAGGAAATGGTGCAGTTGTGTTTCTTAATTCTGCCCCAGGGTTTCCCTGGTCGTTTGCATCTGTTAGTTTTATTTTGAGTTTATAAGATAATCTTATTGTCATATTGGGAGGCAGAAATCATCTCAGCAAACCTGCACAGTGAAGGTTGTGGGCTTGTGGTGATGAACCTACAGTTTAAGTTGTTATTCAGTCCTTTCTTGGGTCCACGTCAATAATGGACAATCCATTAGTTCCCCATAAGTCGTTTCAATGGCTAATTACTTGCACAGTTGCAGAAATTGTTCTTTAATTCTGTCTTACATTTTTCTGACTCGAGTTCCAGCTGTTGGACGATATTATACCCCTCTCTGCCAGCCTTGAGAGCCATCTATTAACAAATTTCTACTCCCTGTGGAAATATTTAAAGGCAGCAATTGAGTCAGTCTCTTTGAGCTTGGGTTGGCTGGGGGGCGGGGGGGACAGGACACGGGGTGGTGTTGAGCAGTTACATAGATTAAATTTCTGTAAGCAGTTCTGGGTGTGTGTATCTTTGATAAAGTGAGATAACTCTTGCAGTTGGTGGTGGTGTGAGTGCGGAGCAGGCACACGAGCATACAGCGGCCCTCCCTCCACTGGGGTGATGAGGCACAGGCGATCTGACCCATGTAATTATGGTTAAATGTGTCGGGAGCTGGAGCTTCGGCTCAGCTGGGCTCTGAGTCAGCTGCTCTCCAGCATGCGGCTGCCTTTGTGCCAAAGGCTCCAGGGAAGATGCGCGTGGCGATTATGAAACCTTTTTATTGCTGCTGGAATATGGAGCCATGTGAATACAGGTGTTGGCAGTGGCTTAGCCCTTCATCTTGCTGACTTTGGATAGCACACGATGTTGGAGAACTTGAGGACCTTTTTTCAAGCTGGGTGGTGTGTGCAGGGGAAGCCCACAGCAGAGTGGTGCAGGCAGGACAGTGGCTGCAGCCTGGACACAACTGGGCTGGTGTGGAGAGACTCTCCATGTGCATTTCTGGAGGCAGCACTGCTGTTTCACAGGGCGGCTGAAACCAAGATGGTTTGTCTGGAGTTCTACAGCTCCAGGAACTGAGTGTGGTGTGAAGTTGCTTCAGGGGCTGCTGAGGTCTTTGTTCCCACCTTCTGGGAGCCGTCTCTTGCTGGTGGCACTTATGCCCAGGCAGCCCCCAGGCTGGTGGGACTGTGTCCTGCATGTTGCTGGGGCCTCCAGCTGGCACCAGGGAGACACCTTGCCCGAAAACTGGGTGTCAGGTTGCATGACATCCTTTTTCATCCCACACATTGCCTGGGTAGAGGGAGATGACTCCAGGCTCTTCACAGGAGGGTGGCCTAGACCAGAGGCCGCTGGTGTGTGGTGATGAGTGCCTTCTCTCCCATAGAGGCACTGGGGTGACTGCCTTCCCTTCCACAGGAGGGACTGTAGCCAGCTGGTGCCAGGGCACAGATCCTGTGGGTCAGCATATGCCGATTTAAAGACCAGTCCTATCAGCAGGTTTCGCCCTGTCACTGTTGAAGCAGCGAACACTGCCATGTGCTCCTTGCCATGAGTGGATTTAATTTCTTTTGGGTTTATTCTATTCTATTCTATTCTATTCTATTCTATTCTATTCTATTCTATTCTATTCTATTCTATTCTATTCTATTCTATTCTATTCTATTCTATTCTATTCTATTTTAATTTTCCTATATTTTTATCGGGGTAAATGGGCCAGTGAGACCAGGAACTGATGGGTGTTTTTGTGCAGCTTCCAGTATGAGTGCCAGTGAAGGGAGTGAGTGGTGTCCACTGGCCTGTGTCCATAACATGGACAGGGGCTGAAGGTGCTTATGACTGTTCCTTACTGAACCTGACTCCTTTAAGGATTTATTAAGTAGTTCCCATGAAAACAAACATGTGATGTCCCACTCAGCCCTTGTTGGTGGGAATGTAAATGGAGGCGTCCTTGGGCAAGCTTTGTTAAAATTGAGCTGCAGCCATCTCGTGTTTGATGTTGCCTCTGGTTAGGCCTGAAGCTGCATTGGCAGCAAAATGGTAAGCGAGAGTTGTTTGTGTAAACCTTTGTTGACAAAATAACTGGATGTACTAGTCTTTTTAAAATGCTTGCCGAGAAATTTTTTGGTCTTTTTTTTGGTTGCTGTGGGTGTTGGGTTACAAAGTTTGCTTTCTTGGCTCAGAGCTGCCTGTACTCCAAAACTCTCTGGGCACAGCTCAGACTTCTTCAAAGTGTAGTAGCTTGTCCCTCATGCGAAATGCAAATCCTGCTGCCAAAATGCTGGCTGCTTTCACTGCACTCATTGTGTTGCTTTTCTGTTGTTGGGGTTTTTTTTTTTGTTTTGTTTTGGTTTGGTTTTTAATCCCTGCCAAGTAATTTGTCCTAGAATTTTTTTTGGGGGGGAGGGTGAGGGATGGAAATGTTTTTGATCACAATTCAGCAGCCAAATGCCGATATGTCACTAGAGAAGCAAAGAAAAAGCTATCGCTGGTCACCCTAAACTATGCTTATTTTTTTGGAAGTTGGTGGTGTCTGTCTTCTCTTTGGCACATGGATGGTCTAAGCTCTCCTGCCTCCTGGTGGGGATCGCTGATGGGGCTTGTGGCGTTTCCAGTGCAAGATGACTGTGACAGTACGCTGTGGTACACTTACCACTTAAGGTCTGCCTAGAAATGCTAATCCTTTGCTTTGGCAATGATGTAGCCCCTGAGGAATTCAAGGGCAAGACTGCTCAACTAGTGATTTCCAAAGACCCCAAGACAATTATAGGGCTTATGAAAATGTGATGACTTACCTATCTCACTTATGTCTTTGTATCAGTTTGCTGACTTAATTTATTTGAATGCTAAAGGCTTTATGGAAATACTTTTCCAGGGAGTTAATCTTTTAACTAAAGCTAGTACTAAATTTGACATAGACTGGTATTCCTTTTGACAAAATAGCATTTGTCTCCTAAAAATAAAGTAGAAAACATATGCCCCATGAGCCAAATTCCACTTGGCTTTATGCTGAGATAAATTCAGAATAACTTCATTGTTATCAATATACAACTTCATTGTAACACTGCAATAAATGCAAATCACTAAACCGGAAAGAAAAATAACCTGAGCCAAGAGGCACAAACGAAGGCCAAAAGGGCAACAAGAGAAGTTCGTTCACCAAACTTGACTCTTCGGTTTCTGCAACATTCATTTTAGTGTTTTGTTGGGTTTTTTCCCCTCCTTTTAATTACCTGGGAGAACACTTCCTGGCTGTGATAAATTTCTCTGTGAGGGATTCATTATAAGGATTTTAACAATTACATTTTTCCTCCTGCCTAACACCTGGTACAAGCCTACTGCTGTTTGCAGAATAAAGGATTAGAGGGACTAATGCTCTGATTTGATGATAATACTTATCTTCCTATTCTCTGTTAGAGCTGATCGGGTTGCATTTTCTTACATAGTATTTTTCTTCAGTTTTACCTTTTTTTTTTTTCCTGAATGAAAAATAATCTGTGTAGCCCTAAGCTTTGGGGGGGGTTGTTTGTTTTTGTTTGTTTTTTTGTTTTGTTTCAGGTGCATGCAACTAATGTCTCGTTTCTGTTTCCATCTCCTTTAGGATGACAGTGATGGGATTCCCTGGTCAGAGGAGAGGGTGGTGCGGAAGGTCCTTTATTTATCTCTGAAGGAGTTCAAGAATGCACAAAAGCGGCAGCACAGCGATGGCATTAGCGGGAGCCTCAAGGCAGTGAACGGTGAGGCGCCTCTGTGGTACTGCTGGAAGGACTCAGTCCCTTTTCCATGCTGTAGCAGGGAGGGATACCAGTGTACTATCTGGCATACACTGTGCTCTTTGGTCTGCACAGAGGAACTTGTTTCAGGAGTGCTTGAAATGCCTGGGTTGAACAATCTATATGTTTTGGTTTCCGGCTAACTGATTTATATGGGGGTCAGGGTGGAGGGAAGGTGCCAGGTGGAGGACAGAGACAGGCTGCTAGTCTGGAGGAAAGGAGCCCTTCTAGTCAGTCTGCTTCCTGATGTGCTGAGTATGTCAGCAGAGAAGGTAACCATTTAAAGGTGATTGGCTTCAGTTACCTTGGGGAAGTACACTTGGACAGAATTTACATACTGTCACTTAGATGCAAGAAACTGGCTTACCAGCATCTGTCTCTGGAGTTATCCAAGTCCACGGGTGAAGGAGCATAGGATCTACATACAGAGTTAAAGGGCTGAGAGGACACAAGCGCTGTGACATTGGACTCCCCTAGTTTAGTAGTTCACAGAGCAGTTGTTTAAAGGTATTAAAAGGAGATGCAGACAAGCTTAGATGACAAGAGCTTGAAAGGAATTGAATTTTATTTCTTTAATGCTCTAGTCAGTTATTATCTGTTGCTTCCCCTTCCCTTAAAGCTTGCTTTAAAAAGCTGTGGTGTCCTGAGAGGTGAATATAAAGTGTGTCTCTTTCAGATTCACTTAGACCCTTACTTGAAAAGGCTTTGTCATGCTGGCTTGAGCCTTGAAAGTGATGACTAGCAGGATTCGGATTTCTGGGCAGGCTTACAGTTTTCACTCACAAGAGCTTATTTGTTTCTTTATGGAGGTTTATGGCAGTTCCTTTTAGGCATGTGCATAACTATACATGTGCTAATTCATTAAAGCAGCAGCTGGGTGCTTGCTTGGTAGGTTATTCATATTTATATGTAGCTTGTGTTGTTGACATGGTGAGTCAGATTCCACTGAGTGTTATTGCCGACAAGGCAAAAAACTAGGGGAATGGCTGGATAACTGCAGGCAGCTTGATAAAGTCACTGTATTGCGTAAGAAATTGCGAACTCCTTAATGTGGTTAAAGAAGACCTCAGACTTCCGAGTTCAGTAATAATATCAAATACTGATCTGATGGGAAGGGGCATCTAGCTTTAAGAGCAAGCCATTTTTAAGCTTGGAGGTATACAGAAAACAGTGTTGGCTTTTTTCCCTCCAACACCTCTGCATCATTGATCTTCTGTCAAACACAATTTCTCTTGGAAAGTTTCTTATTCCATTGTGGGGGTTTTGTTTAGTCAAAGGAAAAAAAGTCTAAAGGCATGAAGCACAGTAATTGTGTGTTAGGAGGCTTTGATGATGTGCCAGGTTACGGGATGACTGAGGTTTTCATGGTGTCTAGTTTCTCCAAAGGCAGCTTAGATAAAAAGTGAGTTGGCTGGAAATGCTGTGTCAATGTAGATACCAGACATGAAGTATGCCGCTGGCTTCCCCTGGCAGCAGCAGAACTCACATCTTCAGAGCTTTTCTCCTTCACAGAAGTAGATGACCAGTTATTTGGGGTTTGGGTTTTTTTATTTGAGCCAGAATGATATTCCATGTTGCTCTTTCTGTTTGCTAAATGATTTTTTAAAAGTGCTGTCTTGGCACTGCTCTGTTTCAACATCTCTGTCCAAAAGCATTTTTTTTTTCAGCCATTGATATTTGGAAGAATGTTTCAAATGAGCATTGAGAGATAAATGAGCAAAAGGGAGGAGGATTGATATTGTGCAGTGACATCAAGAAAATCAATTTAAACATGCAATTTGTTTATGACGTTAAAAAAAAAAAGTAGCCATGTATTTTCAAATCCGCAGGTCTCTATGGACTGAGAAGAAAGCAGATCATCCTGAGAAATTACTGAGCTATTTTGAATTCAGGGAAATGTGTAGTATTTTAAGGATGAGTCTTAGATCCCAGATTTTATACTGTTGGGAATAAAAAATGTTTCCTTATATGTGTCCTTCGTTCAACTTTCAGGCCACATCCATTGTTTCTTGCATGTTACTCCAAAGGGTAGCATGCAGTTAAATATAGTTTTATGTGAGCCACCCATTTTTTATTAATTTATTTATGTAACTGTTGAAAATCAAATAGGTCACCTTTCAGTACTTGGCAAATGTAACCATTTTCCAAAGTGGAAAGGAAGGGTGTGAGGGGGAATCAGGTTCTCTGAACTCCCTGCTCTGTGCAGGAGTATGGATTGGTCTTGTGTGCTTCTGTTGCCTGAGGGGACTGCAAACAACTGAGTAGCAGGATTTGATCTTGGTGCCACCCTCTGTAATGCTGAGAAACTTTCTCTGGTCTGGTTTTATAACTGTCATTCCTTAAATTTATTTATTCATAGACTTGCAATCTGTAATTTGCCTTAGTAGAAAGTATTCACTTGTAGCAATAGAGAAAGGCAAAAGGTACAGCAGCCCCTTGCAACTTCTGTCTTTAAGAAGTTTTTATGAATTTGGAGCGACTGAAGTTTGATAAACATGCTGCAGAAGTTCCTTTGCCAGTGTTCATGAAGCTGTGGCTAAACTTGTATGAAAATGATTGTCAATGGTATTTCGTCTGGTGAGTTCAGTAGTATCATTAATGATTTGGTAGCTGGAATACTGGTGCCTCTTTGATTGATAGTGTGAAAAGCAAATTAATTTTAAATGTGGAAGATGAACCCATTAACAGGAGTCTTTTCTGTATTAAAGTTTCTGCAAGCTCTGATGTGCTGGTGGTGGCACAGAGACAATTAACTCCTGTGCCTCTCTGAATAATAAAAATAAAATTTAAAATAAATAAAAGTTCAAATTACTTTTGGCAATTTTATGCATTATAATACCTTAGCTGTCTCTGTCTCACTACTAAATGTACTTGTTATCCTGAAAACAATCCTGCCATTTTCAGTTTGTGTCTGAAACCCTGTTACTTAAGTGGTTCCGATGAAAGAGAAAGGCAAGTGGGTATATTTGGTTGTCGTATCAGTGGTTATATTGCATGTGTGTTTATATTGACTCTGAATATTTGCAGAGTATAGAACGACACCTTACAGTTTGCCTTTGTTTCCTACATGTTCCTCTTCAGCACTTGGGAATATAAAATTTGAAGGAGGTGCTTGTGCTGGTTGTCAAGAAACTCTCTGCAGCCCTAAAAGGGATACTGGAACTGTGATTATGGAAACACGGTCGTGCACTGGAAAAACCCAGAGGGACCTCTTTAGTGATTTTGATTACTGCTGCCTGTCATTAGCGTTAGGATTTTAAGAATAGGGATTGGTGTTCGGAATAGTGATACCAATTTTCAGAGATCCTCATCTAAAAAGAGAGCTAAATCCTTTGGGAAATTGTTTTCTTCTTGTGTAGCTTAGAATGTGAGATAAGGCTATAAAAAGGCAATGAAAAATGTAATAATGGCTTGCATTCTGTTGATGAGAGTAAACCCAGTACCCTCAAAAGACCATATCATAAAGCAAACTTTTATGACCTAAGATTTTAAGTTCTGTTTTTCAAAACTTGCAATAAAGAAATTTGTGGTGCAGAAGTGCATTTCTTAAATGGAAAAAGTGACAAAGTTTCGTTATTTGTTTAAGATAGTTAGTTAATCTACAGAGATGACAAACCAGACGTTAGAACTATTCAAGCAGATAGTTTGTTTTCACCAACTATACTTTTTCTTAGAAAGGTGTCATGGCAGTTTCCAAACGTGTCATCTAGGTTAAGCTCACAGCAGGCATAATCTATTTGTGAAATCAAATGTATGTGAGGGAATGCTTTGGTTCAAGGCAGAAGTTGAAGTCTTGCTCATTAAGTAATTAAAGAGATGAGTAAAAAAAATGTAGTTTTGCTATTGTGACAGATTTCACTTTACATGGAAGGTTGTAAAGGAAATTGCTTATTTTATGTATGTTCTTTAAATGGAGTGGGAACCATGTCAGCATGTGGATGGAGGTGGTGGTTGGACCATAAAGTGTCTGGTGCCCCTTTCTCCCGTCACGGAATCACAGAATCATTTCGGTTGGAAAAGACTTCCAGCCTTTGCCTGATCACTGCCTTGTTAACTTGACCATAACACTAAGTACTACGTCCAGTTATTTCTTGAACACCTCCAGGGATGGGGACTCCACCACTTTGTGCTAGTCTGCTTCTGCCCTCAGCCATTCCCACACAAAAGTTCGCGTGACTGTTGTTGGAGAATTGTTTTTTCCACAAATGATACGTCTCCACACTGAGAGGCAGGAGCCTCTGAGACAGTTCTTGGTGGGACTGTGGTACCAGACCCAGTGGTAGCACCAGCCTCTGATTCCTGGGCCTGCCCATCCCTTGGCTTCCACACTGGCTGTTCAAGCCAGCTGGGGCAGGCAGCAGTAAGATCTGAAAATAGCTCTTTTTGTCACTGATGCATGCATTTTCACATGTTTACTGCTCACTGCATGGGGGTTTCTGTCCACGCTCCCCAGTGAGCCATGTTGAAAGGAAGGTGCCTGGTGCTAGGGTGGCATGGGCATCTTCATCTGACTTCAGCTTGTTGGTGAAGCCTCTTTTCCCTGGCCGTGTAGATGGTACTCCAGGCGTGGCATGAAAATTGCAACAGATGTGGTAGAAATGCCTAAACACTGTTAAGCCGGGTGCTTCAGCTCAGTGCCATGTATTATCTGCCAAAAGCTAACTAAGAGGGGATGGCAGCAGCTGCCAGCTGGGCAACCATGTCTTCCCTTAGACTACGTCTCTTCTCCTCTCCCTCCTGCAGATGAAAACACAGCAGCCCTTGGGAAGTGCTGTTGTTTCAGCTGTGCCTCTGGGTGCACAGAGCGGTGTGGGCCTCCTTCCCTGGCTGCGTCGCTACTCAGCCTTCAATTTTGAACAAGAAAGCAGCCCTCTTCATTCACTGTGATGGTTCAGATATACTGATAACTTCATCTCTCTTATTTCTGAAGGCTGCAATTAAGTACTGCAAGAAGGTTTTATGCTAACGTTTGTCTAGGGAGCTTTTCACTCCATCAGTGATGTGAGATTGCATTTGTTGACAGTGGGTAATATCTGTCTGTCTCCTAAGCTTTAGTAGAAGGTTGTAACTGTGCCAAGGACCCTTGTCTGTAAGTAGATTTAAAAAATGCATTTACAGAAACAGAAATACCTCTTTCAACTTTGCAGTATTTTCCCTTTACATTCAGAGTAAACAGCCTTTTTGGCTAGTTTTAAACTGTGATTAAATATAGATGTTTTCAACTAAAAGGTTCAGAAAATAATAGCATTTGAGCAAATTTGTCATGGCACTCAACATAACTTTCACTTTGGTGCTTGCTGTCAAGTGAATCTAAAGATTAACAAATAAATAACAGGATGTTTGAGTTGGGCTTCATTGAAAATTTCCAGATCTCTTTTCCTTTCTTTGTTTTCTAGAACAGAATTAATTTTGCGCCTGCCAGGGACTTGCTTGTTCATTGGCTGATACAGGTTCTTCTTTGCCTTTTCCATCATCACCATTTATAAAAAATTTTGCAGGCCAAATTATGCCCTCAGTGATGTCTACCGAATTTGATTATGTCCATCCAAATTGTGCTTCTGTCTTAATATAATTCCAGTGTTTGGCAAGACTGATAGAAAATTTTCTTTCACAGGACACCCATATTCCTTTTCCTCTCAAATATAACAGGGATGGATATTTCTTTAACCTGTGAAACAGAGAAATTGTATAATTAATTTTCTTAAAACTTATTTCATGACCATCTAAAAAGAGTTTCTGTTGCTCTTGAGTGCATTTCTAGGCAAACAAATTCTATAAATAATCTTGCCTCCTTGCATATTGCTAATCGTAGGTAATAGAAAATGAAAATGGCATTGAAGAGTCTGCAGAGGCGTGTGCATAATCTGTAGCAGACTGAGTTATTGTAGGCCTAAAATAAATAAGGTGAGGAAAGGTGGGAAAGAGTTCAGCTGTAGCTGATGGGTCTGGCCCCCCTCCTTTCACCTTTTGCCTTGTGCTGGCTCTGTCATTTTTTTGCCCATGCAGTACAGCCGGCCCAGAAAACTAGCGTGGCAGAAAAGTAGCCCAGAAAAAAAAATTATTTAAAAAAATAAGTAAATTTTTTCTAGTGTAATGAACTACACGTGTTCATTAAGAGGTCAGGTGAGCACCATGTGCTCATTTGGTGGAAATGGGGTACCAGAGCACCTTGACTGAATGCGGGAGGAGGAGGATACCAGACTCCTCATCCCTTTTGAAAGTCGTAAGCTGCTTGACTAGGCACATTCATCTTGTTTAACCACAGCCTTAGGATTGGCTCAGTCATCTTGTCTAACCACAACCTCAGATGCTAGAAGGGACAACACTTGCCAGGAATATGAGCAAAAAAAGATGCAGCTTAAAAGTTCATTGAAAAGTGCTTCACAAGTGTAGGTGTTAGGTTTATGTTTCTCTTACAAACAAACAAACCAAAAATCAACCCATTGCCAGCTGGTCTAGGGAAGTGATTGCCTCGCTCTACTCTGCACTGCTGCAGCCTCACCTCAAGTCCTGTGTGCAGCTTTGGACACCACAATACAACAGATATATAAAGTTGTTAGAGAGGGTCCAAAGGAAGGCTACAAAGATGGTGAAGGGCCTTGAGGGGAAGCCGGATGAGGAGTGGCTGAGGGCACTTGGTCTGTTCAGCCTGGAGGAGGCTGAGGGGAGACTTCATTGCAGTCTGCAACTTCCTCGTGAGGGGAAGAGGAGGGGCAGGCACTGAGCTCTTCCCTGTGGTGCCCAGTGACAGGAGTCAAGGGAATGGCCTGAAGATGTGTCAGGGAAGGTTTAGGCTGAATATTTGAAAAAAGTTTTTGACCCACAGTGGGGGTTTGGCACTGGAACAGGCTCCCCAGGGAGGTGGTCACAGCACCAAGCCTGAGAGAGTTTGAGAAGTGTTTGGACAATGCTCCCAGGCACATGGTGTGACTCTTGGGAATGGTGCTCTGCAGGGCTGAGAGTTGGACTCGATGATCCTTGTGGGTCTCTTTCAACTCAGGATATTCTGTGATTCTATCAACCACCTCCAACACCCCCAAAACCCCGCAAATAAATGCACAAAGAAAGCCCCACCCAAAACAAAAAAAGAAAAACCAAAAACCAAACTACCCCCTTATATAGCAGTGAAATTTGTTGCATTGACTGTCCATGATACAAAACTTGGCCTTAACACCAACAGAGAAAACAATTTTGTTTTCCCTTGACTTAGGGTAATTCTGCATAGATGCTGCCTTGGGTTTGTTTTCTGTACCAGCAGTCTGGAGAGCACCCTTGAGTGTGGACAGGCAAATTGTTTAATTCTCTCTTTATCAACCATAAAATCTCCAGCCTGAATTTGCACCATGGCATCTTTTTGGCTGGCATGTACAACCAAGAGAGTGGTGGTGGTTTTACCTCACAGGATTGCCGGCTCTGTCAAAAATTGTACCTTTTGTCAATTCTAGTTTGCTTATTTTAGAAATGAGAGTAAGACATACCACTAAATCAGTTATTAAAATAGCATACTCCATTTTATTAAGAAAATAGGAACGTAGTGGGAAATAAAATGAATATTACAAGTAAATGCAGAGAGAAGTTTCAGTCATACACACAGACTGTGTAATGCAGTTTACTGTAGTCAATTCTAGGGAACTGTATTTTCTGAAACTGTCTCTGCTTGGCTTTGAATAAGGCCTTTGCTAATTATTTTTGCACTACAGCTTTGAGCTTTTAGTGCAAGACTACATTTGTGGAGTGCGTTCAGAGTATTAGTGAGAATATGTTTTCAGCCTTCAAGGGACTGTCTTGTGTCCTAGAACCTCCACAGTAGTTTTTATTTGACATAGGGGCATTTTAGAAATGACTTTCTGTTTGAAACAGTTTGAGTACTATTTGCTCCAGCAGAACATTTCTAAGGCCATTAGGCTGTGTTTAATTGGAGCAGGTATCATGTGTGCTGTAAGCCTTATTGTGTCAACCCTGGCAGTAAAGTGGTTTTAGAAGAAAAAGCAGAGATTCTGTAACTGCTGATGGGCACAGTAGCCACTTCAGCAAGTTGCCTGACACAGCTGCCAATGTACCATACTCTTCACCTCAAATACCCGGCGTTACCTGTGTTCAGAGGCCTTGACTTGTTAAGAATATGGGATGCCAATCAAAATGGGTTTGGGGATCCTTGTAGTGATGTGGAGTAAACTGAAAGCACCAGTAGATTGGCATCACATTATTTTAGTTGTCATCGATCCACATCTGAATGTAGATCTGATGTGAAAAGAAAGAAAATCGGTCACCTTTTTAGAGCAGTGAAACTCTTCAGGAATTAGTCACATTCATTTCACGGCTCATAACAGCCTGGGAGATTGGTCTGTGCTCTGAGCGCATGCCTCCACATTTCTGTTTGGTTTCATTTGGATCTTTTTGATTTAAAATCTGCAACAAACCGTTCTGAAATAACTGCTCTCTTTAAGTAACCGATGATGATGAGAGGTTCATCACATAGCAGATACGTTCCAGAGCTTGTGGGTGAATGTCTTCCAAAAAATAAATATAGCCTAGTACGTATACTGTTAAGTCATAGCAGATTGCTTTTCATAGTAATAAATGTGCCTGCATTTTTAAATCTTTCTCTGTGTGTGTGTGTCTGACTAGCACAGATTTATTACAAGCAGTTAAAGTGATGTTGCATTCAGAATTAGTTGAATACATATTTTCAATAACCTGCCTCCAATGCCCTTTGTTTCCCAATTTAAATGAATTTAATATTGGAGGGGGTTGTCAGTCGAGTCAAAGGTATAGTAGATACAGAAGCCTTGGGCATAGGGCAACAAGGGATGACAGTGACAAGCTTAAATCGTAAGTGTTGTTTCTGGTACATCTGAAGGAATTTCCAGCTCTGAGGGCTAAAGACGGCTGAATTTCCACCCTTATCCATCCTGTTTTCTCCCCTTACGAGACTGTTAGTGGGCACTGCAATCACAGTCAGGACTGTGTGATGTTTCAGATCTGTCCACTAAGAGGCTAACTCATTCCAGATAAGCCCTGAACAGACAACATTCATTTTTTACTTTGCTCAGAATTTCCTGTGCTTTGTTCTGCATCTGTTTGTGAAAGACTGTGTTATCTTTGAAAGCCTTCATCTTGTTTTCTTTATTCAAGCTATATGCTAAAATGGAAAAAACGGAAGAGCTGGAAGGAGCCCAGCTGGAGCAATCTGCCAAAGATCCCACAGAGGGATGGAGCTGGCAAACTCCTGAAACCTCATCAGCTGACCTCTGGTGCAATTTGGGAAGCCAGGAGATGAGGCACTTTTCCTGCTAAAGGTTTGGCAGCCTCAGCCAGCCATTCCGATTAATGCCTAAAGACTGCACCAGCATTTAATGGCATTTTTATCTTCCTTTCGTCCCTCACTTACCTTCAGTAGTGGTAGACCTTAAAAGTATTTCAGTTCAGACTCTTCTTAGTCTTTGTGTGTGTGTTCATGTGTGTCAACAGACACGTTAGAGCTAAATCACATCTTATTGTGCTCTCTTCCGGCCAGGTTGTCTCAAAAGCAGGTTCTCCCTGAAATACCTCCCTCAGACAGTGGTTGTTGTCTCTGGTGCTGTGAAAGGTGAAAGCATTTCATGGCCAACTGTTTTTAAAGATGCTCTGTGAGCACCCCAGTGTTTTTATGTTATGCCTCCTGCGTATGTGGATGGATTGAAAGAAGCTTAAAAGTTATGAAAATGGCACAGAGGGAGTACAGTTTTTTCCTTTCTTCACAACGTGGGAAATTTCTTTCTGTTCAGGATGGAAATGCTGTCATAATGTTAGCAAGAGGGTGCAACGATAGAAACATGTCCCTTCGCACATATATATATTTTCTCATTGAGAAAAGGCATCTGGGTTGTACTGGCAGATGCACATACAGGTGTATTGGATGTAGAGGGCTGAAGAGGAATTTCATCCCCTTTTGTTTTTTCCTGACCCCTGCTCCCTTGCTGGGATGTTGAGATCTTGTTTCAGACCCTCAAGCTCTGGCTCCATATGCCAGAAGGAAGTGATAACACTGCATGGAGCCACAAACCTGAGGCATGGTACAGGATTGGGCTGGGGCTGGGGAGAGGCATATTCCTGTTACAGAGCCTGCATGCAGGACTTAATTTCCCTTCCCTCCTCTTGGTTCCTGTGGTGTATCTGTCTAGAAACATGCTGTTTCTCTTCCAAGGAGAAGACACCCAACTTTTCTCTTTAATGTGACAATCTACTTGACAGGGCAGTAAGCAAATAACTTTGTTTTGCCAAGATATTAAAATCTGGCGCTTTCTAGAGTACTTGTTCTGCCTCTTTGCATCTCAGGAGGTCAGCAGCAATTACCTTCAGGTGGAAGTCATGAATAAGGGATAGAAGTTACAGGAATGTGGCTTGCATTCCAAATCTTCTTGAAACATAGGTTTTTGCTGCTCTTCTTCCCCTCCCCAAAATCAATTGAAGATGGCCTTTTGTGCAACAGTGAGGTCTGTGGTTAGGGACTAGTTGTCAAGTTTTATTTAGATGGAAACCTGTCCCAGAAGCTTTACCTCATCTCATTGTCCTGTAGGGATGAACTTCAAGTGCCAGTTTACATTTGCCTGGAACTGACCTTCTCTAATAGAAATGAACAAGGCTGTCTTATCTAAGTAGATAAACACAGCCCATTTGCAATTGTAGATTTAAATGCACTCTTTCATAGATTACCTTCGCACAGTATGGCACTGTCCTTGAATATTTAAAGTCTCATTAACAAGAGACCAGAATTGAAGAGTAAATGTTCTTTGTGAAAAAGAGGTTTTTGAGCTGCAAGCTGATGCTGATCTCTGCTAGGCTGGAGGAAGACTGTTTGGTACAAAGTCCCCTTTATGCCAGCATGGAAGGCACTCCAATAAAACTGGCATGCAAAGTCAGGAAGGTTGATTAACATCCACAGCATTACACAGGGTTATATACAAGTACTCTGCTCAGAAAGTAGAATAAATGGGCCGTTAGTTAAGGCACTGCTTAGCACAGAAAACGACCTTTCTTTCTGTTGTGGATCTAGGCTTCTGCCATTAACAGCCTGGAAAGCAGACTTTTTTGAAATAGTTGACTGATTGGGAAAATGGGTTTAAAATACTTTATGCAAACTTGAATATTGGGGTTTATGGGGAAAGTTTTGCAGTCTTTCAGTTTCTCTGGCATAGCTGGATATCGAGATGGTGCTGGATTGCCATCTGGCTGGATCAAAATTATAACTGCTCAGTAATTTTGTATTTAAAGCCTCTCAAATAATTTTGGACTCAGTGGGGATAGCTAGAAAACTAGATTTGCAGGGAAACTTAGAAAAGGACAGACTCTTGTGAGAAAGAGGGTCTGCTCTTCAGTCTGTGCTTTCCTACTTCCCGGAGAGACTCTGCCAGTACAGACAAAGGGCTCAGAAATTTTACCAAGGTAAATAACTTGCAGTTTTTGTTTCATGGCTGTGGTCCCTCCTGACCTTTGTTGACTAGGTAGTTCTTCAGGCAGCAGGAACAAGAGTAGACTGAAGGAGATGGTGTTTTCCATGCTGTCCGTTCCCCTTTACTCAAGCTGAAAGCAGTGGAAAAGTACTGGTTTGGTGTCCTCTTGTCACAAGAATTCTTCAGTTCCCTAAAGTGCTAAGGAGGAATCTCAATGAGCTTTTGGTTGGCGTGTCTGTTTGCTCTAAAGCTGAATACTGTTCTGCAGCTTGAAGTTCTCGGCCCCAAGGTTTGGGAGCAGGTGATAGTGTCAATTCCAGCAGGATTTGGGCAATTCTTGTGGTATCAGGAGGGGGAAGGTGCCCTCTATAGGGGCAGATTTTGTCCTGACGTGGCCTTTTAAGAGCAGAAGAGTATTTTGGAGGGTAGCACTACTTACATAGGTCCTGCTCTAAAACCAGGTGGGGACATGCCAAATGAAAATATGACTTCAGGGGAATTAATTTGTTAAGGTGTAAGAAACTTCTACTTGTTTCTAAAGCGCGCACCTTTCCCTCTGCCCCCCCACCCCAAAGCTTGCAGCTCAACTGACTGTAGGTACTGTTTTGAGGGGAAACTGGGGTATGGCCCTTCTGATTGACACCTCAACACACAGCTCCTCTGAGAACTTAAAGAAATATGTTGTCTTAGTATTTAGTCAGAAACTACACTGAAGAACAAAGGGAAAGCTGCTGGAACCTCATGGATTGCAAGAGATTCCCACAGTATTCATTTTCCCTCTCAAAATTCACTAAAGTACAATCTATGTTTAAGTCTACGCAAGCTGCAGTTTTGCTGTACTTACTAACCAGCTATGTGCAGCCGATGTTGCTGAACACATCTGTGCCATCTCTAAAAACAGAGCATCCCAAACCTTCGTAGGTCCCTGAAACTCTGATGCATGACTTCGTTCAGAATTGCAGAGAAACTGTTTCTGGTCCAAATCTAGCAGCGTCTGCTGCCGGTGCCTGTTGTGAGAGATATTCCTATTTATACCCCTTGCTCTCTTTGAAATGTAGGTCAGGATTTTTAGCTTATGATTGCTCATAGGACCAGTATCTTCAGATACTTCCATATTAATACTGGACAATTAGGAGTACTCCCTTTCTGTTTATCTGAGCTCTTCATCTTTTGCTGACAACCTTTTTCCTCCCTTTTAATTGGAAGGAGGAAAAGGTGTTTTGCTGTTTTCTCAGTGTACTTTTCCTCTATAGCTGCTTGTGTTTTTTATTGCGTCTTTGTCCTCTTATTTTCTGGGCTCCCTTTGAAGTGTGAGGGTCTGTTCCTGTGCCACGCAGTGCCGGCAACTCCAGGCTGCTTGCTGCAGGCTCAGTGTTACAGCCATGGAGATTTCTCTTTTTCCTTTTCCCCCCCCAACTCCTGGGCCATCCAGCCTAATGTGAGAACAGATTGGCCTTAGTATTTGGAGAAAAGATCTATAATAAGCACTGGGGACATGCTGGTAAAAAGCAGCAGCGTGGTATACCAGCTCTGTCGGAGTACTGACTGTACATTAATTCTCTAACTTATAATTAGCTATATTAAATTCCAATTTTCTGAAAGGAACCATTATCAAATAACACTCTGTTTGAAATCTCAAAGAAACATAAGGAATGAAAGCTTAGTCCTCTTACGCTTTCATCTTTTAGAAGCAATCCCTATCTCAACATCTTGACCTACATTTTCTTTTTACCCTCTCCAAGAAACATTGTGTGGATTTAATGTCTCAGAAGGGAGGTAAGGGATTTTTTTAATGCGTGTGTATGTGTTGACATATAAAGTTTGGGGAAAACAATGAGGCCTTCGTGTCCCCAATGATTTTTTTTTTTAAAGACTTGAAAGTGTTTTCCATAGTATCTCTGAGGCAGATTTTACGTTCAGAAAGAAATTAAATGTAAAAAGTCCAACCTATTCTTTTATGGTCCACTTATATCAATCTTGCTTCTGCTAAAGCCTTTCCTGATTTTACATGGCAGTAGAAAAAAAAAAATTGGGCTTTCATTCCTTCTTGCATCCTGCTCTCCATTTGCATCTAGTTGTACATTTTTTTTTTATGATTAAACAGGATTTTTTTTATGTTTGTTTGTTTTGTGAGGGGGATGGTATGTTGAAAATGCTGGGTTTGTTCACATTGGTTCTTGCCCTTACTATGTAGCTGTTTGGTATTACTAATAAACACTTCTGCACAGGAGTTAGACTTCAACCTGGGTGGCCTGAACGTGCACAGAAGCAAAGGCTGTCAGTGCTGCTTTCCCATTAGATTGGTCCATTTTTCCCTGTTGAAAGGGTATTTCCAATACTCACGGTGTGCTTGATGCCATCCTCTCTGCTTCATCCCACCACAAGGGGTTGTGTCCTGGCTTCTCTAACTGCAGGATGAATGCCGCTGTAGCTTTGCCCCGTGTGGGAACAGGGAGAATTCTTCTGCCTTTTGTTCAGTGGGGTTTTTCTTGGTGTTTTGGGGGGGCTGGTGTGTGTGTGTGCCTGTTATCACAATGAACACATTAAGTGCTAAATGCATGCTAAACATTAATACTATTTAATAGTCTTTGCAGCTTGAGAAACGTTGTAGGGTGGGAATGTTCTAACTTCAGGAAGACTTTGTTTGAACTGTTTCAGTTTAATATGTCTCTCTAGCTTTTTATTCACAGGGTACTGTGAATGTACAGCGGGATTCCATTTGTCTTTTTTTTTCCCCTCCTCCGGTATTGTCACATCATAAGGAAATAGAGTTAGGCAGTGTTTTGACTATCAGTAGTGTACTTTTGGCCCTAGATCAGGGTGGTTTTTTTGATTGTAGTGATACAATGGTGAACTTCAGCATACTCACAGTCTCTTGGGTATATTTTGAAAGCTCATTTACCTCTTTATCATATATTTCTATGCTGTTCCATGGCATGTACCTCCCACCCTCTCGCTCCCATTTCTCTGATGCTGTACTTAAAACAAGAAATATGCTAATGGGTGCTAGCCTTCAATTACACCAATGCATGAAAGGAACATTCAGTGTAATGAGTTCTTGGCTGGGGAGGAGGAAACAGTATTCTTTCAAAATTGCAAGATCGTACTTTATCTCCTTTGCTTATTCAGAAAGATAAAATCATTAAATGCACATCAGTGTATAGTCTTGACTGTGTAAGTGTGTGTTGATGGTTATTCCAAGGTTTCTATGAAGTCAGGAAGCAGCTAATGTTGTTTCACTTCCTCTTCTGATGCCCTGAAACATGAGCAAAAAAAGCTGTTTAATAGCAGCAGAATGTTTCGTGGTGCTAGAATTTAGCTTCTCTGGGGGCTGGTGTGTCGGGAAGTCTCCTTAACATTTCAGAAGCCTTCTCTCCAGCATCAGGTTTTCAAGTGACTGCCCCCCTACCCCAGCTCTCATCTCTTCTCCCGGTGCTTTGCCTGTAGAGCTCACAAAAGGGAGGTGAAAATAAGGTTAAGCTGCTGGTCTCAAGAGCTGGAAATAGAGATGGAAATTGCTTGGCTTGTGAGGAGCATTTCCTTAAAGGCTGTTACAGCACTGATGTTTCCTATGCGACACTTGAGAGATGTGCGTTAATGCTGGCAGGAATCAGTTGTCCCCCCAGTTAAAATGAGAATGGTCTCCATGCACAGCCTGGCAGGTGGCTGAAGTTGGCGTTATCTGTTATCCCACGCCTTTAACGTTGCGTCACTCTCGCTTTGGCCTGTGCGCCACTCCTGCACTGAGATCCTCGGAGCTCAGCTAAAGGCTGAACATAGGATCCTCCTGCTTTATCTATCCCCTCGCCTGCTCTCCAGTCGCTGCAGTGCTGGAGTTGGTCTGGGAGGGCAGGGATTTCTCCTAAGTGTCTTCCAGCTACAGTTTTATTTCCTGGCGTGTACTTTTCCATTGCACGTTCCCAGCAGGTAGGTGGCTGTGGTGCATCAGAGACGTCTGCCAAGCTGTGCCGCTGCTGTCAGCGTCGTGTGGGAATGGGCTGGAATCCCTACCTTAGGCACAGGCTTAGTGCTCAAATGGAGGTGAAATGTCATCGCTGCCATACACGCCCGTGGCAGAACAATTTGTTCATTTGTGTCAGGCTTTCATATTGCACTTGTGCTTTCAGTTTCCTGCAGTTGGTCTCAATGTTTTACTGTCACAAGCCTCCTCTCCTCTGACAGTAACTCTGCAAACAAATTACAGGGAACTGAGTGCCACAACAGAGCAGTTCTTCATCCTGAGCATGGAGTGTACTCCTCTGACCTTTAATTTTAAAAAGTGAGGAAATGATACTACTCACTTGCCTGCCCCTACAAGAAAAAAAAGGAAAAAAAATTCCTTTCCCCTGAGAACGACAGAATACAGATCTGCAACAGATTTCACAGTAAGATAGGTGGATATTTTTTTATTTTTATTGATTTTTTTAAAGCATCCTGGTTTTGAAAATATGGTTGAAATAGGTTTACTTACTGTGGTAAAAAAGATCTTACTATGACCACATTGCTGTTTCATGTGTTAGAACCATATCAAGTGTTTTAAAGAATATATTTTTATAATCAATGTAGCAAGCTAGATGAAAAACCAGTGATAAGGAGGAAGGCATCCTAAAAGATCAAAGGCTGAGTTTTGGGAGCTTTCCAGGTGGTTGAATTTTCATGTCGCTTTATGATGCCTTGTAGATGCTTTCTGTGAAGAAAAGGAAATAAACACTGGGTAGATGATGCCAAGGGGAAGAGTTCTCCCCCAGGAAAAGCAGCTCTGGTTTTCCCTTGAAGAGAGTTCCCTTTCCCTACCAGCAGCAAGGTGTCAAGCATCTTGGATGACATTTACGGTTATGGACAAAAGCCTTTGAAACCAACGGCTTAAGAAAAAGTGTTTGAGAATTGCTCAGGCAGCCTCCTCCCCTCCCGCCTTCTGGGATATCACAGGACCTTATGCTGGCCTGGTTGTCAAGTCTGTGCTAAGGCTCTCAACAGACATGTGAGCACTCATGCTGGCAGGGAATTTGAGATCTGGCTTCAGGCAGTGCCCATACATCCCTGGCGAAGCATCCCAGGCATTGCAGGAGGCAGCCTGCCTCCCTGCCTCAGTCCAACCAGACTGCCCTGACCTCCTGCACCAGGGGAGGGCTGTCTGGCATGTTGCTGAAGAGGCTAGGGTGTTACATTAGAAGAGACTGTGACCTATTTTTTTTTTTTCAAGTCAGTGGATATTTAATTGCTCTAAACTCAGAGATCATAATTCAAGTGTTTAGTAGAAGGATGTGACATGCCAGAGGAAAAAAAAATCATTGTCAGCAAAAGAGGTTGAACAGCTTGACTCCTAGAGCTGACTGATGGATGATCTCAGAGTTAGGGAGGGCATGTTCACTAAAAAGTTATTGAAAATGTGGAGCAAAAGTAATTAAAGTGGTTTAATTCAAGTATCTGTCATATGTAACTTGAGTTCATGTAGAACACCTAGCATTTAGCTCAATTAATTTTTCCCAGGACAGGATGAGGACTTTTTCTCTCCTTTTCTGTGACTGAAAGTTCAGAGCACCTCCAGTGAAGGGAGGGCTGCATCCATGCTTGTATCTGCTGGCTGCATGGGACAATCACTGTCGCTGCATCAACAGGCTGTGTTCTTGCAGCAAACAGATTCCTCATCTCTCCTGTCACATCAGGGGAAAAAATTTCTATCTGTCTGGAGGGCTGCCCATGCTCCTGGCAAAAGTCGTGAAAGGCAAATCCTCAATGACATGCATTAAAATGTCAAATGGGACTATGCAATTAGAAGTATGTCATTCAACGTTTGCCTTTCACAGCTTTTGTCACAGAGGCACAGAGTTAGAGACAATTAAACAGAGGATAACCTCCCCAAAAGGGCTTTCTGGCACTTGTCTTTTCCCCATCCTTTTTCTTAGAGCACACTGCTGTGCTGGCGCCCTCCTGCTCTTTCAGAATCTGCTGTTTTGTTTACTTTTGAGGTGTGTGTAGAAGCCAAGTCATACATTTATGTCTCTGATAATTTTCATTTGGTTTCCTTGAGAAAGAAGTAACTCAGGCTTTCTATTCTTGCTGGTTCCCATTTGCAAATGGAGGAGGGCTGTCCCAGTCCATCAGAGGAGTGTGGATGTTACATAAGAGCCCTGCTGCATTCTTAGCTCTCGCTGCCAGCTCTCCAGGCTTCTCCAAAGACTGCAGGAGAGGGCTGGCCTGGCCCTTGCCTGCTGCTGCCTTCTCAGGGAAGGTGCTGGCTGTCCGGGACACCAGTTCCAGAAATGGCCTTTTCTTCATCTGCATCAGCCCAGATCATAAGCCTGGCCTGTTTGTGTGATCCCTCACCGCAGATCACTGGGAACTGTGCTTCATTAGAGGAAAAGCATGTAGCAAGTGTTCGTCAAGATGCTGTTTTGCTGTTGTTCCCAGTTTCATGCAGATACGCAGTTTTCAAATTACTCAATCTGTAAGGGTTTCCTAGAAATCCTAACAAATATAGCCAAGCCTTGCTAAGCCTCTGGGTTTTAGCTGCACATTTCTTCCTTTTCAGGCTTGCAAGTATTCATTGTTACCGAGACATTGCATGCCTTTTTATTTCCCTTGTTGTTTTATTTGCACATTCATATGTTGTATTTTCTTCCAATTAGCAGGCTCTTCCTTGCTTCACTCTGTTGGCCTTCACCTTCTTTCTTCCTCCTTCGTTTATACTCTGTGGAGACACAATTGCTAATTTTTACTTTCTAGTGTAGAATAGCTGTTGTCTAGAGACATGCTCTTGGCATAGCTTGCTTTCTCCTGTTACTTAAAATACCAGAATGTCTTTTTTTAATTTTCTTTTTCATCTTTACTAATCTGTCTAGTCCCTAGGTGCCAAGGTATGGATATTTTTGAAGTGTGGATTTATTGTTCCTTTGCCCATCCATACCTAGTGAAAGCTTAACTCTGAAACAGGATGCCTCTAAAGGCATAGCCCTGTGATGCTGAGGTAGGAGGAAGTAACTTGTCTGAAAAATGGGACTGGTGTGGTATATTACAGTTAAGCTAGGTCTGTAAAAGTGCTTCAGGAGGGGGAGGAATTGCCCTCACTTACTGACATATGGGTGACAAAGACCTGAAATAGTGATTAGCTAGCTTTACTTAATTCTTATTTAGCAGTGTAACCCATGCTCTTTCCCTCACTTGGGGGAGTATTTGTGAAGAACAAGTGAAAATACTTTGGAAACAGTCAGTAACGTTTCTCCTAATACCTCTCAGATTAAAAAAAAAAAAAAAGTGGAAAGAACAAAACGTTTTAAAATGAATTTATTTCTTTCACAGGCATATTGTAGGTTTTCTTTACTCTCTCCTATGGGGTGTCACCCCACTGGTTTTCCATTCAGCTGTAAAATTCCCCAGGAAAGGCAAGATAAACAAGACATGATGGTTTTGGCATAAAAACCAAAGAAGAATTTATTTGTACCTCACTGATAATTTTGTTAATACCCGAGAACTTGGACTTTTCTCTCGCTCAGTGGTTATGCTGATAGTTCAGTTGCTGATACCCTTGAACTAAATGGAGATAAATTATATTTTTTGTGGACTTGCTTGTGTCTGTAATTTCTGATAAAACACATGTTTAACTCTGTTTCTGGGTTGCATATGAGAGAAGGTGTCTTACAGGACAGATGCAAATCTAAGGGCACTTTTCTCCTCAGGGAGAAATAAAGCCACTCTGTCCCACACCAAAATCTATAGAAGGCACACGCCACTGAGGGATGTTAATAACACCAACCCTGTGTCTCACGTCGTGGTTAGTGTCTGTACCCCTCCCTGCGTTTCACTGTGGAAGCTGAACTTGCTGCCTTTATTTTACAGTTGGGTTAGCTGAGGTGCCTGGACAGGAGGTGGCCTCTCCAGGGGCACCTGCTTGGCAGTGGCTGCATCTGGGCAGAGTCCAGGTCCCTGCATCCTAACCAAGCTCTCCTCCTGTTGTTGGTTGTTGCTGTTTTCCTGCTGAAGGCTTCATGCCTTCTCCAGCCACATACCTGAACAGCAAAGGTCTATAGCTTGCATTTGGAGTCCTCTTGTTCCTCTGAAGCTTTCTGACTGCAGTCAAAGGAGGCGTGGGACAAGGTAGATTCAAGTTGTGTACATCAAATAGTGTGATTCCTTGACAACGTACCGGAAGAGTACATGGTGCTCGTTTCCCCAGTGTTAAAAGGGAGTGTTTATGGTACCATAAAATTGACTGTGTTTGTAGTCGAAACTTAATGGTCTTTACACAGTCTGGTACCTACTTATCAGAAATGCTACTGCTCTCCCCTCATCATACAGCTCCAGAGGCAATTGGTAGAAGCTCAATTGCACAATGGTACAGTATAACACACAATGAGCAGCTGGTAGGGTGGTAACCTTCAGCTCTCTTTCCTCCTCTCTGTTCTGCTTCATTCGTGACAGCTCTAGCTTTTGGGTTTGGGGGCAATTGTTCCTTAAGTTTCCTTTCCCCCAGCCTCTCCTGTGTAAAATTAAGAAAAAAAATTTGGAAAAATCCAAGGGGCAGCCATTTGTGATTTTAAGCTATGACTTAGCTGTCTGCATTTGTAGAAAAGGGATTTAAGAGAGATGTGTTTGTTCCCTCAGCTTTTTTTGGGTCAACATTACTGCTGCTATCTCCTTCACCTGTCTATGAACACCTACATCGCTGCTCAGCCTGTTTGATGCTCCTGTTCCCTCCCTTATCCAGGCCCCACCAGGTTATGGCCTCCATTCTGCCTTATGAAGTATAAAGTGCCAGAAGGAGTTGTGTGTTTACTTGGGCGAATCAGAGGTTCAGCGTTTTCATCGTGTCCTTTAAAGTGGAGAAATGTCTTTAATCAGAGAGGTGTGTCTCTTTGAGTCTCTTAAGAAAACCCCCCAAACCTAAAATAACAGAAGTATGAACAAACTTCAGGTGAGGTTTTTCTCTATTTATACAGTGCAGACATTGGTAGGCATTTTTTTGGGTGCTTTATTGGTTTCTTTTGTTTTAAATTTCTTTCAGATGCATATTTCATAAATCAAACTGAGGCTTGAAGTATGTCATATGGCCTAGGGTAGTTTCCTGGCAGAATTAAATTAGGTTCATTTTTGACTGTTGTATTCCTGTTTCTATGAGTTTAATACCACCCCAACCTCAATCCAAACTCCCCCAAATGAAAAAAAAACCACCCTAGAAAGTGTTGTGTTGAAACAACAGAACAGTTAATTTCAATTAATGCTGCTAATCGGTAATGGACTAATATTCAGGACACAAAGTCACAAAATGTCTTCGGTTGCTTAATAGTGGTTTTGGATGGAGCTGTAATGGGAGTAACGAGCTTTTTTCAACCTGTATTATTTAATCAGTTCTCTTTGGCGATCTGGTCTTTTGACAGGCTGACAAACACATCTTGTGCTGTAATGTCGTTCATGCTTGGCTTCCATAGTAATGATGTATATCTACATATAAAAGCACTCTTCTAGTCATTTATGAAGACTGTACAAGCTATTTGCTAACAGTTTTTGGCATAATGGTACTGCTTTATGCGTATGCTCTGTTACGTACCACAATCAACCTAATGTCCAGTGGCTTGTCATCTGAGAAGCCCACGTACTGTTAATTACCATCGTGGTGGTAGCACGGAGCATCGTGTGGCATAAACGATGATGGTTTCATGCTGTGGCTTTTTTATTTAGAGACAGAAAACTGTTGTGGTTTTGCATTACCAAATTAGACCAAAAAAGCCTTTATGACAACTATCCTTAAAAAAGTGGACAGGGAATTCGTATCTCTTATCCCAGAGCAAAATGTTGTGGTTTGTTTTGTTTTTAAATTATGTCACTATCATGAAAACCCCGTTCTTTAGTCTCTGAGACAACCAGAGCATGAAAATAGGCCTTATTTTTGAAGCATGTTGTCTCTTTAATATGTAATGTGATACCTTGTCATGCTGTGACAATGTGACAGATGGCATTTGCACTATAAAACTAAATTATCTTTTGTGCATAGCTATACAACAGCTAAATACAGTAACTCAGTACAGTGTGCTGATTAATGCAGACTGCAGATGTTTTAGAGATACCGGTGTGGTTAAACTTAGCTTCAGATGATTAATGGTTTTATTTAACATGCCTACCAAGATTTTGGTAGCGTTTCAGCACATAGTCTAGTGT
This sequence comes from Pachycephala philippinensis, assembly GCA_013397055.1. Classification (NCBI taxonomy): domain Eukaryota; kingdom Metazoa; phylum Chordata; class Aves; order Passeriformes; genus Pachycephala; species Pachycephala philippinensis. The sequence goes on from VWZT01008424.1 coordinate 637,577, forward strand.
GTAAAGGGTGGTTTTGGTAGAAGAGAAATTTAGGATTAGACAATGCAATGTAGATTTGTATTGCATCACAGCTGTTTTGTCTGTTACTTACGAGAAATGGTGAAAATTGTTCATTAATGATACTATGCAAATAAACTTGTGTACAAAGCTGTAGCTCATAGGAAACTGTAACGCCCTGTAGTTCAAAATTGTTTGGGTTGGAGATGACCTCTAAGATAATCAAGTCAAACTGTTAACCCAACACTGCCAAGTCCACCACTAAACCATGTTCCAAAGTGCTACATTGACACATCTTTTAAATACCTTCGGGATTGCTGACTCAACCACTTCCCTGGGCTTCCTGTTCCAGTGCTTGACCCCCATCTTCTGTGAAGAAATTTTTCTAAATATCCAGTCTAAACCTCCCCTGGCGCAACTTGAGGCTGTTTCCTTTTGTCATACTGCTTGTTGACTGGGACAAGAGACCGACCCACACCTGGCTACACCCTCCTTTCAGGGAGCTGTAGCGAGTGGTAAGGTCCCTCCTGAGCCTCCTTTTGTCCAGGCTAAACACCCCCAGCTCCCTCAGCTGCTCCTCAAGACTTGTGCTCCAGACCCTTTCCCAGCTCCACTGCCCTTCTCTGGACACGCTCCAGCACCTCAGTGTCTTTCTTGTGGAGGAGCCCAGAACAATAAACTGGTGGCTCACCTACACCTCTTGTTTTCCTTCAACCTTGTAGATATTGCCTACCTAGACTTTAGTATAGTCTTTCACACCATTTCCCACACACTTTGCTGGAGAAGCTGGCTGGTCATGGCTTGGATGGGTGCAGTGTTTGCTGGGTAAAAAACTGGTTCTATAGTTGGGCCCAGAGAGTGGTGGTGAATGGAGTCACATCCAGTTGGCAGCTGGTCACAAGTGGTGTTCCCAAGGGCTCAGTGTTGGGGCCAGCCCTGTGTAACATCTTCATCAATGGCCTGGACCAGGGGATTGAAGACACCCTCAGTCAGTTCACAGGTGACAGCGCATTGGGCAGGAGCACTGATCTGCTGAGGGTAGAAAGGCTCTACAGAGGGATCTGGAGAGGCAGGAAAGCTGCCCAGCAGAAAAGAACCTGGGGCTGCTGCTCGACACCTGGTTGAACATGAGCCAGTGTGTGTGTGCTCAGGTGGCCAAGAAGGCCAATGGCATCCTGGCCTGGATCAGGAACAGTGTGGCCAGCAGGACCAGGGCAGTGATTGTCCCCTGTACTCAGCACTGGGGAGGCGACACCTCGAGTGCTGTGTTCAGAGTAAATATTTAAAGAGCTGAAGATAGTAATTTTTTCTTTATATATTTTAAGCGTAGAATTCATGTTGGTGGTCTTCCACTGTTTGGTTATGCTCAAGAGTTTGTCCATGTTCAGGTGGTACTAAACTTCCAGACCATGGTGTGGAATGGTTAACCCTCTGACTTTATAACACTGCAGTTAAACCCTTTGCTTTCTAACTTTTGTGTCAGCTCTCCTAAATGGGATGGTGCAGAAAGAAAAAAATCATTAGTATTTTTAAACAAAGCTTTCCTGTACAACTCCCACGACTGCACAGCTGAAGTTTGGACAGGCATGTTACTCCATAAGGGAACAGAGCTTTAGCTCCATGCCTCTGTAACTACAATCCCTGCTATTTATTACATGCTCTCATAAGGAACATTGTCATCCTAGCATGGTGAGAATGCTGCCTTGGGTAAATCCCTTTTTTAACTTACTGTAACTCGTGTTTGTTTTGCTGCTGGCCCTGGAAACTGGACTATTCTACCAGCCGAGAGCAGTTCAGCTTGCAGGGATCAGGGAAGAATGCAGGGAAAGGACTGCCAGGGGGGGAACCAACCCAGAATCTCTTGGCAGTAAGAGAGTGTCCGTGTGTAGTCAAGAAGCACCCAGGAGCAGAGTTACGTATTTCACATATTGTTGAGATCTGCAGGATGGCTCCCTTGGGCTGTGGACCCTCTGACGTTATCCCATATAGAAAGCTGTGAATATGGTCATGTTGAAATTGTCTTTGTGTAGGTCATTTAATGGTTTTGATATCTTTGGCTTGTGTTTGTGGGGTGTTGACTGCTGATTTTCCTAACATAATGGCTTTGCGGGTTGCCTCTGACTGTGAGAACTGACTGGAAATACAATTGAATGTATTATTTTTCCTAAGCTGCCTTAGGACTGGGAAACAGCGAGCTAAAATAGGTGTTGCTCTATTGTAAGAACATGGAAATGTTCATGCTGAGATGCCTTGTTGGCATTAGAGTAAGTGATGTGGAAATAGTGTTTTGGAAACATTGTGAAAGTCTCTTCAACCAACCACTTAGTTAACTAGCCACATGATGCTGAAATTTGCTCAGATGCTCCCCTTTGGTTTCCTGATTATTCAGTAACTTTAATAATGAAGAACATACCAGTAATTGCAATCTCATCTGTTTTTAAAAGCAACTAACTCCAAACCCTCCCTTACATTTTTTTCTTTCTTCTCTTACATTGCTGCTTTATGCTCCTCTCTTCCTCCTCAGTTTTCCTTCTATGTATTTATAGTTAACATCATGTTTTATTGTATGGTGCATTCCCAGGTACTGGGATTTTGCATCACATTTTCAGATGCTCCCAAGACCTGTCCTGCATGTGCCTGTCAGTCATCTCTCCAGATAACTAGAGATGAGTTAGATCATGACTTGAGAAGAGTTGTAGATTGCTGCTAAAAATGGGTGTGTATCACCAAAACCAATAAGGTCAGCAAATGTGTACCAATGTAAATTAAGCCCTGCCTGTGCTGGTATGGTTAAGGCTTGCTTGCTAGGCTCTTATGAGAAGCAATCCACTTGAGTCAGCACAAGCCCCCTATAATAAGCTAATTTGAGCAGATTTAACTGTTCTTTACACACTCTGTTTTTGGTGAGAGGGATGTTCCGGTTGCTGGAGTAGGCTCAGCAAGCCCTCTGGTCAGCTAGCAACTACCGCCAAGCAGCAAAGCGGGCAGTGAGATGCAGTGGGAACAAGAGGGAGCACGCTGTGGGCAGGTTGTAAAGCCATAATATCCGTATTCTCTATGGATAACGCTGGAGGGTATGGCTCAGCTCTCATAGCAGAGCCCTTCCTGCATGTGAAAAAACAAACAAACTTGAAGCCACAGACAGATTTGAAAACATTCAGTGTGGAAGGCAAATAAATAGGAGGTGATAGAAGTCTCTTTAATAATGACTCATATGCAAAAAGGGCTTTTGTGCTTTCTCTCACTTGTAACAGTGGATGAAAAAGTGACATTTGCTGCTTTTTCTCAATACTGATAAATAGAAGCTCTTTTTTTTCTGGTCTTTTTAAGCAGCATGTATCTAAAACTGCAGTTTGGTGGAAGTTTAAAAACAAATTCAGCAAAATGGTGAAGTTGACATTTATGTGACTAAGATACATTTTAGAGAGGATGTTAAGATCTCCATGGTTCAGTTTTAAGCTACCCTTTTTAATTATTAGGAATTAGTAATTGGCCTTTCTCTGAAAGTGTCTCGTCTTGATCAGTTAGAGCCAGAACAGTGTATTTAAGGGGTCATTGATGTCATTTTATACATGAGTTCCTGTATTGTGACTTAATTAAGTAATTCATTATTACTGACTTAATTAAGGCAGTGTTTATTCAGTGACTTTGTTCAGTGTTTCAGTTCCTTTTAAACTTTGGCAGCAAATATGCACTGCTTCTCTGTATATATAAATTATTATTTCATGTAAGTCATTTTAATATATGAAATTCTACACTGACTTCTAATGCAAGTTGCTGTACTTTCAAACTTAGTTTTAATGAGGTTTAGTTTTTTTAAAAAATCTAATTTGACTTTTAAAACAAACACTTTCTATTACAGGAATAAAGTCTTATTTTTATCAACCCTGATTTATGCTGCCTGTTATTCAGGTTTGGTGGTTGGTCATGAGTCCAGCTGCCAGGGGACAAGGCAGTGAGAGCTAGGGCTGAGATGAGCCTAGTGGGCAAGGGGCAGGCAGCCTCTGCCAGCTCTCCAGCAGCTGGGAATGTCATGGGCTTTGACAGGAGCCAGAGCTTGCTGACATCGTGGTTTAGAGGTTGAAGGGCACAGCCACGGAAAAGGAGTAGAGGAACTATTTGTCCCTTTGATTTGATTTGGCTCTAGAGAGCTTGCTGATTCCTTGACTGTTGCTGGGTGCTCTGAAGTAGCCACTCCTTGGAGTGGTTCAGCTTTCCAGACTATGCAAAAGAGCATTTTGTCGCTCAGTTGCTTTTCTCTCTTTATATAAATACACAGCTGTAGTACTCAGCTTTTAAGAAATATGAATGCCTGCTGCTTCCTGTAGTGTGGTTGGCCTCGGAGAGTCAAACTCACATGAGTTGATGCTCCTTAAGTGCACCAGCAGACCTGTATGTCCAGTCCACTGCACTGGTACCAACTCATTAACCGTGATGGGAGTGCCTGAGTGTCACTTGGCAAAACTGTGGGGTCCTCATCCTGTCCTGAGGCCTCCAGACCTTTCATAGCTCCCAACTGATGCACTGCAGAAAAGAATGGGGCTTATTGCAGTTAGAGATAACAGAAATGGCATTTGAAGGAAAAAGTATCTGGGGGCAAGCTGAATGCATTTGATATAAAAATGATTGAGTGGCAATAAACTTTATAACAGCCTGCTTCACCATGTGCTTTCTCTCCAGTGCTTGAAAGGAGGCTTTGGATTGTGGCTGTCCGTGCCTTTCATCACTTCAGAGTGGATTTTGCAATTATGCTGGCCCTGAAAACCTGTAGAACATGACACCCATTCCCAGTGTTTATCAGTATCTCTCATTTGTAGTTTTATGCCTCTCTTTTAGGGCGCTTGTTTTAGTTGGTTCCAGCGGGCGATAGCTAACATCAGTTATCAGCAATATTACTGCGTCTTGGAATGGTGCTGGTTATGATGAATAATGGTAGGCAAACCGATACATTTCTCCTTGTGGAACACAAATCATGCTTGTCTCCCAAGTGAGCTGATGGTTTGGCAGGTTGAAAGGATGAATAAAAATTTCCTTCCAAGTGCGTGCAAGTTGACAGCCCAAAAGGTGATTTTCTTGACTCATATACTTCAGGTTGCTGGGTTTTACATATGGCAAGTCTCCAGAACAAATATTGCTTTTGGAAAACCTAATCAAATTCTGCCATAAGAGTTAAGTTACTGAGTGTCAGGCCTCAAAAGATACGCTTGATTTAGACTTCTCTGGAGTTCAAAAATTGTAAATTTTATCAGCAGTGGTTTCATGGAAAAATGCAAAGCAAAAGTTGAAACTTTTACAAGAATAAACTTAGGCACTAGGACTTCTAGAGGGAGTGGGTTCAGCATAGAAATAGAATCTGTTCAGTGTTTTTTCAAAGTTTGCCTTCATTTCCTTGGGAATGCTTTGAAGGGATGCTGTCACCCCACGTCGTGTCATTGTGTTGTTACACTACAAACACTTTTGTAATATCATGTGTTGATACCGAAATTCATTTTATTTGTTGGGTCACAGTTTGAGATCCCTTTAATGGAAAGGAAATATCAAAAGGAATTCAGCAAAAGGGGAGAGAAGATGTAAATTGGACCATTTTACTTCTCCCTCATAGCCTAAAGCTGGCTAGAAGAGACAATTTAATGCAAAAATTGGTGTGTAGTTTCAACTTTTGCTCTGTGGCCTGTGTGTTAGGAAAAAACATTGAGCTACCAGTTCACTGACTCTTCCCCAGAAAAAAAAACACCCTGTTTCTGCTTTGTAGGTGAAATTTTTAAAACAGCATATGCAAAAACTACAGCATGTGGCCATCACATAGCCCAAGTCAAGAGAAATTTGGTGTAGTTCAGAATGAATATGAGCAAACTTTGATTGGGAAAACGAGAGAGAGAGAGAGAGATGATGCAGGCTTTGGATTAGGCTGTTTAAAAATGGGCAATCAGAACAGTTAGATTGGAATTGGTGTGGTTCAGAGCCCACCGGCAGTTGTAGTGCCCAAGCAACCAGTGAATAAATGGCCTTGTGAGGAAGGAGCATTTGGCTTCAGCTGTGGCCAAGCTTCCAGTGCTTAGAGACAGCAGGTCACTGGAGGAGGTGTCTTTGCTCTTGCTTCGGTTATGCTTCGGTGTCTCTTTGGAGCTGAGCTTGGCTGAATTTGGTTATGCAATGAGTAAGTGCATTGGTGGTGCTGGATGGTGATTTCCCTGAAAACAGATGTCTGAAATGATGTGGCACTCATGTAGTGCTGGTGGAAATTCTTGAACTGCAGTTCTTAGTAAATGTTTTCAGTTTAGTACTCTGACCAGCCTCACTGCCTGGCTCATCTTGGAAGGGGTCCCTTCCCCACCACATTTGCTTTTCTAAGGTGCAATTACAGAAAGAGAGACTGAAAATGGCTAAGGGAGGGAGGGAAGTCCTATCAGCATTTCTCTGAGGAAGTACAGCCGTGAAACAAAGCTTTATTATGCCATTTGTAAAACTATTTGGGTGGAGAGATGAGAAAGCATTCTCCTGGATAAAACTGCAGCTCCTCTGGTAATAAGCTCTTATAACATCAAGTAAATAGTGAGCTAATAAAATTGTTTCCTCCCTCTCATCCCGGAGCCTGCTGAAGAATATGTTAATATTTTAATTCTTCCTTAAGTATGCCTGGTTTCATTGCCTATCTGCTGTTGTTTGTAAGAGTCATATTATACTGTAGCTATTTGGTGGCGTAGAATACACAAAGTTTGTTAATAAACGTTATGCTTGCAAAGGTCCAATGCTCTCTTCCATCTGTGTGACGGTGGGACTCTGCTTGCTGTATTATTGCTCCAGGAGAGAAAAGGCACAAAAGGGAAGGCAGCTGTGGCCTGTGTACCTTTGCTACCCTGTGTACTTTTTCCGGCAGGCTGGAGTTTCTGTAGATGAGTGACACTTGGCCAGAAGAACCAAAGTCATGAAACGGACATTTGATGTTCACTTCTTTGGGATTTAGGATTTTTTTCAAAGGATCATAAATTGCAGTAGTTGGAAGCACCAGAATGAGCAGCAAGATGATGTTAAATTGGACCAAATGGCAGCTTAATTTTGTGTCAATCCACAGATAAATGCAAAAGAGTCTCATCTATGCCAGTCGCAGGAATTCTGTAAAACAAGGATGAATTTGACTAAGCTGTGTCCCTTTTTCAAAAGTGACAAGATTATAAACACTATTGCAAACACTCATATTGAAGTTATGTGAGATTGGGGTCTTACAGTTAACCAAATCAGAAACAGGCAGGCTGGCAGATTTTTATTGAAGTATCTGTATTCAAAATCAATGTTATCAGTCTATCTCTTTGCAAGACAGTTGCTTTGTGCATCAGCTCTCTATTGTAAGTGTCACATGTGAATTGTTATAAAATCACTGGTAACGCAGGTTTTGAATATTCTGTACTACTTTGTCATGTTTGCAGGACTTCTCACTAATGGCCAATCTAAAGGATTAGGACCAGGATCAGAACAGCTGGAGAATGAGAAGGACGATGCATCTCAAGTGTCCTCAACAAGCAACGATGTTAGTTCTTCAGATTTTGAAGAAGGGCCCTCGAGGAAAAGGTCAGTAGTGCATTATGATTAAAGTAGAGCCTTTTTGCTTTGTCCCTTTTGTCTTAGAGTGTTGCGTTATGTTATCAGTAGGTTATGGTTGCACCTACTGCCCTACCATAAACAAACTTTGCAGCATGGATTCCTTCTGTGAACAGCAAAGATAGAGCAAACTTTGCTTCATGCACTGGTATAGATGGTCCTTGTTGCTGTTTTGGAAGGCATGGAAAAGCAGTTGTTATTTTACAGTAGATGAATGCTAATTTAAATGCCTTAAGACTCTCTCCTCTCCTGGCTTTTGCCTCTCAGGCCACGTCAATATGTATGTGTGTGCAATTTCAAGGAAAGCATCACTAAAGTAGTTACTGTTACTGTTGTTATTTTTAATTTTCGGTGAATGAAACCATGTAAAGTTAAAAAGATAGAACAGGACAAAACAGATGCTTCTGAGAAGCGGAACTGCATAGTAAGGGGGTGTGGTGGGTATTAGTTGCAAAGCACTACTTTGAGATATTGCTGCAGCAAGATTCCTCCTCTTTCCTAGAAGTTACTGAATGTGCAAAATGTGGGTTAAAATCACAGACCTTAAGCCAATCTATTACAGAAAATATGCTGAGAATGCAGGCAGCTGGGAGTTGTCCTCTCTGTGAAGTAAGAATGAAAACAGGCTGTCTAAAAAATGCCACTTAAAAGAGAGAATCAGAAATGCTTCCTCAACCTTTTTTCCTCCACACTTCTCGCATCCTAGTTCCAAGCCAAAACAAACTATGTAGTAATAACAACAACAACAACAACAACAGTTTCCTTTCAAACAAAAGAAATATTCCTGTTTTCTGTATAACCTTATAATTCCACTGAGAAGCCTGATGGGGTGAGGAGACTGGTGCTTTCCTGGACACCCTCCTGTTTTTGTTCCACTGTTTCCTATCCCCAGTCCCCACAATCTTTTTTGTGCACCCAAGCAACAAATTCAAACTCTAAATAATATGCCCACTTAGCTCATCAGGCATATCACAGTAAAATTTGTGTTATCTTCCATACTGGTAGAAATTTCGCAAGACTTATTGCATCCTACTGCTGGTCAGGGCAAAGATATTTGTGTGCTGATTTTGGGCTTTGTGAGATGCAATGGAGGATTGAAAATTATTTCTGCTGAGCTTTTTAGGTGACATCTACTGTTGGTGTGATCCTGGGACACCATGGTGATTATTTCACAGCCAACCTGTTGCTTGCACATTATCTTAAGGAATTTCTGCTTCCCTCTGCACTTAGTTTGTCCCCTCATTCCTCAGCTGTGCTGGCATAATGGCTTGCAGGGTCACACCATGAGTAGCTTCAAGAAGCTGGTTAGGATTAAAAATAATAGCAAGAAGAAGATGAATTGAGGCTTTTTGCCAGGTTTCTTCATCATTAGCCTGCGTGAGACTTTTATCTCTTGTTCAGAGTATGGTTGTAGGAGCAGCTGCCAGTGCAACCAGGGGGACATCCTTTTCCTCTCTTGGGGCTGGCAAGGGGCAGGAGGATATGTTCCTTACACTGTATCTGCTTCTGGTGCCCTGCACAGTCCAGCTTCAGAAATGAGTGGGATTTCTACATCACCAGTCTCCAGAAATTGCACTTGAGTACTCTGGGTGAAAAATTTTTGGAGGAGTATTTGGTAGGTTTGGGCTGAGGGAATTCAGACCCTTGGGAGGCCGGTAGGTGTTTCAGGCATAATAATAGGGAACTCAATGCCTTTGGTACTTTTCAGGTTAAAAACAACAACAAAAAAACCCAGCCCCAACACAGACCCAAGATGAAAACTTTTTCTGGCTTTCATGGAAGGCAAGGCATCATTTCACTACTTCTTGAAGCATCATGAACTGTAGAAATCATATTACAGTTGTTACTTCAGTTGCTGTGAAGGAGACTGTTCTCGTTTTTGTTTCCATTTACACCCAACACATACTTCTACCTATTTTTTTTCCTCCCTGAGCTTCCTCTTTGCAGACAGACCTTTTCTGGGTTGCTTCTCTTAAGCTGTACTGGAGCATGTTGAGTGTTTTTATGTCATCTTCTTGCTTCCTTTTAGGCTTTTTGTTTTGTTTAGCCGAATATGCAGTGTTTCTTCTATCCAGGTCATCTTGCAATCCCAGAAAGAGTTGTATCAGGAATATTGGGTGAACAAAGGACATGCAGGAAGATGATGAGGGGGCAAATGGGACTGAAATGGAATCTGTGGGTTGACTGCCTCTGCTTACCAAGTTTTGAGAAGTTATGTCCTCCTTGTCTTCCCCCAGGGTTTATCAAAATCAAACTTTTCAGTTGTCTGTTCAGCTGTGTGTATAACTAATGACACTCTTGTAATAAAAGACACCTTTAAAGACTGTAGCTTTAGCAATGTACTCCGAACCGTTATATGCAAGTTACTATTTATTTCTTCATTTCTCTTTTTGTGGAGTTTTGTTGGGGTTGGGGTTTTTTTGGTTTTCTTCTGGTGTATGGCAGGAATGGTCTTTTGGAAGCTTGAACCTGGCATCTTCTGGAGGAATAGGTCACCTGTATTTCACACTCATGATGGAAACAGAGTGCTAAGCAAATAAGCATGGTAAATAAGGGAATCTGTTGTAAAGGCTCCAGTTTCTTTAGTAGTTTAAGACTTTGGTTTGACCTTTCAGTTCTTCAATGTAATGGCAGGCTGACACTGTGGAGGCCATCTTTTCCCGGTTTCTTCTTCCCATCTCTTCCCAGCTGCTGTGTCTGGCAGCCTTCTGGCCTCCTGTCCATCAGTTCAGGGACTAATCTGGCAGTATTTCCTCCCCCTGCCTAGAGCAGGTCACCTTATATAAAGGGATAGGGATTCATGCATGTGTGCAGCATGTGTGTGATTTTAGTTTGCATTTTTTAGTTGATCCAAACTCCTCCAGTTTCAGAGACAATTTGCACAAGAGCCTGGATGAACAGCAACTGTAAATTCTTGTGGCAAACCGAGTGGAGGGTGAATTTGCTAGCAGTTAATGTTGCCCTGTGGTCTCACTGGAGGCTGTGAAGGGGCAAAGCCAACCATCCCTGGTGTAGCTATCCCTTGGGTCAAAACTAGGTAGTGGATGCTCCCAATGAGTTACTGGATTTAGCTATAGATAAGGTGCTGGCAGGCATCTGTGCGGGAGGTAAATCCCTGCCAGCCTAGCTGCAGACCAGTGAAGAGATCACTGACAAGTATTTCTTATTTCACATATATGTGCCAAACAGAATAACACAACAGTAGAATCCCCAGCCAAGCACAGCTTAAGGTTTATCACATCTATTTATTTTCCAGTTCCAACCCCTTTTCTAGTAACACAGCTTGACTGAAGAGCTGTAAAGAGAGCCTTGTGGTAGAAGGAAAGAGATGGCTATTATGGTGAAAGTGTGCAGATTTAATGTAATGCTGCAGATTTTGTTCAGAAACTCACTTAGATACTTTGCTTGATGGAGCAGGATTTTTGAATGCAGTGGCCTGATGCTGTTAGGCTTCAAATGGTTCCAACTAGTCAGTGTGTAGTCAGTAATTAACACCTTTGCTCTCTGGGGACTGGAGGAAGCTTCTTACACAACCAGGTTTGCATCTGATGCGAAAATGCCCATGTCCATTTCTTTGCACATGTATAATTTCCTAATGCAACAATATTCTGGAACAGTTCTAATAGTCTGCAGCCTGCCTTTGTTGGTGCTGCAGATTTCAGCTGGTGGTGGTGGTAAAGAGGAAAAGGAGTACATGTACAACTTTGCCCCTTCACAGCCTCCAGATAAGTCCAAAACTGTAAGCCCTTCTTACAGAGTAAATGGAGTTTGGGGAGGATTGGCAGTGGCAGTAGTGGCAAGCTTAATACTTAAAAATACTTAGATTTCTTTGAGTTTACACTCAAAAGGATGGAAAACACTCACTTTGATCTGAGCTGTGTGTATTACTAGTGGCCAGGTCTGAGGGGAAGCAGCAGGGTAATCCTAAGTAGTAAATACTACTTTCGGCCAGTAAAGGTTAAAAAGTGCCAGCATTATTCTAACATGTGGCAAAAGCCAAGCATTTAAGTGTTACACTGGATCTGTTGTGCAATGGGTTGCTGTCCAGTTGCCATGTAAATGAGAGAAGTTGCTGGTTTGTTGTTCAGTGCTTTGGGGAGAGAGGAACAAAACTGTTGGTGTATGGGCTTGATAAACTATCAGATTGGGTGGTCTTCACCATGTAAAGATCGTACATTTTTCAAAACCTATGAATAAAAGGTTATTGCGGAAAGACAAGTGTAGCTTCCATGTAGCTGCATGTTTTTGTTGTGACTGTCCGGTTTCCAGCTATGGTTCTCAGTTGAGAAGATCAGTAGGTAACTGGCCAAAGGTGTTTGGTCTCTGTGCTGGATGCTCGTACATTTTTATGGGCAACTCTGAAGACTGCAACCACTGGCAAATAATAACAGTGTACAGAGACAGCTGTATGTTTTCTAGCAACAAGTTGCCCACCTTACCCAGGAAGAGATATGCAGAGCAGACTTGATATGACAGTATGTTGATCTTTGGTGATAATAGGCTATTGCTTGCTTCCTGTTACTAATCAGGTGGCTACTCATTTATATGGCCCCCTTCCCAGAAATTCACACGGGGAATTTCCAAATGCACAAATGCATTTATCTTTTATTGTGACGTTGTGTTAATAGAGGGCTGTGAGAAGTGGGAGGAGGTTGACTGGTTTTGATAACTGTTAAGCTTTAAATTGGGGATTTTAAAAATTTAATGTTAGAATATTCTCTCCGTTAAGGGGAAAAAAGACATTGGTTTAGTTTAGGAAAAAATTAGGGTTGGAGAAATTTCCCCTCCTTCAGTAGCAGCAGAGTGGCTGGACATTGCCCACTGGTCCAAGGGTGTGCAGAGCTCCTGGGAGAAGACACTTTGTCCAGTTCTGCTGCAGGGAAGCTTGTTGGCTGCAGGAGAAAGGAACAACCCACTGGGGAGCAGTAGCGTTTTAAGCTGCCACAGCTAGATTGCCCAGAAATTGCTTATTAGGAACCTTCTGAGGCCTTTAATTAATACAGCAGCTTTCTGCTAATGGTCTCAAGCATGTGACAGTCAGAAGTGTGATTGTGCACTACAGCAAGGCCAACCCATGGGATGTGCTCCTGCTCCTTGCCTTGTGCTGGCTCCCTGCTGCCTGCTCCTTTTTCCTGTTTGTCTTTTAAATTTTATTTTTAGATACCAGTTTAACTCCCTGAACTGGCTCATTGTGGAGCAACATGAGGGCTAAGGTTTGTCAAATGAAAAGGTGGGAGTATGTGTCCAAGGAGGGGGAGGACAAACATGCTGATCTCTCTTGGCTGGTGGCTGCACAGCTGCTAGGCTGGCAGAGCTGTTTTGCACCCTCAGCACAAAAAAAAACCAGTCAAGGGTAGGCAAGCTTTTGCATATTAGGCGAGCTGCTAATTTAAGTGGTTTCTTTTAGTGATATATCCTTTTCAACTTGATTTGCAAAGGACTTTCTTGCAGTAGAGCTGTGAAAAGGTTGAGGGGACTTGGGGATGGGGTTTTTTTTCCCCTCTTTTTTCTTTTCTTTTTCTTTTTGTCAAATTGTTGTTATAGTTAATAATGAACAGTCTCTTTAGCACTAGACTTAGCACCTTTCATGCAAGATGTAAAACAAGGTCAATCCTGTTCCCACATTGGTAAGTTTGTGAGGGATTTCTGCTTGGTATTGTAGGTGATGGAGAGAGCTGTGTATTATGACTCGGGTGTGAAAGCAGGAGACTGCTCGTAATATGAAAGTGTTTTTCCAGGACCTTTTTAGTGAATAGTCTTTTCACTAATTGGAACACTATAAAATGTATTTGTGTTCAGCTGTTGCCTGCTACAACACAATGTAAGCCCACTTATCAACCAGGTGCTTCTGTTATTTTTTTCTAATTTCAGTAGGCAGTGCAAATATGCACTAGTTGTTTGTTTATGAAGAACTACATTAATCCACAATAAAACCAAAATGGCAATAAGATTTATGTATAATAATTTTTTTAAAGCCCCCCCCACCCCC